>VYZM01022234.1:0-140922 GCA_013398915.1 Dromas ardeola | reverse complement strand
TACCATTCTGTGGTTCTGTAATAGCAGGATATTCTCATTAGTAAGCTAAAAATATACCCTAGAAGACACTATTGCAAGTAACTTGGACAAACATAGCCAGTAAGTATTTTTCAGTGGCCCACTGTCTAACTGGAAAGATTCACTGAGAGTGATGATGGAGGAACTTAAGTGGGACATGAGGAAAAAATTACTCAAGGCAAGTTTCACTGGAGAAATTGTCTTGAACTGTTATGGAATTTCATCACTTCTAGGAATAAATTAACCATACTTAACTGAGAAATAGTTTGAGTAAAGTTGATCTTTCCATGGCACAGAGAATAGCCTACATTTTCTTCCAGAGCTTTTTTTTTTTAATTTGTACTCCAAAAGTAAAATGGCCATAATATTCTAAAAGAAAAAAATAACTAGTTTTCTTTTCCCCATATGAATTAATAAGGTTGTTTAAATTCTTTATGCTTTAGTTTTGGTCTGAACTTTTAGAAATTTTTTTCACTTAAACACACTTCTTAGTCCAATTTCCACTTTTGAAATTGAATTTCCTGTAGTTGATTATTCAGAAGGTTTGAGAAACAAATAGTGTATGTACCCTGATCCATTTACAGCCTTTCACAGCTTAAAGAGACATTACTTTGTCCTTGAAACCTATTGCTTTGAACCTACAGTAATAATTAAAGAACAGCTTTTAAAAATGTATGACTTTATATCATACCTTCCTAACAGTATTATACTTAATATTCTGGTATCCACTGCATTTGTATTGCAGATCTCCTTGGACTGTTCTTTTTGAAGTAGGTAGAAGGCCGTGGTCCTTTCTCCTTTGCCCTTTAAACACGGACCAATCTCTGATCATTATAAACAAACAGGGCTGATCATGAGACTTCAGATCTAGATGTGATTATCTCAACTCATTTATGCTGAGTACGTGTATAGAGTATAATTATCGGAAGGACTTTTGTGATCTTCCCTAATAGCAAAATGGTGCTGCAAAATCATGCCTCTCTAGGATTTACTTCAGTAGTGTTACGTCTTAGATGTATATAACTCAAAGTATTGATCATTCATAAAATGGATGATGAGCCAGACATAAAGCAGGTGTGAGTTGTTTGTTTAATCTCCCTTTGCCATTCTCTCCTCCTTGCCCTCAAGGTAACAGCCATGCTGAAATGCATGGCGATGTGTCAGTGCGTCTCCAACTAAAGTGAAACACTCCGAAATAATTGATATTTACCACCTTGGTTTATTTACAAATTGACACGCTAAGCACAAATAATAATTTCCGTGTCCCTTCCAGGTGTGCGGCTTAAGCAGAAACTCACACCTCGGTATTACTCATCAGTGTATTACTCATCAACACAGAAATGGTGGATGAGGTTTAAAAAGCAGTATCTGTCCAAAACGCATGGTATTTTTTGTTTTGTTTTATTGGAGGTTTTTTTTGTTCGCTTGGGTTTTGTTTTCAGAAGTGGAAAATATGTGGAGATCACATATCATATAATAATCAGCTATCTTTCCTGTGAAGGTCTGTTTTAATACAAAAAATGACGGCAGAAATATCTTTCCTGTGAAGGTCTGTTTTAATACAAAAAATGATTGCAGAAATGCAAACAATAAGTGGGTCAATTAAGCCTGTGAGTACTGTTATTAGTGCTTCCTTATTCAGAAACACTGTTATTGTTGGCATTAGCAGCATTTCTGAATAGAGAATCTGGAAATGGTCACTGAAATAATGTCGTATACTTTTGCATTTGAGAAATGCTAAGACATCCAATCATATAAGATGTTAAGTTACGGCTGTTAGACATGTCCAGAAATCTCTAACTGCCAATTAACAAAGAGGAAAATTTCTTGTGTAATAAAAACCCTATAACAGCTTTGGTCCTCGGGAGGACTGTCAGCAGAGTAAGTTTATACAAGTTCAGAAAATCATATTTATACTGGAAAGAAAGTTTTCAGTATTTAGCAGTGTATGATTATTTTACTTTTTGATTGTTGTATAATATAATGAAAATAGGGTAAACAGTCTCTCAGTAAAAGATGATTCTGACACGAAACCATCTCTCCTCCTTCCTACTGCCCGCCCAAAATGGCAAACCACAGAATCTGCGTGTTTTTAAAAAAATAAAAGGCTGCAAAAAGTTGCTATCTACGTTCAGAATGAGATAACGGCATACCTCCTTTTGCAGTGTTTTACATTTTCTAGAGTTAGCCCCAAAATGAAAACACCCTCTCTTTTTGCACATACTAATAACCTCTCATTACAGGATTAAAAATGTAATTGAATTACACAGTTTAAATTTGTAGCAGTGTAGAGGGAAGTTGATTGGTGCACTGGTTTGAGTATTGTACAATGTGATGATTTGCCATGGTATATCCACCCTGAGCTGCTAAGTACATCAGCATCTCCTTGCAATTTGCTGTCGCTCTACACAGATCTCAGTATCCGTTTTTGAAATTAGATTGGTCATAACATTTTTATCTGAAGTTTTCTTTTAATCATCTTCAGCCTTTAGTAATGTTGATTTTCATAATCTTCAACTTATTAGTAAGGTCGAAGATGCAATTACTTCTAACAAAGAGGTGGGGGGGGATTAAATTTTTGCTAGCTGTAAGAACAATAAATACTGTGAAACGGAATATAAGTAATGCCTGCCTTGATACCAGTTTTTTAACCTTGAAGAAAATGTATTTCTAGGGAAATAGGGACTGATTTGTCTCATCAGTGGCCTAACCATGCTATATAGTCATTGGGAAGCGAGGATGTCTTAGGTAAAAGGCATGGTATGGATAGATATCTAGAATGTGGTCAGTTCTCTTTGAGTAATCCAGCTGATTTAATTAGTCTGCACCACGCTTTCTGGGGGAGGAAGACACACCAACAAAAAAGAGACACCAACAAAGAAAAATGCAGCATTTTCTTGTAGCTTCACTCATTTGACCTAGCAGGCTGACGCACGCGTATGTCATCAAATGTAGCTGTCATACGGGCCAGTCTCTTGCGCTTTTCTTCTGTTTCACTCAGTTACTTTTTAAAACATGTAGATTCACCAGATCCAGGTTCCATCTCCTTTCCACTGACACAGTGTTTTCTCTTCCACTCTGACTAGCACTAACCAATTCAACAGGAATCATGCTGGATGTTGTTCTTACCCAAATGAGTAGATGTACTGAATGGCCAGAAATCACACTGGCCAATGCTGATGCTAAAATATTTCTGTGCATCATAATTATAGCGCCAAAAATCATAGCTGCATATTCCTCATATGCATTTGAGACCATGATGGTCACGTTATGAGAGACAGAAATGTGTCAGTCTGCTTTTCTGTAGTAAATAGCGCGAGGCCCCCTCTTCCCCATTGGAGGTTATATCCATGTATCCAAAGTCAGTGCGGAGCCAGTCCTTTCATTCAAGAGTTGATCTGGTTCAAGAACTTCTATTAAATGCATTCCTAATTCTCTTGTCAGAAGTGCTTTGACATGCTTTCTTGTGTCACAGGTATGTCACAGTACAGGTAAAGGGCATGATCATAGTGCTCTGTTCCCTGCAGCCTGGGTGAAGTAGCTGTAGTCCATAATATTTATGTATTGGTGAGAAGCCTGGGGCCATTTCTGTTCTCCTGAACCTGGTGAGCCCACCCTGAACACCTTCAGTCTCACAGTGTGCATGCTGCAGATTACTAGGTATTTTTTTTGTTCTGAAACAGGCTTGTATATCTCCAGTGAAAGACGTCCTTATTTGCAGTAGGACAGGTAGAGTAATTCCGAAGGATTATTCCTCAGAGGTCAGCCAGTTGGGAATATGGAGCAAAGAGGCATTTCAGTGAGGCTATTCTGACAGTGTACACACTGTAGTTGTAATCAGAGTTAGGAAGGCAACAAATAAAAGCAGCAGAGAGGAAAAAATAAAAATCTGTCCGTGAAAGAAGGAGGCAACAGAAGATTTTTAATAAGTGAAGGAGCTAGTTTTCTCTTAAGTAATGAGCCTTCTCCATAACTTTTTTTTGGCGGGCTGAACTGTGATCAGGGACTCTGATTCATCTTGTGATCATCAGAAGTTCTCACAAACTGACACCTCCTCATTGCTGCTGCCTATTCACAGAGCTGGAATTGTGTAAACTTCTGCAGCTGATTCAAGTCAAATTAGGAGTAACTGAAAGTGAAATCACTTGATCCGTAGCAATGTAAGAGTGATGTCCAATTGGAGTTAGGCTTAAGAATTGAAGGATGAAATAAGCTTCAAGGAGACTGAAGACATTAGATAAGTGACAACAAATAAGAATGCTGGTCAAGAATAGTCAAACTTTGAAATGCATATTTTAATCAAGACATTTTTAATTTAAAAACCCCATTTATTGCAAATGTATTTCTTACCGGAAAAAATACCAAAGTTTTCCACTTCTGAAACTTAGTGTAACTACATTAAGGAAAAGTAGAACTACTTTTACTTTTAGTATCACACAACTACTTTTCTCCAGAATGAGACATAGTTTCTTCCTGAGGATACTCTACAGTGCAATAACGTAGTATACAAAAGGTATCATGGAGAAAACACTTACCTGTAGGTTATGGGTGGGAGGGGTGGTGGTGTTTATCTTCTGGTGACCCAAAACTGGAATATATGTTGCTTAAATGATAGTGTAGAATGATCTCTGAAAGCCAGGACTTGTTAACTAATATCAAGCAACCTTTGCTAAAACTGTCAGTTATCTTTCGTCTATATTTAGAGTAGATAATAGCTGTGATACATGATTCATCATGCACAGTCTCCTTCATTATGCAAACACGAATAAACTCAGATATGGTAAAAACTGAGATTAGTCTTTATGCCCTTTATTCTGAATACAAATATCTTTACATCACTGACATTGAGGAATCCCAAAGAAGTAATACAAATAACGACAGACAGATATGAGTAGCAAATTATGAATCATGCATAATTAAAAGACTCCATTTTTTTTCAGGAACAGTGACATGAATGACCTCTCACACTTTCAAATAGTGTAAAAAGCTTCCACGCAAAAAAAAAACCCACCTTTTAATTATTGTGCCTTATTTAAATATCACGTAAAAGCTGGTATTGGTGCTTGTTACAATTGCCAGCTTTTGCATGAAAACTTCTGTTTTCTCTTGCTTATAGCTTTACAAATCTGCAAAGGAATAGCCAATATTTTTCCATGAATTTTTTTTGCATGAAAGTTCTGCTAGAGGACAATTCCTTGCAATCCCAAATTCCCTAATATGAATTAGACAATTGACAACATAGTGAAGTAATTTCCAAAATTGTTATGAAATGTTTTGTTTTATTGGTGCAAAGAGAGTGACAGTATTTTTCTTTAGGAAGTGCCACCAGTTGATGTTTTAAAACTGGAACATGATCTTTGACAGCTGAAGCACCTTTTGGGGTGAAAGTCCTCACTGTTGGCAAAATTGCCTGCCTTTGAAAAATTGCGTATTATTCAAGTTGCAATTGGGTCAAGCTGGACCATTTACAGGGCCCAGAGAGATCAACACAAAAAGACCTGTTCTCACTCTAATCTTATTTCGAAACTGAAATGGAAACCAAGACTTTTGAGTCTATTCATTTCCCTGTCTCTGAAACCCACTGGCTAGTCATTATAGAAAATGGCAGTCTGCTGTTGCCATCAGTTAATTGCAGTTGCGTGAAGGAGAGTTTTAAGTCGTAAAGGTTTGATTTTTAGCACATTGTATGTCACTGGTGAGACTTACGGTAGAAGCTTGGACCTTCATTTTTTTCAAAACATTGAAGAAACAGAAATCATACGGAAAAGAGCTAGAGGAATTATTTGAGGAGAAGGGAAGATTTTAGTGAGAGATGTAAAGCTTCATCTGTGTGGGTAAGCAAAGCAAGTATTAACTTGTCATGGTGAAGGTCTCAAAAACTGACCCGCAGTCAAGTGAATTATGAACATCTACTTGGGAAGTGGACTCTTCCAAGACAGGTAGACTACGGGGCTGATTACAGTAACAAAAGTTTATCCCGCCAAAAAAAAAAGAAACCATATTAATCTTCTGCATTCGGATGATGCTATTGTGATATTTGCTCTATTTTCTTTTGCTTTCGTTGTGAAGAAAATAGACCTGTTCATATTTATAACCTGTTTTCTTTTACAGAGATTTTATGCATTAGTATATGGGTTTTCTCACCCTATGAATGACATACTCATGTCATTCATATTTTATTTTTGTAACTGAAAAGTTTGACAAAACTGTTGCAAGCAGTGCAATGAATGTGAATGTATATTCACTTTCTAGCTTGATCCACAATTACATTTATAATAGTCAGTATGTAGAAAAATGGTCTTGAACCTCAATGTATATGCAGAGGTCATCAGATGTATTTTCTAGAATTGAATCTAAGATGATCTTGTAATAATTTTCAACATACAGGACACTTAATTCCTTGCAATTTGAACTCAGAATTTTGTCAATGCTATCCACTTTCAGTGTGAATTTTGCCTACGCATTGACAGTACGAGGTTTTTCGCTTGTCAGCTGCACACGGTTGTCTGTTATAAAGTATGGCAAATTACTTGGCTCGTGACAGAATGCACAAAAAATGTCAAACATTCAATTAAAAGTACAAATAAAAATACAAGCCTAGTTCTTGTAGGCTCAAGTTCTCTGTTTGTGAAGGTAAGACAATTGACATTGACAGCTTCAAATAAGTTATGCTAACTGTAGCTAACCATTCAGGTACCATAAACTCGAAAAATTGGCATGAGAATGATGCTTGCTGCAGTACTTACTGCAAGCCGGGTGAATTTGCATGTATTTTTAATTAATGTTTTCTTGCACAGTCAGTTGTTTTTTCTTTTCCCTATTAAAATTGTTGATGTGAGTGCAACCCACTTTCTTCTAAAATACAGGAATTTAAATGTTTAAGTCAGGATTTCTTGAATACATATTTGCAAAAGGTCTAAGTTAAAGACATGGAACAAATAATAGTGAGGATTGCTTTCCTCAGAAAAATTAATTAAAAGGCTCTACTGATATGCTGCATTTAAGTGTTAGTATCCCAAGATTTTCAGTTGGGCCTTGCAAATGTTGTCCTGAAATTAAGCATGTGCTCTCGTTCACTGGATAGCAGAATCTGGCCAACAAACCACTGACTTTATTTTTTTGAATTATGCTATATTTAGATACATATTGCTCTTTTTTTCTGTCTGATCTTGATTCTCCTTTAAAATCAATAGGCTTTTTGTCTTTGCCTTTTATGTACCAGTTCTTAAAATGCTTATGCATGTTTGAGTTTATGCACTGACACTGTTCTGAGGACAGAGAAGTACATGCAAAAGATTTTTCAAGGGGGAAGAAGAATCAAGTTCTTAGTGAAGCAGTGGAATTTTATCTTGGCTACTCAAATGGGACAGACACATATAAAAATGTCTGAACTTCTCTATTTATCAGTACTTTTCGAAGCATTCAACCGTTGCAATCTGAGACAGTTACAGCCACTGGTTGCTAGGTCTACACAGGTATCATATTTGTAACCATTAATATGCAGACAGGAGATGATTAAATGCGCTTGTGATAAAATGTGACACCATATTATAAATGAGAATGGAAAATGAATTTATAACCATAAATCATGTATTAAAATATATGTGACAAGCTCAGACTGATGAAGACAATGCAGAAATAACAAATACCCTGAATGTCAGTTTCATCATAAAAAAGAGATGTTTTCTTCTTGTAATGTTCTGGTTTATGTCTGTTTTTTGTTTAAATTCAGGTGCCTCAGCAGAAAATAACAACAGAGGTGTGGCTACTGTACCTAAATGTTAACATTTAGTGGATATCAGTCAGCATTCCTTCTAACATTAAATAACAACATGAAATTCTTCCCCAGAAGATTTAATAAAAATTGAACTGATGTTATCTCTTTTACCATAATAAGCATGTTTGCAAAGTTGTGCTATAGAAATTAAAGGTTCTGTCCAATTAACATGAAAACATTTACTGACACATTGTAAGAACTTCCATTGTTCCTGCAGCTTTATCATAGGTTCATAGGGTCACTGCCAGGGAGCCTGGAGGGAACTGTTGAGGTCATCTTGGCATGTAGACCATCTTCTCACTCCTGACCATAAAAGAGGACTTCTGTGTCCAAAACTTGGTCATTTTTCCTAGTGAGTTTAATATGTATTTGTTAAAAAATTTATTAGTATTCTGACTGAACTCAGGTACCTGTTTACAAGATCACAGGCTGGGCAGTCCCACATCGGTGTACAAACTATGCTGTGTATAAGCTTAGTTACAGACTTCAGTTTTTCCTGCTTCAGAGATTTTATCCATATCATCCCAAGCATTAAATCCTGAAGTCATTTTCTCATTTCTTGCACTCTGTATCATCTGTTTATTAATACCGCACATGTACAGTTAGTCTGATGGGTTAAGGGTCTGTCAGGTCTATCACATACATAAAAATCATTGGGATACATGCTTAACTGATGGTCCGTGAACAGGGGGCCTTTTGGAGTCTCCACGAAGCTATTTAAAGCTGTTGTGGAAATCTCAGCCAAATGTGTGTTGTCCTCAAATCTTGTATGGAAAGGGGAAGTACTTTGAAAAAAAATGAAGCTTTATGTGAATCTAGCAGTGAAACAATTTACACCTTTTCCTTAGATATAAACTTGGTCCTTAATTGTATTTAAAATAGCAGCATGGAAACTTTAATTAGATAAAGATATGTACTCTACAATACGGTGCAGTACTGTAAAGAATAATTCTCTATAGGACACTAAAGTGAACTAAATTGCTTTAATGTCCTTAATCTTATTTAACTATTTTTTATTATTTACTCGTATTTCCCTAGTACTTAAAGGCACCAATCAAGACTGGGGAGGAGTGTATTAGGTGGTTCTATGAACATGGAGGAAAATACAATGTTTTGGCTGAAAAAATTCAAAGCTAGCTAGGCAGGACAGAAAAAACCGGTGTGGCAATGGGCACAAGCAGATAAAGCAATTTGTCTAGGGTCACACAGAAGGTCAGTGGTAGAGCTTGGGGTAGAACTCAAGATTTCTGGCTTCCAATATCAGAGTCCTAATAAATAATTCATTTAATTTCCCTGTTTTTATCTGCCTGCAAAATTGTCATGAGTGTGCTCTGACAGTCTCTGAGTCATTCTGTATTCATTCAGGAATCATTTTTTGTAAAAAGCTCAAATACTGTTTGATTATGGCTATCTAACATTCTAGATCCTAATTCATGTTTCACAGATTGGTTGTATGGGAATGTGAGGCCTTTCTCCCACAACATGCACACCACATTTACAGTATTAGACCCTCCGAATTCAGGGGGGCTGAGGGCGGTCTGCAGAGGAGGAAAGGGTCAGGGTTACTCAGAAAAAAAAAAAGATATTATGGTTATGCTTCAATGCTTGCAAGATGAAATTCATATCATTGTTTTTTTTCTTCTGAATAGGCAGCGTAGCACTGGTTTGAAATTCACTTACTGGAATTTAGGTGATAATAATTTTGAATGACCAAATATATATTGTGAAAATTTGTTTTCTTGAATAGCAAGTTTACAGTCTCACTTTTTGCAACTAGTTCTTCTAGAATGTTCAGCCACTCAGTAATGAAAAACAGTTATGATTGAAGTAAAATTTCTATTAAAATTCAAATGACTATTCGTGGAAAATACTTTATTCATTCTCCTCTGATATTTATGTATTAAACAGAAATACATATCTGCCCAGACAGTCTGGATTAAATTCTGTAAGTGCGTGACTGTAAGTCTGTGGAAAAAATGTGGGAAAATCTGGTGCTGACTTTCTCGATCTATACCTCTGACCGGGTTTGCATTATGTCCTCCACCATTCTTATTTTTCCTTTTAGAAGAGAAAATATTCTGGCACTTGCATATTTAAGCGTAGGGAAAGATTTCTGATTATTTTAGAAGATATACAAAAGCCTAATTAACTGGATATGTTAAACCTGATAACATTTCTGAAATAAGAATGAAAGGCAAGTGCTCAGGGGTGTAACTTTTCTTCACTGACTCAATTGAAGCCAGTTTACACAGTTTGAGGATTTGGCCTTTGAAGTGCTTTCTTAGCCAAGAGACGGCCACTGGTTTCTGCAACTGGCACCTTTCACTTGTTAGGAAAAAAGAGCGTTTTCCTTCAGGGAAAGAAAGTCCTAACTCCAAAATAATAACTACTCTCTCTGTCTCAAAATCTATTGTACAACAAAAGGATTGGAGAACCTATTAGAAGTGAAATGATGAAAATCACCATTTTTGTTGTGCTGAGAGTTTCATTTCACATCTTGGGAAATAATTTCCTCTGCCATCCCCTTGTGAAGTTAGAGAAAATTATGACCTCTCAGTTTCATAGGGCAACTGAGTTGTCTAATGATCAGTCATCCCGGTTGCTTGTGAGTACTGCAGAAGAAACACATGTTTTGTCCTACATCGTAGGATCACATCAGAGAACGTGAATTCTTGTAGGTGGTGGCAGTGTAGTACTCTCAGCAGATGAAGAACTCCAGAGAGAAGCTAAAAGGCATGTCTTTCCAGGGGCTTAGCATCTGACCAGAACAAGCGGAAATGTAAATAGCAACGAAGTGGAGTAGAAGGCAAAGAGCAGTTAACGGAAAAAACTTCCATCGCACAGGTTTTTCATAGTCAGTTAGATTTCCAAACAGAAATAATCCTATATAAACCATAGTGGTGGCTACTATTTTGTTTAAAATTTTCTATTTTCTGCGAAAGTCATAGTAATAATACCAAAATACTATATATAGGCAATATACGTCTATATTACCTATGGTTTTTCATACATCACATGAATGCAGCAGCATTTTCTGCTGATGTTGCTGTGATTTAGTAGTTGCTGAATGCATTTTTTATTACAGAATAATATTTCTTTTGAAGATAGTCTTGGTAACCACAGCAAAAGTGTCATGACGGATAACTGTAATGCTTAATTGTTGCAATTATACTGTGACCATTATTTAACAAAAATAGAATTACAGATTTTATGTGTAATTGTTAAAGAAATTGAAATAGAAATTGTATACAATTAAAGAATAGGAATTCTACTAAGTGGATTATGTGTACTCATTATGTAGAGTATCATTTTGTGGTCAAAAATATACATTAGCTCTTATGACAGTATGATGTTTTCAGGAAAAGATTGCTGTGCTGTTACCTGTTAGCTGTTAATAAGACAAATTGTTTCGAAATAGCCACTAAGACACCTTGGTGTGTATGTCACAATTTAGAATATGCATAGCTTATTTTCCACAGTAAATGAACCAGCTGTCATTTTATTCACATCTGTATATTTTATCACCTTTTCCACTGTTGGGATTGGGTAAACATCAGGAGCAGTTCAAACAAAGAACTTAAATACATACACAAAGTAGAAATGACTGAATACGTCTTCCCACAAATAGAAAAGAATTTTTGTCAGCGGCAGTGGTTCAAGCTACTAGTCTTTAGACCAGAATCTTGACTGTCATGTTTATGTTTATTATCTCCTTCAGCATTCCTTCTTACTGTGTGTTTTGTAGATCTGTGTATTAATACACCCAGTGTGTTTGGACACATGAAAAGTCTTTTAAATAACGGGAGGAAGAATTATTCTAACTATTGTTTATCCACAGTCTTACCCTTTAATGCATGATGATAGAACCCTCCCTGCAGCCAGTCTTCTTATTCCCTTTGAAGTGAAAGAAACGCTTAGGGAAGTGTTGTTTAAACTCAAAGAAACCTCTTAAAGGGTTCTAATCATTGTTCTGTTTCTCATGTCTCTTATTCCAAATCATAGTAACGCTCAATTATCAACTCTGTTGATGATGTACGAGGTATGATAAGAACTTGGGAAGGTTTGAAATGACTCCCTGACATTAGCTTTGTCTTTTTCTGAATGTTGTAGGTCTTCATCCTACAAGCACACAGGAATGCTTTATTTTCCTGCTCTGAGTCAAATAAATGTGTGTTAATGTGTGCAGCATTGAAGGCTGAAATGAAATGGATATGATCACATGTTCAAATGGGTATTTGTTAGAAGTGCCTTTGAAATATCTTACAGTGTATCGAAAGTTTGAGGGTCCTGAGGTTTTTTACTCAAAGTATTTTTTAAAACTTAGTTTCAAAGGAAATCCATTTTCAATGAAAATTATTTTCTCAAGCAATTCTACATACTAGGTAAACTTAGTTTTCAGGATATTGTTAGCCTAATCCAAGCATTTCAAACATTTTAGTCTATATTTCATCTATGTAAATAATGCTATGAAGATCAAGAGTAAAATAACTGCCACACTGCAATTTGCTCATAACCTAAATGTACAGTTGTAATGGATATGATGAGTACTGGTGTTTGGAAAAATAATCTCATTATTTTCTCAAAATCATCACAATCTAAACTGCTCATTACGTGAAAATTAAACCTTGGTTTATATCTCTTCCTGTCCTACCTGTAAAATTTTTCGAGGGGCGTGAGTTATAAATCCAAGAATTGTTGTTGTTAATTTTAGAAGTCTATGTTGTAGTCTTAAGCTCTAAATAATTAGCTGTATTTTAGGAATTACTAAACAACAGTTTATATTGTATTACATGGTATTCTTAGCAATAAGGCCACTGTTACGGAGTCCGAAATGCAGAAGCAAAGAGGATTTTTTTGGATAACTAACGGATAGTTCTGGTTACTCTTGTGGTTCATCGGTGCAGATGTTAAATAGCATTAGGTTTGTCAGGAATGTAAAATAAGAGCCTAGAAATGCTGAATTTTCTTTTAGAAAATAAAGCTATTGGTAGAGCAGTGGAACACTTCAAATCTACAAAGTTTAATCATGGTTTGCTTTAGCAGTTTTCCTCTGAAATACTATTTTGAACTTCTCCTTAGACTTCTTCAATGGTAAAAAGTAAATTATTAAATGAGGTCATATATCTCATTAAAGTCTAATACGGTTCTGTAACTCTGACTGGTATGTGCAATATGGAAAATTGGATTTCACCATAGGTGAGGTGCTTGTACAGTATTTTAAATTAATTACAAAGACTCATTTTTTTCAGCATATGATCAAGGCTTAAAAGTATTATGTTGTGCTGTGGTATGAGTTTAAATAACAAGTAACCAGAATAATCTAAATCAGTAGAATAAGACTTTTCTTCTTTATATACTATTTTTTTTTCCCTAGAGATTAAGATTCCCAGTCCCTAATTCTTCATGTATTTTTTAAGTCATTGGACTTAAAATGCTGAATGGGAATAGACCCATTCAGTGTAAAACAGAACATCTCGGTGCTACTATCTTAACTCACCTTCTTCACTAACATTAACCTCTTTGGTATTCTAGAGGACCTCTCGGTAAATTCCTTGAAAAGGGGAATACGTACTTGACACAGGTCATTATTACATTCAAAGTTTGTTTACTTAGGGTCTCTGTAGAGTAGTTTCTGTGAGCAACCGGGAAATGCAGAAATGCAAAAAATCTGATCCAAGAAGCAAAAAAAACCCCTGTGATAATGATTATTTCATTTAATTTATAGATATAAAAAGCATTCTAAGCACAATGTCCATATGAACCAAGTATGTATTGCTTGCAAAAATAAATGTGTGTCCTATATACATGTCCTAATGAGAAATGAGCTAAAGATTGTGACATAGTTTCTGTTGACTTGGGTGAAGGTTCCATTGGACCTGTGAGGCATTATAGTATTGTTCAAAAAATGATAGTTAATACAAGCAAGTAAGTAAAATGATTGAAAGAGTGGACACACTGCTGGATTTGATTACATTTTTTTTCAGGAAAAGTGAGAATTTACTTCAAAATTGTTTTATTTAAAGGAATGACTCAGATTTCTATCGAAACAGGAAACTAAAAACTGAACTGCTGGTTAAATAGGAAAAGTGTTGTGCCTACCTTTTTAGTGGGCATATTTTCTAATCAAAATGTATCTACTGTGATTGCCATGAAATGTTTCTTTGTATGTGTCACATAAATATAAAGGTGTAAAACTGAATTTTAATTGAAAAACTGTTTTGGTCAGCGTATTTGCAAGCAAAGTGTCCCGTTCCTCCCCGCCACCACCCNNTAATTTTTTTTCAAGCTTAATCTAGCTTCTTTCAAACATTTGAATATGTGACACTTTTCCAGCACAAATGTGTAATTTGGTTGCTAGTATGGTATTCAAAGAATTAATATAACAGATAAAATACAGGATGAAAATATTCTTTCTGTGAAGTTTCCAGGTGTTACAGTATTGTTGTCTCTTATATCTATGATATACAGATTATTAAAAAAAAAAAATCTCTTTACGTAATACCACAAGAATAGACTCTCTAAATTTGATACAGAATGAGATACACTGTTTGATTTTTGCTTTGTTTCTTTTTTAACTGAATAAATTTTAAACTTGAGTTAAATCAATACAGCTAAGGATAATTCAATGAAAAGACACAAATTGTATTTTCGTTTTTCTTCAAAATAAATTAATTCACAAGGTATTTTATCGTGTTTAAAACTCAGCCCAAGAGATACCAAATAACATGTTTTTAATGTGGAAAAATAAACGAAGTGCAGCGAAGAGGAGTTTAACAACATTGATAACTACAAGCTAAACATCAATACTTGTTAGCATTCCTTTAACTGCACTCCTCTCCAACTTAATGAAAACCTTACACTATTTCTTAACACTGTAGCACTATTGATTATAAAATATTATAATTTGCTGCTTGAAAGCTCATGGCTCACAATCTGCCATGAAAAATATGAAAAAAAATAATAATTGTAAATGAGATAAGTAAATTCCAGCCAAGATAGTAATTTCACAGTACTTAATCAAAAACAGTAACCTGTAATGAAGCTCGAGCAATTATTGAAAAAAGTTGACGAACAACCTTGTTTGTTCTGTTAAAATGTCTTGATACAGAAGGTGTACTTCGGCAAATTTAGTTGTTGATGTCTTCCCTATCTTTAAGAAAATTATTAGATGTTTAATTCATAGTTCGTTATAATTAGAACTCTGCTGACTTCTAAAAGAATTCATACAAATACAAAAGCCTCTCATATAGCATAGCTGAGGAAAATCTGTTTACTCTTGTCTAATTCAGGTCTCTTAACAGCAGGATATTCCAGGTAATTCGTGCTTGAGGTATATAAAAAAAGCAATCAGAAAATCTCATGTGAGGAATGCTTAGGCTTCTGCAAGAACATACTTGGACTTCTGTTCATAGCTAAAGGCTGGAGAAGTGTCATAGCCAAGTGTCAGCTTCTGTAAGACAGAGAATATTCTAGAAGTACCATGCTTACTTGTATTCTGCTGGAGTGAACTCTCTGAGGCTGCAGGACACTAACTAATAATCCAAATTTCATTTAGGCAAGTGGCTGCTGGTTTACTGCCTTCACCTAATGGCCCAAATGAGAGAATTATTTTAGTTATCGTATTTTTAACTTTCTTGGTGCCCGAATCCTGGTTTTGATCATGTCCTGTTTGATCCAAGACATTAAACATTTTTTTGTTGATGCGTGGGGTTTGTCATCATCTTAAGGGAAACCAGTTTTGAAAAAATTATTCAAAAATCTAAAACTTTCTGGATAAGGTGAATGCTAAATGGATTATGATACACATATGCAGAAAGATTAGCCAAAAGGGTTTCTAGCTGTCTAATTTTCACATGACCTACTGAGTACATGCTGAGGCTATTGAACTGTAGCTGTATCCAAGCAAACCTGCCCCTGGCAGAACTACAAGGAAAACCTGAAGACGTGTTGTTACACAATGGCAAGCACCTTTGCTATTGCTGTGCAGAACTCAGTGTCAGACTATGGCAAAAAATTCAAACTGGGAAAAAAAATAGTCACACATTGTACTGTACTATGAAAAAAAAATCCTGCAATGATACCAAAAAGAATGTGGGAATAAAATGTATTAGTTGTTGAAAAGATAGGTGGGAAGAGAAGGGGTTTGACTGAGAAAGTCACTGGAGGAGGACAGTGAGTTACTGGTGATGCTATCAGAGCCCCTCTCCAGGGTTGTCTGTAATACAAAATCTGCAGAAAAACTGAAAATGATGTCAGTGTAAGCATCAGAGCATTGCCTGGCCACAATTGAGGGCTGTTTCTTTCTTACAGATAGAGTAGAAGGCTTGCAAAGGGAGACAGGGTTCCTCTTGGAGTTATTTTGCCACCTTTTTCTCCTGATTCCCTTAGCTCTATAAAGAAATATTCCATAGTACCTCAGATTTTAAGATAAAATTCAAATGTGTGTCTTGTTACTGTTCTAAAAACATTGTATGACACATACAAGTTTATTCCAGACTTTGGGCTGCTTAATAGTGGCTTTTATAAAAAGGGAGAGACAGCTTTGGAAAGAGCAGTGCATTTTTTTCTCTGATTAATGTTATACTTGAGGAATTCCACTAAATTCTGTGGGCCTACCCAAACTTTCTAAGTTACTTATATGCAGCTGATTTTGCATGCTTTATGTCACAGGGAACTGTGGAAATATAGGTTGTATCCTGTATTCCCTCTGAAGACTGGAATAGAGAAGCATGATAAAATGTATAAAATACTGACTTAATTCCCAGGAAATTTGTCCTTTCCATCATTTCTGCAGGTCTTAGAAGAAGAAAAACATTGCTGGAATAGAGCATTTGCATTTTCTGCTAGGCTTGCTTTATATCACTTTGGAAAATTTCACAATGAATCCTATGTAAACATTATTAGAAAACAGTGCTTTATTAAGACTCCATGGTCTGTCTGCTTAACAGCTTCTATATCTTCTAGTAATGAGTATTGATACCATTTTTTATGTATTTTGCGTTGCATTTTTGACATTGCAAAAGTAACTTCACAAATTAAGCCATTCTTTTAAAATTTGCATAGAAATGTTTGTTTTCTAGTGACTTCTATAAAAGTTTAATGAAACTGGAGCTATTAGGTTCAACTCTTTTTCTTATGTAAAGCACTCTGGCTTCTGGAACACATAGTATGTTTACATTTTAAGTTGCCAGAGCATATCAATTAGTAAACATGCTTATGAAATTGTCCATTTAAAACAACGTTTTTACACTACATACAGCCTTGTAAATCACAGGATGCTGACAACGTGAAATGCCAGCTGTGAAATGAGAAACTGATGAAAATGCAGTAATTCTGAATTTTAATATAATATAAACCATGTCAGCAATATTTGTGAATAGCAGCTGTCAAGATTTCATTCGAACTGCATGCATTATGGTATTTTTATATTCTGTTCTTTTCCGATAATTTAGACCTTCCTCTGCCCCCTCCCAACCTTTCTGTATGATAAGCTTTGCAAGGATTGGAAATTTCTATGAAAATTTTGACTGAACAGCATGAAAAGGATTGTCACAACATTAAAACAGAAAGACTAATTATAATGATCATTAAAATTGTGTTCAAAAATACCACACACTATCATACTGGTATTATTTATTTTAAAAACTCAGTATTTCATTAAACTTCTGAAAAATGTCTTTTTTTTTTTTAAAATGTGATGGGTGTACAAGAAGTGATGGAGATTTCTACCAAACAAGATTGTGATCTACACAGTCTTATCCTGCAAAGAAAGCCAATAGATTGGAATGGTTCTTTACTGAGGTGGTTTAGATATGGAAGTAGTTGCAGGATCAGGTCAACAACGTGTGGAATCTAGTGTCTGTGCAGTGTCTTGCAGTACTGTCTGCTCACTGACAAAATGGAAAGGACTTTATAAAGACAATATGCACACAGAATTGCAGGTTGGATTGCCTAAAAGGAGAAAACATTTTCTGAGGTTTTTGTTACTGTCTATGCATCTAAGTCAAAGGAATTTGTCCATAACTGTGAAGCCTCTGTGTTTTCTTGTATATTCTCTGAACTCTGTTTGCTTTTTGTTTCCGTCATCTCCTAAGGGGTCAGTAAAAGTCAGGAAGTGCTGCTGTATTTGAATGTGATCTGAAATGCTGGTGTTCAGTGAGTGATACAGTCATGACTAAATGACTTGCCTCTAGTATGAAGAATGTATATCCAGATGTCTGTCACTGGAAGTGACCCAATTTGTATTGAGTTTTAGGAAGATAGAAGTGGATTGCTGGCATAATTTAATATGATTTGCTTCAGAAATCAATGTCTAAAATCATTCAACCCTATTCTTTGAATAGCAGTAAACAAACGGTATTAAACAGTTGTACCACAAAGTTGCGATGTGCAGATTTTACCACATACAACTCATACTTTGCAGCTGAGGCTGAGTGTGAGATACAGCTAACTCTCCTAAAACTGAAAATAAAATAATGAGAAAGCTGTGTGCCTTTAGAGAAGGGAGCAGGTAATATTTCAGCTATTGCTTTGATTTCCCAATCAGTGTCACTTGGCCTTTCCAAGGCTTAGGTTGAGTAATTAATTTTCGTCAAAGGCTTGATTTGTTGTAAACATTGTGTAGGCACAGGTGCTGCTCAGTGGTACGGGGATATCACCTGCCAATCGGAATGTAGCTCACTGACTGGCATGCTGTTCCTCATCTTCTATCTAACTTAGAAATAAATATGTAAAAGAAATGTAATCAAGAATTCTTTTATGAGGAATCCACCATGTTTTACTCAGCAACATGATTTCATGCTCAGCTGCCAGTGATTGTAGTGAAACCCAGAGGGCAATCAAAAGAGCTAGAGAACTGTAATTTGAAGAAAAAGCTTTACTATTTCCCTGTATACAGTCTAGATATAGCAAAAGGGAGGGGAACTTTAGCAAAAACAAATGTCAATTGAAGATAATGATGCATAAATGCGTCTTATAGGGGAAAGAACCTCAAAATAATACAGAAATTAAGAAATAGCTTTGCAAAACACAAGTATTCCATAAAAACTGCTTCTGGAGTAAAGGCCAATGTTTGCAAAACACAAAGAATGTTGGCCCAAAACAAACCAGTGGCAAAACCCCACTGACTTTCCCTGCAGCGTGCATGCTGTTCACTAATTGCACTTCAAATTGTAGAGGTCAGACTTGCTCATCTGTGCTCATGAAATCATCCCTGGGTCCCATTTTAAAAACAGATGTTGCACTTAATAACTTTTGTTCAGTGGTTGAAGATGATTTAGCTGATAGATAACACACCATCCTAGGAGCTCAGCAATTTCATATTTAATTTCTTTAGACCTTTTAGGTGAATAGATTCTTGTACTGTCAAGGTACAAGTTTCTGATGAATTTATAATCTCTCTTTTTTTTTCCCCTAAAACTTCTTTTATTGACACTTCAAATTGAGGCAAGCCCAGAACTCATAATTTTTAAAGAATGGCCCCCATGTCAAGAATCTCTCCAACCTCCTTCATGGCGAGCACTGATGGAAAGAGTCCATTCAGCTTTTCTGTTGCAGTCTTAACCTGCCTTGAGTTCTCTTTTCTCTCTTTGATCATCTGTCAGCCCTACCAACTCTGTGTTTGAAAATGCTTTTATTATTAGCTTTTATGCCTTAAGCAAGTTGCTCTTCAAGCCTTTTTTGGCCTTTCTTATTATAATTTTATACCCAACTTCCCAGAATTCAAGTGGAAAAACTGTAAAATTATGACAAACTTAAAAGAAAAATGTTTAATTTTCCTGCTCATTCTACAGTCAGTCTCATGTGCCTCCAATTCTTCTGGAGCTGCTACACGTCTATGAACAAGAAGTGAAAACATAGGCATTGTTATACAAGATCTGTTGACTTTCTTTGATAGTCAACATTAGGTGATAAAAAGTAAGATCCAGTGGCATCTGTGAGATGGAGTAACCTAGCCCTGGGGAAAGGTTTTTTAAAACTATACCATCTCCTTCTGCCTTTTACTCCCTTTCTAAAGAGATAGTTTAATGATTGGTCATAAGAGCTTTTCCAGTTTATGGCTGCTGAGATGTAGTCACTGCTTTTTATACTGCTTGCAGATGTTCTATAGGGACTTGAAAGCATTCATATGATAATTAGGTAAGTTGAGATTGTAGGAATATGAATAAACAAGTTTGTAAATACCAATTTTGATGCATTTATTGAGTCTGAGTTGAACAAATGTTTGTAAGTGCTGCATTTGAGGAAGGAAGTTCAGTTACAAACTGAGTCTTAACAACCTCTGTCTTGGGACTTCATAAGTAAAAGAGAAAGAAATCATTCATACGTTGCATCCTCACAATCTCTTTTTCTCATAGCTTTCTGTATCTCAAAAATCATATTTAGAGTGCCATTATTGCACAGATACTTCTCTTTTTGACTGGAATAAGCTTTCTTGCATCAGAGCAGTAGCAAGACTAAAATTTGGTTTTTCTAGATGAATTTTTATAATATGTCAAGCACTGCTGAAGACTCTGGGGATGTTTCGTGTGGCAAGGTGAACTGTAACATCAAAACATTCTGAGCTTTCAGCTTGAACTTCACAGTTCTTCGTACACTGTTAATTTTCAAAGCTGCACATCTGTGCACATTGTCACTCAGAGCAACACAACCTGAATTTGTTAGAACATGGGGAAATTGAAGTACGCAGGCTGCCAAACTCATCCGTCCTCCACTGGGATGGTTCTCCCATCACTCATTCATCGCTTTGCCTATCCCAGTTTTTCATGTCGTTCCAAATCAGTTTGTATTCATGCAAGAGGAGGAATCAGCGATGTCAGATTTGTGTGTTCTCCCGCTTGGTTGTTTTAATCTCCTGGTTTGTTCCGTTGCAGTTCTCCATAATGAAACAGGCAACAGTTGCCAAATCTGCAGTACTTCTTTTACTGGAGATCTTTCTAGTTGGCAGCACTTTATGTTTCTGTACCTTCTGCAGATAGATTTTTCAGGTCAGTTCTTTGGTCTGATGGGTATGCTATGGAGAAATGCTATGAAAGAAAGGTTTCAAACAGAAAGTACTTTCATCACTTACTTTATGCATTTACAACAGACATCAAGTTGATTTCTGACTAAAAAATTGATGGAAGGGGAGTTTCTGACCTCTAGAAATAATCAAGGAAATTATAACAAACCCATTCTTTTTTTTGGCAGTTCCAATGTGTAGTATTTTATTTTTGAACTCTTATTATCTCATATGTATAAATGCCAGTTCCTAAATGAAGTCTACAGCATTCACGAACCCCTTTCCTTACAGGCATTCCCATGCTGGTATTCTGTCTTCTGAATATTTAAGCAGTCACTGTTCTTTACTGTCCTGTTCTAGAAGCTGAATTGGAAGAGAATAGTTAGTACTCTCTACGTAGTTGAGAGACAGCATTCTCTACCCATCTGCCCAGTGAAGCTGAACAGTTGATCCAGCAGCCATGTAAACCTAGTGTTCATATGGTTGTCTTTCACCAGACCTTTTTATTTATGAAAAATGAACTTAAATAACCTTTTAAAAAAATAAAATAAAAATCTATGCAGTTTACAATGCAGTTTGCTAATCATCTGGTGAAAAGAGGAGTGAAAAAAGTACACAACTTTCAGACTGTCCATCGTGTTTCCTTTGCTCTGTTTAGGGCTCTATCTGCCAGGTCACTAAGTTTAAGAAGAATTGGGAAATGATCTTTTTTGGATGATTCAGAAGCATGTTGGGTTAATCCCCTTTATCTTCCAGTTTCTCCAAAATTAAGCAGACGTAGATGGTCAATCAATACTGGCACCTGGTGTAGAGACTTGGAGTTACAAAGTGTGGTGTCAGGACTGCAGAATGCAAGGTGCAAGTATAGAACAGTCTGATTTTGCATTTCACCTCTTGACTGAAACTGTTTCAGCGATCAGGAGGGGCCCCCTGCAGAATGGGAAGCTGTAAGGCAGCCAGCAGGCAAGGGGCCGTACCACTCAAGCCCCGGTCCGGCCACCTCCAAAAGCAAGGTGATCAGGGCTGACCCGGGAACGGCCACGTGGACTTTGCCTGATTCCAGGTCTCAGGCAACTTTGTTCTGACAAGGCAGGCCTGAAGTCATGTTGAGAAGTCAATCTGCAGGTGATGATCAGGTCCAGTGGTGGTGACCATGGCGAGATACATCCCAGTGATCACCGGACAGATCCATAGCGATGAGACAGGTCCCAAATCAAACCAGGAAGACTGTGCAGGTGAGGGTCTGGATCAACGGGGTCCATAGCCAGATACAGACGTTGCCAGGGCTGAGCTAGAGCCTAGCACTCCTCAGAATAGCTTAGGCAGAAATGGAAATTGATAGGGCTGAGCTTAAGTGGAGCCCCTGAGTCCAAGGGCAGTTTGGTGTTCAGGGCCATTAAGGCCTATTAGTGCTCTTACAGCCCTGAGAGTGAGGGGCTTCAAGAGATCAACCAGTTCCTTCCATTATACATGGCAATAGAATCAAATACACCTCAGCTGTCCACTCAGTAATGTGAAATACATCTCCAAGCAAAACTGAACACTGTATGTTCTTAGAATTACCTCAGTACACTGAGATTATAATATTTAAAAACAGGAATAAACTCCCCCAATATCAAAACGAAATAAACTCCCCGAATATCAAAAAGAAAGATAAAAGCATATGATGGAGGCAAAAGTAGTAATGATTTGATATCCTTAGGGACATTGTACAGATTCATAAATATTTACCCCTCTGACTCATCAATGGGCTTCTCTAGTACTGTGGAGGAAACAAAACCTGTTTATTTTACAGTCTTTGTAAAAGCTTCCTTCTGTTTCTATTACAACTTCACTTTTACAGGGAAGAGTGAGAGCTCCTGCATCTCATGCCATCTATGATTATTGCATTTTATTAGTTTGACATTATACATGGATACATACTGCACAGTTAATATTTTTGTAGCTTATTATCACATGTGAACTACATAACTCATTGTGGTCACTTTCTTAAAAAAACAATGGAATTTCTTATGTGTTCTTTAAGTTACTAATATAGTTCTTGTAGATGGAGGTTAAAATTGTCTTATGTTTTCTGCAGAATTAATAATCACCTTCAAGAAGGTAATTATTAATGAAAAGAATACTGAGTTTCAGTGGAAATCAAGACAATCCACACTGATACTTTTACTTTAATCTTGTTATATACAGACATCTGATAGCATCTAACATAAGAAAAATCTGTTTTTTCTCCAATTATGAATGCCTCATATGCTACCGGTTTTATGATACTTTTTGCCTAGAAAGTGATAGGAAGGCTGTTTCAAGCATCCAGAAATTAGAACGTAGGTCTCTGATAATTGGGGAAAAAACCCCAGCAACTTTTAAGTATAGCAAAAGTTTAATTTCTAAGACAGTATATAAAAAAACACAAATTGTTTGAATTTTACTCACTTTTCTTTTTCTCCCCCTTCCTCCCAGCACCTACCCTTTCAACAGAGGTTGGCCACATGTGCTTAGATAACAATATAAGTCCTTTAGAATTTCAGACTGACTGCAGGCTGTCATTTCAGTGTGTCTAGCATCTTCAAATCCTTTACAGAAGTAAGGTGACATTAACCTGCCAGTCCTTCTTCACAAGTTTCTGACTTTTTTGAAGGCCTGAGGCAAACACATGCGACCAGTCGCTAAAGGATTTGGTAACATTCCTACAGTGCAGTTAGTCTCTACCCCAGCAGCTGTTGTTTAGTGATAGATCAGTGAAGCAAAAAATTATGCTGGTATAAAAAATAGATCTTGAACCACAGCTCTCATTCTTATGCCTTTGTTCTGCATTAGTGGCAAACCTCTGGGATTCATTTAGCTGTAATCACTTGTTACTGAGGGGCAGAGCGTCTTTCAGATGGTGGTGATGGAGTCACCTTTGAAACAAGTGCAAATGAGTAGAAATCATTTACCAATCTACTCTCCCAGGATTACATTTTTATAACTGGCACATACTCCATGAATCCGTTCAGAATGTATAACAAAAACATAAACACCAAAAAAAGCGTATTACTTTTTTATTCCTATTTTTTCTGAGACGGTTTAATTAGTTTACTCTCTGGATTTGTAATCCTTTATTGAAGAACGACAGACATAGGAAGCAAGCACCAGGAGGCAAATTCTGTTTCTCTTTACACGGAGGGAGAAAAAGACATGTTAGGTGTCTGATGCAAAACTCGGTGGAGTCAATAATAGTGGTCAATGGCTTTAGATTAACTCTAGAATTATTTCTAGAGGATACTCATAGTTGTTTGAGGCGGGTTTTTTTAGTTAAACCATTTTTTCCTGTTCATTCATTTTCCAAAATCAAGCTGCAAAATGTAAGCTTTTACTGACTCAACACAAAATCTAGTTTGTAGTTTGCAGATGAAGATGAGAAAGGTTGTGAGATAGCTATGAAAGCACTTGAGAACTACCTGTCACAAATATCTGATCATAGTGGGGGATTTAGTGCTTTGGCTTTTGCCGTTTTCATATTGCTCAGCAAAACATATGCAGTTATGTATAGAAAATTACACCCATCCCCCCAAAGTTGTTTTTTTTTTCTTATTTGTTTCATAAAACTATGTGACCCACTCTGAATAATTCAGTTATTGTCTATGGTTTGGGAATGAGAACTACTATAAGGAACCTTGCAATTACTAACCTCCCATTATAGTAACAGAGTTTAAAAAAAAAACAAAGGTAAATTCCAGATTAAATAGAGATTCAAGAACTGCAGTATCTGAGTCAAAAATTTCAATTTTAAATCCGTCCATACCCCAAATTTTTCCCTTCTG
Source organism: Dromas ardeola (assembly GCA_013398915.1). Classification (NCBI taxonomy): domain Eukaryota; kingdom Metazoa; phylum Chordata; class Aves; order Charadriiformes; family Dromadidae; genus Dromas; species Dromas ardeola. The sequence goes on along the minus strand of VYZM01022234.1, from coordinate 116,324 downwards.
GTGCGATTGAACCTGATTCTGGATGTACATTAAGAGCCATAGATTCTCAGATTTCTGTATTAAGTAGGAAGAATTGTTATTCTGCACATGCCTACAAACATCTCCGGAAAAGAAGAGCTCGTGTCTGCATTAAGCCGAGGTCTGAGCTGAATCACAGCTTTTCTCCTCTGATTTTATCTGAAGGGCTTGATCCTGCTTCACTTTGTGAGCATTTTTCTACATAATGTTTATGAGCAACCACTGCTTTCTTTTAAAAGAAGAAAAGATAAGAATGCTTTCATCGAGCAGTTGAATGATTAAAACAGTCAGACCCAAGAAACTGGCAGCGTTTATGTCTTTTTTTCCACTTAAAGTAAATCATACCCACTTTCACTTCCACAAAGCAGGCTGCAATGGCTGTTCCAAGGCAGCAATACTCAATTGCTCCACCTTGGCTGGAAGAAAGGAGTTTGACTGCTTCAGTCATGAAGGGGTTTCTGGTTCCATATTTACTACTTGGATTATTTTGGCCAATAGTAGTTTCCAATTAGCTACTGAGTCAGTAGTGAGTGGGAAAGCATCTCCTATATTCTCACATAGCTTAGCATTACTAATCTGAGTTTAACAAGTATAACTCTCTCACTCTCTCTCATATGTATATATAGATATGTAACTGTTACATATATAGTATCTTCCTCGAGCTTAAATATATCACCACTTTACATAATTACCAGAATAGACAACTTACATTTAGTCTATCACTAAAACAAAATACCTAGGAAAATTTGTGAACGCCAAGTTATCTTTATTGGCAGTAATTCCCACGGTACTACTACGTTTGAGAAACCAAACCAGAGTTGCTTAGTTATGACTAAAGACACAAGTCCAAGCCAACTTCCCTTACGATGTTAAGTGTCAGCAAAAAGCATGTGCTTGTCCTATACATTGAAAGTATATATACATTGGAAAGTACATTCCAAGCAATGATGTAAACACTTTATTTTGTCTAAGTCATGAGCTTTTAACGTGTTTTCCTCTTTCTCAAGTTCATGAAATCCCAAAACATTTAACACAGTTGTGGACTTTCTACTGCTACAGCAGCAAGAGTCATATCATGGGATGTACCAGTCAGGTCACATAAGTGGTCAACCTTTATAAGCAGCCATGCGTTCAGCAGGTGTATCTGTTTGCATGACATGGATGGACCTGCAGCATTTGGGGCTGTTGAAGAGCCCCGACTGCTGCCAGCGCCTTTGACTGCCTGTTTTCCACACTAATACGCTGTGAATATCTGGATAGCAAAAACTCCATTAAGCTGATCTGTAGGCTTGTTCAACAATCACTAAAGGGTTCCAGTCTATATTCCAGTTAGAACTAACTGAAATCTTGATAATAAATATTAGTCATAAATATGTGAGAACACACCTTACACCCAAGTTATTTGGTCTCTTATTTCAAGTACAATAGTCATTGTCTCGTTTCTAATTTTATGTATCATTCAAACCTTGTTGTCTTCCCAGGCATTTTGTCGATCCCTCCACTAGTTCTTACAGGCTGTGTTTAAGCCTACCACCTGTACTGAAAGACAAAGATGCAGAAAATGAAATTTAAACACAAACCAGAGTTGAAAAATATTAAATGAAACATGAAAAAAACCCCACACTAAAAACTTAACAGTTTTGTCATAGGTTAATAATTCCTTCCGAACTCCAAACAAAAAGCTTGCCATTAACCTAGCTCTTGACTACCACAAGAGATCAAGACGTTGGATAAAGCTGCAACTGGAACAAGGAGCCACAAAGGATTACTTGCCTTTGCAGCACACGGTGGCCGTTCCCCAGTCATCCAACATTAGTAATAGTGAGCTAGTTAACCAAACTAGTTGAAACTGCATGTCCATGGATGGGGTGGGCAGGCACTAGTTCTAAACACAGTGTGAAACGATACATTCTTCCTATGAATAATAATAACGGTCCAGTCACTTTCCAGCTGTTGCCAGCTTCTTTTTGCATACTCCATCAGAGACGTACCCGATGTTGTTAAGTATGCAGATTGGCAAACAGCAACTTTGTTTTGACAAGCATAAACCTTGAGCTAATTCAGACTTCAGTACAGTGATTCTATCTTTACAGTAGAATAAGTAAGAGATGGACTCTGGATTAGAATAATGCTGGGACAGCAGCTAAAAATTAGAGGAATTAAGGAATTATTGTAAAAAAGAATACTTATAAAAGGATAGTTCGCATTTAATGAAGAGAGTTAACTGGTTTACAAGACTCCCTGTTAGGCTGAACAACAACAGAATGAGGAAGCTGGGAAGCGTTACATACACTTTATGATGATTATGTAACTCTTGAAAATAAGCCTTTCAGTTCATCAGAAGTAACTTCTGAAAGTGTGTTAGTTCAGAAAGTTAGCGTTTGGGCAAGGTAAATTTATAATACGCTGCCTAGTCAGATCTGTGTGTGTGTTTGCGATAAGGTCTCCATCTAGGGGTTAGCCTACATATAGCATGGAACAAAGGCTTTACACTGAGATTCCGCAGAAGAGTAAAGCTGAGGGCCAGATCTCCCCTGAAGTCAGAGATACTGTGCCGGCAAAGGATTCTTAAAGTAAAAAACACCCAACCAATGTAAAAATAGAAAACAAACAACCCACCCCCAAAAAAACCAGAATCACCATTGCTATCTTCAAATTCGAGAAGTTAAACAGAAAATTACTCCAGTGTTTCCTAACTTCTTAATGCATCAAGAAAAAAGATACAGTGCATTTTTCTCTCTTTTAGGCAGTTATACACCTTGAAATATTTTCCTTACAGAGTGTATTCAAATTTAAGCTTTTGTTTCTTAGGCACAAAAATTCAATGTTGAGCCTATTGTTTGTCTCAGTTTGTCGCTATCCTGGGAATTAATGCAGCTGTGCTAGTTGTATCACTGAACTGATGTTACGAAGGTAAAATTTGTTTAGAAAATTCTTCCCGGACTCCCTGACATGCTCACCATTTTGGTTGAAAAAGATTGTGTATAGAAACAGTGCTACAGGAATTGGAATAAGAAAAGAGTGATAAAGTGGCATCCATCGATACAGAGCTGTATGGCACCAACGTTTTCTGGCAGAGACAGAACTCCTTTAGAATTCTAGTGCCGTGGCACGAGTGGTGATTTTAATAATTAATCAGCTGACAGTAAGGGTTTTAACAAACTGTGGCCATTATGAATGAAAATAATATGCTCAAATACTCTGTACACTGGAAAAAAGAAGTGGCCCCTGCCATTCTCCATGCAGTAGGACTGGTGAGAGAGATGTTGGTACTCTTCCTTTTCACATCCACCAGTGGAGAGAACGTGTGTCAGCAGCCGCGTGGTGGAGCAGCTACTGACTGGAGGACGAGTGAGTGAAGGCATCTGGTTAGAGACCTTAGTGCCTTCGTCTTTTTCTGCCTCCAGCTGCCCCCGTTATGCTTTGAAGTGTTGAGTGTACACAGGGTGGAGGAGCCATCCTGTGCTCAGTACAGAGCATTCCACATCCCTTATTTTAGTCCAAGACAGTTTATATCAATTAGATATTGTGAAAACTGCAAACTTACCAAGGTGGTGCTTTCCAATTCTTTTTCCCCCCTTTTAGATGCAGTGTAATAGATTTTTAATGAATTGCTGGTGTTTTTAACTTAAGGATTTAGTACCGAGGATATTGATACTGTCTCAACTCGCATTTATGAAGCTGCCTCCTTTGTGAACATGCCTGGTAATGAAATAGACAAGCTAGGAAACAGCAACTAACTTGAACATGCAATGGAATCAAGTTTTTATTTTTGACTGTATGATGCTTCCCAGAAAGAAATATGGTTTTCATCTCTTAAAATATAATTATAAAAATAGAAGTTTAATTCTGCCAAGAATATGGAAAAAGGACTGAGAATAACATTAATGCTTTATATAAAACTTATTCATCATGTAGTACTAAAAAGAGTGCTAGTAATCAGACAAATAGACCATCAGCAGTGACTGTTATTTATTGTATGGATAGAGCTAATCCTTCAATCTTCTGTCTCTTGTCTTTCTACTTCATCCCTGGGCTGAACCAAAACTCCACGAATACTGACTAATAGAAGTCTAACTTCTTTCTGTGGTGTAGCAGCATTATTTTTCAGATGACTCTCAATTTACCGGAGTCAACTGAGAAGCATTTTTTTACTAGGAAGCACTGAGATTTTGAAAAAAGAAGTGTGAATCTGGCTCCTTAGCCTAACTTTTCTCTTCTGTCATGTGGTACAGCATTGTCTTAAAAATCCTCTTTCTAAACTTAGAGAAGTTGGGAAAAATCTCAAACATATTCCAGGAATTTCCTCTTCTCCAAGCCTTTGCTGAACTCCCATCTTTTCTTAGGAACCTAATAGATTGGCGGTATATCCTCTGCAGACTCTTTTCACAGTGAGTGGAGGACAGTTCTTACGTATGAATGCTTTACCTAACAGTTATTGCCGTGACACATACAGCTACCGGACTATAGATTGCAAAGTGTTTTGACTTCAGGCTGTTAGATACATATACAAGCTGTTTTATCGTGTAAGCCTAACTCACTGACTAATTCTGTCATTGTCATGAGGATGGTGATGGCTGAGCCAGCACTCCTACACTGTATACAAAGCTATTATTTCTGGAAGGTATCTCACAATAATTAGGAGGTAGGACTGAGTGTCAGGAGCGGGAAATAGAAATGGAAAATATAAAGAAACTAGAGGTCACGGTCAGCTTACGTAAGAAAAAGACATTGGAACCATATACATTTGCAAATTTTTTTATGCTTGTTATCTAATGTAGACCTTTATTGCGGGAAGGGCACAAGTATTTTTTAATCTGCAAAATGATTCTAGTTGAAAGCACTGACAGTTCAGTGTCTCTGCTGAGAATACGTAACCCTTAATCAAGGCTGTAGGCAATGAGATGCCAGTAAGAATCTTGTCCCTTGCAGACAACCTGATACTCACCAAAGGTAGCTGTCCTGAACAGCATCAGAGGGAGAGAATATGAGGCATTTATGTACTTCAGTGTTTCACTTTGTTAGTCTGAAAATCAAACATAACACACTGCTGTGTACTGAGCATATTTTTGCTGTGCTTAGGCACTTGAAGCAACTGCCTCGGCTGGCTGTTGGTCAGGGCATGTCCCATTTACTCTGAAGCTTACTATTACTGAACACATTGAATACACGTGCCCTGCTGTCTGTAGGAGCAGGGTTGTGGTAAGGAGGCCTGACCTGTGAAATATTTGTTATTTTTGGGTCCACTGTAATAGTTAGCCAGGACTGCTTCCCTTTGAATAGTCAAAAATTGTAAGGGCTGTTGTCAAGAGAGGTTGAATGATTCTGTGGAAGTATCTGGATAAGGTAAAAATGATGTTATAGATCATGTGAATGGAGTGGATTTTAGGTCTGCGTGGAAATAACAGATCTAGAGTCCTGATATTAAGTAGTTCAATGGTCAAAAAATCGTCAAGCAATGTGGAGAGTTGTTCCATACAAACATGGAGTGGGCGGATCAGTGATTTCCAGGAACTACTATATGTATGAAACATCAGTAGAGTAAAAGCAGCTTTCATGCCAGACATGCAGGGCCTTCGGACGTGAAGCAGTATCTTTAAACATTATAGCATTAAAACATCACATTTTAATGAACATTTTTAATGGTCAATATACTTTTTCTCAGGTACACTGTTCAAAATACCTAGCAACACTTTCAAGTGTGCACAACTTAGCGAAATGAAATTTTCTAAGAGTATCAACTGCCACGTGTTTTGTTGTTGCAAATATAAAGACAATTTATGAATACAATTCCTTGTTTTGCACGGTTATTTCTTGTGTTAGTCCAAGTGATATAATGCATCCATGGTCTGTTAATCTTATTTGATTTTTTTTACACTTTGCATTAATGCTCAATTAAAATAACATTTTGTGTTGCATCTGATTCTTTGCTATGTAGTTCAGAATCCAAAAAGCACTATTAATAGTGGGTTCAATCAATTTCTAAGTGCATACATTTCCTCTAGGTACTATCTAATTGCAATCATAGAAGACATTAAAGAAACATGCGCTAAAAATGGGAAAATTGTATAAGTTAGAGTGCCTGATACAATGAATAAACATGCATCTGATTCTTTTAAGTGCTTTTGGAATGAAAGTTTATTAATCCACATAAATTCACATAAATATCTCTAATGAAATGCGTATTTCAAGCTGCCTCCCAAAATGTGATTTACACACTTGTCTTCAAAGACAGCAAGCACTTTCAGCAGCCATGCCTATGTTACAGAGAACACAGTTCACGGGTATCACAGCTCTGCCTCTTCAAAAGTGGATTTAATGGCTCAGGACCCTGAGTGCATAAATGGCCCTGGCCAGCCTCACCTGGGGCTCCTGCCCAGACCCTGCCCATGGCCTGGGGCTCCGTTTCAGCTCAACGCTTAAGCTTTAGTCTGTATTTGAGCTACATCATAGATGTCCTTGTTTTGAGTCCTGTTTCTGGTGCTGCCTCCTTGGTGGACCTCATATACATGTCGTAAGTGAGCTCAGCTCCTGGGCTGACTCCTCAGAGGTAACTTCCAGCGTGGACCTGGAACTGTCTTAGCCTGTGGCACAACCCTGCTGTCAGTTGTCTCAGACCTCAACTCTTTTGCTTCTGACTGGACTTTCTGTTTGGACCCTGGACCCAGTTCACCACTTGTGTTATTTGGGATAGTCAACGGCCCTTGCTACCAGCACCAGACCCTGCAGAACTGTGCCCTGTTCTTGAGGGCACTGTCTGTGCCGGACATCCTCAGCTCCTGGCTCCCTCCCCCTCCCTTAGGGAGCAGCTGGCCCTGGCGGCTTCCTGACACGATGAAAATGCTGTCTCTATCAGGTACAGTGTAGTTTTCACACTAGGAAAACTACTGCATCTCTTGAAAAGTAATATCAGCTGGGCAATAATAGAAAAAAAAGGCAAGTATGAAGCACCCGAATTACAGTTCATGAGGTACAATGGCAGGTGAATACTATTTAACACTGAGCTAAAACAAAAAGGTTTAACCACTTCTGAGCTGCGAACTCTGGCATATTTCTGTATCACAGAAGAGGTCTGCATTTCAGTTTCAGTTCGGGTGAAGGAGGAAAGTAAATGTTGCAATATATAATTTTCTACTGAAAAGAAATATGAGAAATTTTGGTGGTTTTTTTTTTTTCCTATCAGACTTGATCTCTGAATTATTAAGTATATTCTAATCAAACAACTTGGTACCAAAAAGGTCTAATTTATTGCAACTTTAAATCAATATTTAATCTGTATGCCCAGTGTTAATTAACATTGGTAACATGGTGCTATTTCCTCATCACCTGTCTGCACCCCAAGTGATACAGGACTGTGAGAAATATTCCAGTAAAATTCAGAACAGCAACCTTTGCTAGACAGTAAGCAATAGTTAGATGAAATAGTGTCTTCAGATCTGTCAGCATTTTCTAGATCACAGTACTTACGTACACAGTCTTTAGACAATTACATTATAAAGGATTCCTTCAAGTGCTGAAAAAATGATTCCATGTAAAACAAACAAATACAGGGGAAAAAAAGTCATTCTACGTTCCCAGATTTTAGTGAAACTAAAATTCCTGGAGATCTCCATTTAAAAAGACGAAAAGAATCAAATCATAGTAACATAAAATGTTGTACACCTTGTTTGTAAAAACAAAAAGAAAAGCAGTTTGTGGAAACCTAATCTGTATTGTTAAGCATCAGTTTAAATAAATAGAAAATATTCATATTTTATTACAGTGTTCTGTAAACTTTCTAAGTTGCAGTTTTCTAAGTTCTTTGATGCCCATTCCAGATGAAACATGGAGGACAGCCAAGTTAATGAAAGGAAAAAACGGGCCACATTTATGAGACATCTTCAAGAAATTAAAAAACATCTCTGAGATGATGAAAGGAATGTCAGATAGCAGGGTAGTACATTTCTGGTCTCAGAGGAATCATTGTTACTCTCTAATGTACTCCCTACATCATCAGGAGAGGAGTTGCTTTTCTCTGAATCAACATGCGCTGGCGGTCGCCATGACTATGTTGGCTTGGCTGGTGGATGAATTATTTTGTTTATTGAAGGAGTGATTTGTTTCTTCAAGACTTTCCCTGAAAAGTCTTTTTATCGAAGTATGAGAGCAAGCAAATTTTGAGAGTTTATAGCATTTTTTAATTAAAATTTTACAAAGTCTCACAGAATTTACATTGTAGAATGGGGAGCACCTTAACAAAAGAGCTGAAAACATTGTCTTGAAAGTATTTTATGTGCTCAGGGCACAGGCACACAATTCTTGTCCTTTCTACTCTCTCTTGCCCCTACATCCTTATCACAGGGTCAATTTGAGAGGTAGCAAAAGAATCTAACTGCATTTCTAGGTAAAAAAAAGAAAATTATCATAATGCTTGCTTTTAAATTGGTAGAAAATAGCTTTGGTATTGGATGCGGTCTGAGGAATGCAGTTGAAGTGGAAATACTGAGTTTTCATGGAGGATTTTTCTTCCTGTGAGCTGTTTTCTGTGGTTTTAACCTGCAATCAAAGTATTCTGATGTTTGCTTACAAGGGCTATATGTAGTAGCTGTTGAGTGTATTATGCTCCTAAATGATATCTGGTTTTCATGCTGAAGTTATCAAATGTATTATTGGATATTTAGGCATATACCTTTAGTTTTGCTCCTTTAAGTTTGCTCAGGTCAAAATATTTTTCTCTCCAAGACAGGAGTGAATTGCAGGTTCCAGTTTGTCACGAGATCCGTGAGTAGGCACGTAGAGATGTACATATGTTCTGTAAAACAAATAGTGAGGATTCAAAGCTTCGATGCTAGCTAAAGTTACAGTCCACCCAAAAACCGTTCAGAAGGAAAAAAGATCCGTAGTGCAGAGCTCATTTCAGTGGGCCAGCTTTCATCCCTCTCTTTTAGCTGCATAAATGGGCTGCTGCTGATTGTGTTCTTTGTAGCTATGAGTTGTGATTTCATTGCTTTCGAATGCGCTGCTCAGGAGAAATTGACAGCAAAGAGGTGGATAACTCAGTCCTCACGTGTAACAGTTTAATCCCAGAAATAGTCACATTAAAGCTAAGGGCTCTAATTCCTAGTTGTGTGAATTTATGAGAGCAGGGAGGCCTTGGGCAAAGTTTGCCTAAGCAACTCTTTTCGAAATGTGATATGGCTGATTTTGAAATTCTTGTCAGTCTTTATCCACATGGAAGAACTGCTCATAGTGGGAACAATATATATGATGCAAGCCTGGAAATAGGGGATTTGTTTTAGAATACTATTCCTCAATTGACTCGCTTTCATTTTTTTCACTACAAAGTTCTGCAAAGCTGTTTAATTTTGGCATTTAGACACTATCAGTTACGTCAAAATTATGAGGTATAGACAGACCAGTTCTTCATCACAGTTATCAGTACTTCATACTAACTCTGCGCAGGGTTAGTCAGCAACATGATAAAACAAGCCTCTGGTGTTACAGCTATGCTAGTGATCATTGTGTTGCTACTGTTGACGAAAACAACGTAGGAAATTATTTAGCAGAGCATCAGTAACCATTTGATATCTTCAAAATGATACTTTAAAACTAAACTAACCTCGTTTTAAAGGCCTTAATGTATAATAATATATAATTTCCTGTGTATAAGTAGAAGTTACGGGTAAAAAGTTGTTCTGCGTTTGCTTATTATTATAAAATACTAGCAGAAGTAAGAGATTTGCTTGTTATACATTTGAATGCATATCTAACTCAACACTAGCAAGGAAGAATTTTACAGAAAGCCGCACAAAATATTCTGAAATGACCTTTCTGAATAATTGAAGATGGCTTTGCATTTTGACCAGCATCTCCATAAACTCAGTATGGCATCAATGACAGTTTACCACAATATCAGCCATAGAGTATCATTTGCAAATATATTTAGAGAGGTTTACTGTAAGTAATGAAATTATTAGAGAGTAACCAGGACAAATATATCTGAATGCTAAAATATGCTTTATGATCTCAGAAATTCTCACAGTAAATATAATTGTTTTCTAAAGACCAGATGGCTAATAGCTGGACTTCATGCAATTTTGAAGCAGGTGGGTAATGAACTTGATGTTTTCCCATCTTCATCCCCCATATTATTGTCTTCTTGGTCACATACAGAAAAATTGATACTAGATTTTTGGGCCGTATTTTAGTTGTGGCTATTTATTTCTTTTTAAAAGAACCATAGAAACCTTGTGCCTTTACTCACTGAAACATCCAAGCGTATTCTCGTGTCCTACTGGTTAAAGACATCCAGCTTTATTTATGCCTTGTAAAGTGGGAGGGGATAGAAGGTGATTCAGTATGTTGTACTGCTTATGGAAAGTAGCCACAGATATTTTGCAGGTGTAAATTGATACTTGATGATGGAATCACAGGATCGCAGAATGGGGGGGTTGGAAGGGACCTTCAGAGATCATCCAGTCCAACCCCGCTGCCAGAGCAGGTTCCCCCAGAGCAGGTTGGACAGGAACACACCCAGGCAGGTTTTAAATATCTCCAGAGAAGGAGACTCCACAACCTCTCAATATTTCACCCTATATTGCTTCTACTCTATGCTGTAAGTGATACCATCTAGTCAAAAGAGAAAATAAAACATCATCTGATAAATTTTCTTATTGTAGATCAAAATTTAAAAAGCCCAATACTTCAAGCTGAAACTACTCAGGTGTCACTTGTATTAGTAAACATTAAAGAAATAAGATAAAGAAAAATAGTGTGTATCTAACACTACATATAGCTGCTGTGCGTTTGAATTCATTGACAAGTGATGCACAGGGAGGTACATGGCCCACGTCTCTGCTACATGTCAGGATAAGAAGTCACACTTCCCACTGCCTCATTCCCATCTCGAACTGTCAGAGCTCTGTAGATAAGAACGCCAATCTTTGTAACATTACTTTGTAAGCATGTCAGACAAGTTCTGGAATACAAACCAGGGCTGTTTGTGTTCAGACTCCTATTTACAGCAAATGAAAAGTCACCAGAAACACAAAGTGTGTTATTTCTATAAGGATAAGTCTGCACTGTCAAATAGGAGCCTAAACAGGCTCCTATATATGCCTAAAGGAGCCTATATATTTGGTTACCAGTGGGGAAAAATCTAAATCTGCACCTCATCCCCTCCTCAGCTGGAAGTGATGCAGTCACTTTTCCTCTTGGAAGAGAACCCAAGTTCCATGTGTGAAAAAACATCTGCAATGTTGAAAATTGTTAGTTTACCACAGCCCTTTTTGGGAACAGTATGGAGTAAACATAATGAGGATTAGTGTCAATAGGGGTCAAGCTAAAAAAGGAGTGTCAAAATCAATACCAACAACCAAACAGTTACCGGACTAGGGCAATTAGCAGCTCTGTGAGTTGTCTTCCACCTACTCCAAGTGTTTGTTTTATTCATTAATACCACCACAATCCTTGTGGTTTAGACTTTCTTTATCTTTACATATAAACTCCATTTTTTCAGCATTCAAATGCCAAAGCTCCTGAACTTCGTTACACTCATGAACATAGCATGATCTGCTTGGAAAATCTCCTCCTGTAGTCTTTGAGTGTACTGACAAGAGGTCTCTCTATGGCATAGTGCCTAAAGAGCTTCAAATTTATCTTACAATTAGGGGTACCGCACTATTGCAGGTACATTTAAATGAACTCTCAATTTCTGGAAGTCCAGCACTCATCTGTAAGCAAGAACTACTTTGCGTTTCCTCAGCCATATTCAGAGCTCTGTTGTATATTCAGGGTATTTACATTGATAGTGATTATGACATTTGACATTCATTCTTTATCACAATTGTGTGGTGTGGGGGAGTGTTCTAATAGTCAAGGGGAAGAAAACAAGTGTCAGCAAGAGGCACATGTTTAGCTCTCGTATGGGGAGAAATAATTATTGTCTTAGACAATCAACAACACAGTATGGTTAAGATCAAATGCCCAGATGGTACACTCTACCTCTTAACTTTCCTGGAGTGCAGATCAGCGTAGTTAAGCAATTGTGGTACTTTACTTGCTGCCAGTGCAGTAGCGCAAGGCTACAGAATGGGAAATAGTTATAATGAAGATTCATTTTCAAGTACATGATTATCCTGACTCTACAAACACATAATTTGTTTAAATATATTTTCCTCTCTTCTTTTTTCATTCTTCTTCTTCTATATCACTGACGAAACATTCTCTCAGTTAACACACTTAGAACAGAAAATGCTCGGAGTCCACAGATAAGTCTTTACCGAGAGTTGTTCCGTTTCTATATTAGGAGTAGGTTGTGTATAGGAATATTAGGATTAGGTTATATAAAACACTGACACTTTCTTTGATGGTCAGAATTTAAAAAATTTAAGTGGAAATTGAGTACTCACTAAATGATATTCAAAATCTCAAATTACTTAAATGTTTAGGCAGCTGCTTTATATTTTGTTATCTATATGCTGTTTTTTCCAGAATATAATCCGAGTTTTTATGCCACGGAAGATGTAGTGGCTGATAATCAAGGCCTGTGGTTTGGTGCTGGCAATGGTAGCTTGAACCGAAGCTGTCAGTAAACTAGGAACGTCTGAAACTGTTAGTCATGTGTGGGTTTTCCAGTTCAAGTTCCGGTTGTCATATCACAGCAAAGCTGGACCAGTACAGAGCAAGTGCAAATGTGGGAAGCTATCCTGTACTCAGAGAGAGGAAACTGGTTACAAAATAGAGTAAAATTAATTCCTACAAGTTTGACCTTTCTTTGTTTCCATTGAGACTTTGCATCAATTCAACGTACCAGAAGATATCAATGACTTCTGAATTCTTACTGCAATAATTTTAGTTTTAATTTTTTTATTATTTCTGTAGAAATAAAAAATCAGTGTTTATAATTATGATGTCAGATAAAATATTTCTAGTATGCAAACTTTTCTGCCTTAAATTTATTTTGAAATTCATGAGTGTAAAGTCTTTTTTTACCTCTTGTTATATGGCAAAGCAAGCAGTACCTTTCAGTTTATGCACTTTGAAAGATGCACTTGCAGATGAATCCCTGTGGTCTGTCTCAGTGTAACATGCTTTTTATCCCAATATTTAATGGCTTCCAATAATCACTCCTCTGGTACATAGAAAACCTTTTGTCCCCCTTTGAAATGGGCTTATCTTTCTTTCTTAGAAAACTGTGAAACAGAAGTGATCAAGAGAGACTCTTGATTCCAGAGAGAGTGATCTTGAAAGCAAAGAGGAACACCACAACGGGACAGGCATATTTATGTGCCTATTTCCATGGGCCATGGGACTAGATTGTGACATTTATATCACATTCCCAAATGACAGATGAAGAGAACATTGTTCTAGGAATGGAAGTAAGTAAGATTCAACAGAGTGAAATTTTCTTTGATGGAATGATGTTTTTATGGGGTACATAGTCTGCTCCAGCCATCAATAGAACAGGTGCCTATTGCATGTCGGCATATTTACATGGTCAGCTTGTAAAATAGATGGTCGTGATTGTCTTCTGTTTTATTGTGTCCTATTGTCAAAGGAGGTGCCACTGCAGAACTGCCTCCTGTTAGTCAAGGACTCGGCAATAGATCTGTAGGAAAAAGGGTCTCTAGTTTTCCTTTCTAGTGTATAGCCACGTCTCTTAAGTACATGGTCTTTAGGCAAGAGCTGTATTCCATATATAAATGCTTGGAAACACAAGAGCTTTTTTTGCTTCCTGTTCTTCAAGGACTGGGAATAAGTGTTCAGCTGCAATTGGGAAGTGTGGGGAAATATAAAAGGCACTAAAATAGTCTGTGTCAGTTTTTTGTATCACATGACCTAGTTGCAGTCTGTAATCTTAAGCCTTTCAAGACAGCAGAACTAAAGAATCAAAGGCGATTCTTATCCTTCTAAAACTATACAAGCACCCCCAAGTACTTTTGAAATAATGGTTTTTATAGATCTTCTGCACAGTTTCATAAACTTTTAAGGTACTACGTTATTCCGCATTCTGTGGTGACATACTTTCTTGTGCGATCAGTAGTTAGAATGCGTGAAGTCTCGCAGAATTTCCTTGGTGGGATCTTCCATCTGCTGTGTATCAAAGGTCAGCAAATCTCTGTATACTAAGTATGAAACATAGGAGCTTCATAGGAAGAATCTTCAAATTAAATTAGTTTGAAGATTTAATTTAAATACATTAATGAAATAAGCAAAAATGTGTCTGTCACAACAGTTCAGCATGCCAGCTCTACTGTTTACTAGGAGTTCCTTATTACCAAGCTTCAAAGAAAATGTCGTCCCTTTGTTATTCCATTGTTAAAAAGTTCAAGTTCACACAGCTAGAATACTCAGGTCAGATTTGTATCATCTTCCTGCCACATTCATGCATTCGTCAGTAATTTGATAAACAGCTTAATTTTGTTTCTCATAATCTAGGATTCCAGTTAGAAGATTTAATTTAATACCTTATTCTGGGCACCTTTTTTTAATACTATGGTGTGGTGGCAGCACACTAATGTGATGTTTGATGATGGAACATGTACAAAATAAAATGATTCGAATCTTCTATTTAAGAGTAGGATACTAATCACAAGAAATGAGAAAAAAATACATAAACCTTTTGCATATTATCTCAGTGACAAATTGTTCTCCATTACGAAAATATAGGAAGACAAAGCAGCATACTAGTTTAATGCAGTTTATGCATGTATACTTTTTACCATTCTAAATAGAAAATTAAAATTTTCAAAAATAGGATTTATCTGGTTTGAAACGTATTCTTTTTGAAAGAAAGCAGACTGTCAGTGGATGTAAGAATATGGTTTTTTGAGGTTTTGGTTGGATAGCCAAAATAAGAACATCACAGGTCTAATTTAACATTGCAATAAAGAAAAGTGAAATCAGCATCCTATGTGGAAAAGAGCAGGAGTATCTGTCAGTTCTGTGTCTCCTATTCTGAAATCTTCATATCACTAAGCACAGATTTGCAATTGGAGAAACATGGTTGAAGCGTGCTCCTCATTAACAAGTGTTTACTCAAGACGGATACTCTCTAGCATGCTAGTACTACCTATGAACATTAGAGCAGAAGAGACACTTGGTTCCAAGCTGTTCCCATGGTCAGCTGGAAGATGGAAAGGCAGCTGGAAAGTATTTCTTGGTATGATTGAAAATAGCTGCAGTTTAATTGGATACATGCAGATGTCTGTTAATTTCATAGAATCACAAAATGGTTAGAGTTGGAAGGGACTTTAAAGCTCATCTCATTCTAACACCCCTGCCCTGGGCGAGGACACCTCCTACCGACCAGGTTGTTCAAAGCCTCATCCAGCCTGGCCTTGAACCCCTCCAGGGATGGGGCAGCCACAGCTTCTCTGGGCAACCTGGGCCAGGGGCTCACCGCCCTCAGAGTACAGAACTTCTTCCTAATATCTCATCTAAGTCTACCCTCTTTCAGTTTAAAACCGTGTCCTATCACTACACTCCCTGATAAAGAGTCCCTCTCCACCTTTTCTGTAGGCTCCCTTTAAGTACTGAAAGGCTCTAAGGTCTTCCTGGAGCCGTCTCTTCTCCAACCTGAACACCCCCAGCTCTCTCAGCCTGTCCTCATAGCAGAGGTGCTCCAGCCCTCTGATCATCTTCTTGGCCTCCCGTGGACTCACTCCAAGAGGTCCAGCAGTACTGCCGAATGCAGTGGGTTCTCACCAGAGCAGACTAGAGGGGGAGAATCACTTCACTTGACCTGCTGGCCATGCTTCTTTTGACCCAGCCCAGGATGCAGTTGGCTTTCTGGGCTGCCAGCACACATTGCCGGCTCATGTTGAGCTTCTCATGCACCAACACCCCGCAGTCCTTCTCCTCCGGGCTGCTCTCAATCTATTCTCCACCCAGCCTGCATTTGCCCTTAGTGAAGCCACGTTGGCTGTCACCGATTTAGTCTTAAATAACTGGTTTTCTGGATATGGGAGAACATACAGGTAAAATAATTTTGTTTCCTTGTAAATTTTCTTTGGGTGATACATTTACAAATGAAGACAACAAAACATGCATAACTGCAGGATAAGTACCTCTATGCCTAGGATGTGTCAGACCCAGATGTTGAATTTAATAAATGCGTTAGTAATTAAATGAGTTACTATTTTTAATATATGTTATATATGTGTGTTTTACTGCTTTTCAGTCTTTGTCTTGTGTGTGAAAGGATCTTTTTTCTTCCTTCTCTGTCAAAATATTGTTGTAAGAATTACATGATCATTGACTATTCTGATCATGAGAACTTTTCCTCTATATTTTTCCTGCTTCAGGAATCAGTAATATAACACTACTGTGACAATTGTCAGACAAAGACAGCTTTCCTTTCAAAATTATGATGAGTCCTATTGTAATCATCAAGGCCTCTTTATATTCACTGGCCTCTGAACATCCCTTCTAACTTTTTTACTTTGGGCTCTGATGATAAGATGACATGGAAATGAGTCAAGGAATGCAAAAGATCATTAGAGTAGGTGGAGTAATACTGTATTTACTTGTATACTTCTCACCGTTCAGTGAACCTTTTCATGGTTTTACTGCAGAAAAAGGAAAAACCCACCCAGTCAGGATCTGATTTTCAGTGTCACATCCCATTAATTTGATTTTGTGTCCTACTTTAGCTTTAAAAAGTGATTTTTAAAAGCAGTTTGCATTTAAACTGAAAGAATAATGTTCACATTCAGTGGCTTACTTGGAAAATACTAATGAGGTATGCACAGTTGTGGTTTTATATGTGTACATGCACACATAAAGATAAAATTATGCCCAGTTTATTTAGAGTTCTTGAGAAGAATTTTTCTACAAGGCTTGGTTCCTTGTTGAATGGGCAAGAAACACAGTTGCTTAATAATAAGTAGGCTTTAAAGACTTTACATTCTGAGAGATATTTAGGACTGTAACTTGTCTTGAATATTTATAACGTGCAGTTGATTCATGTTCCTTATCAATGTGACATACACATGTTATCAAACAATGTGACTAAAGAGCACCTCCTTTATATCTAGCAGTTACACGTACCTGGGGAAAGAAGATTGACGACTTCTTAAGCCATGATTAGCAACAAAAATAGATTTTAAAAAGATAGATTTGACCACAATCATAGCTTGCTTTTTTTTTTGGTCTCCAACTAATACCATTTAACAGATATTTTTTTTCCCCTTTTAATTTACTGCTTCTGTTGAGTTCAGAAATCTTCGTATTTTAAAAGTAAGGTTAGATGAGCTTAACACAGGCAGAGGCAGTATTTTTCTGGTGACAGATACTGTTTCATTTCCAGAATTATTTTCAATATTTACTATGTACAATTTAAAATGATACACAGCTAAAGTTACCTTCTCCAAGGTGTCCAGGATAATTTAGAGCAGCCTCAGGATTACTCTAATATCTACCCATTTTTAGTGTTCTCTCTTGCTGTCTCGCCTCCGAATAAGTAAAGGGAAAAGCTACAGTGTAAGACGAGTCGGGCTGCACCTGAAATACTCAAATTCTCCCTCAGTAAGAGGCATTTCCAGATGACTTTTTTTTTTCCCTCCAAACAATGTTTACTGGAGAGATTAATAAGAACTCCATTAATTTTACCTTCAGCTTTCTTCTTCTGCTCCACCCCCTCCAAGCAAGTACCGTGATTCTTGTCATACTCAAGTTATTTCTTGAACTTATCTAAGAAAGTTATGAACATCCATGGTTCTCATCAGGTCATTAGTTACTGTTGTGCAGAAAGTATTTAATCAGAGGATGCTGCGGAATGCTGATTTCTGTAAAAAATAGTACCAAAGATGCTGTATTTCTTTTCACATTAAACGAGGATTAACCTTCATTCAGGTGCCTGTGTTTGTCCTCTCATATTTGATCTCTGTAATTGTTGTATTGGTTTCTCTGTGTTTTTTTCTTATTTGAGGTGTTTCTTTTACAAGATTACCTTTGTTAGAAAGATGTCCTTAGCACCAATTAAAAACCTTTCTGACTTCTTCCCTGACCTCTTATTTTTTAATGTATTGTAGTTTAAATTTTTTCTGTTTAATCTTATCCTGTAGTGCAATCTACATTTCATTGCTAGCCATGCTGTAACCATTTTTCAAGCTTGCACGTTTATTCTGTGTTCTTCCTCCTTCTAAGTGATGTGCTCTATCTGACATAGGCATCTTTTTCACCTTTCATTACTCTTTTAGTTCATTCTTTTCCATATAGCTTTTCACTATGAATTTTTTTCCAGGCAGCATGAAGCCAGATATCAGATTGGATTTTCCCATTTCCTCTGTCCTTCTACTTTAAAGAAAGCATATCACTCAACTTTATTAGTGGTAGGGTTTTTTTTAATTTAGCAGAGTAAATCTGTGCTGCTTTGTACATGATTATTCGTCATTGCTGTATCTGACAGGGAGTTGGGTATGGAAACTTGAAATTTCTCTTTGAGGTAATGGTGACACAAAATGACTTTTATTTGAAAGCAGAAAAAACAGTTTTCAAAATGAATGCTTTCAAAATTTTATCTTAGTCGGTTTTCAGAAAATTCAGTTTAGGGATTTTCCCGTTCGTCCTTTCAAAAATTAATGCTGTTTCATCTCTCCTACTTTGTATAGTCCGCTTTTCACTGTAAGCAGGTAAAGGCAGAGGATAGTCTTGCAATTTCTAACACATTTGGCCTGATCCTGAAACTTAAAATAAATTTTAAATTATAAAATTGCATTTAGCAATTACACCACTGTTTTCTCAGAAAACAAGTTTTCAACTTGACCAAACATTAAAATGCCTTTAAAATAAGAAATTACTCTGCTTTTATATGCATGATCAAATAATCACCAAAAAAAATAGTTACCCTATTGCCTGTTTAAACAACACAGTGGTGTTTCCATTTCAGCTTTTTGTGGATCCTTCTTAGCTTCTGCATGTATTTCAAAGTGTTTGTTCCAATGTTTGATCTCAGATTTTCATGATTACCTATTAAATAAAGAAAGTAATTCTTTTCACTGTTATTTATCATTGGATATTCACTGTAATCATGTACAGAAATTATTTATGCAATCAAAAGTTTTCAAATTGAAGAGTTCACAGAAGAACATAGAGCTTGTAAAACTCTTTCTCTGGACTGTTTCAGAAGTATGCCATTTTAGTGCTCTTAATATATATCATTTTAGATCAGACTCTGCGTTCTGTTATCTGAAGGGGAAAGCAGGAAAAGGAGGTATAAGAGCTATATTCAAAGTGAATGTCGGGATCTTTTCACTTGTTATATATTAGAGATGTACCACTGCTGGCTTTTATGATTCTTCTGAAGTTACTACATATTTTTAAACAGACGTTGCTTTCTCTGATCCTGGAAATCTTTGCTTATAACTCAAACCAGTCCAGCAACAGGTGTAAGACTAACATGGCACCAAAAATACAATGTTGTGTATCCTTAATTCTTCAGAGAAATTTTTAGTGCTACATTTGTAGACATCCAATTTTTCGCACTAAAATGATTGTGTTCAGTGCTTCCTATATCCTTTTTTTCCTGAAATTATCAACTATTATTATCAACTAACTGCAAATAGTACTTTTAAAACATGTAGTTTTATGAGGAATATCTAAGAAAAATAAGTGAAGCAGATCAGCTTGACATGACAGTAGAAATAATACAGCAATCTAGACAGACAGACTGATAATCTTTTCCTTTGAGCAACAGCAAAACCACTGAGATTATGAGCAACTTCTAGACGGGGTGAGTTTGGATTCAGAGAGGAGAAATGTGTGATAACCCCCCTCCTTTCTATTTCAGCTAGCCATGGAGTTGCATCAGTAGAGAGTGCGTGAAATTTCTTGTGGCTGGTGAGCTGAAACTTCATTGCCGACTGGCTTCTGGATTCAGACCTGAGAGAAAGCAGCAGCCACCTTTAGTCTACGGCAACACTTCTAGTTCTCATTTGGTCCAGAATCTAGAGGTGAGTGTAAAAAAGAAATTGTATCCAATGTTATAAGCAATATTATGAGCAGCTGGAAACAGCAGAACCACTCATAGACGTTGTCTGTTGTGTGTAAATATACATATATATAATTTTATGGTTTTTTTAAATTGGTCATTTTCAGCAAAAAAGTTGAATTCAAGATTTGGGAAAAATCCTTGCTTTCTTCCCAGTGTTACCTGGAAGAATTTTTAACCTTATGAAGCTCATGCAATATCCCAGAAATTACGGGAAACTTAAAGTTTCGGTAGTCAGCATGGTGAAAGAGGATGATTTGATTTTGCTATATGATAACCGAAGAAATGCAAAATGAACCTAGAACTTGAATACAGGATTACAAACTAATGTAAGATGGAAAAGTTAGGAGGAAAAATTCGGAAATTAATGAAAAAGGAAAAAATGAATGGCTTTTTTTGTATCAACTCTTTCTGGCTTCTTTCCGTTCTTTTGATACCATTAATTTATCTCATTTTAATTTATGTATATTTTTATGGAATTAAAAGTCTAGGTCAATGATCAAGTCTGAATGGAGAAGTGGCTACGATTGTTAACATGGATTTTGAGTCTTCACTAAGCTAGAGAAAGTGTTGTAAAGTTTTTCAAAATTTCTACCTAGGGTATGGTAATTCAGTTCCTCTAGCGGTGGTTTCTGAGAGTGGCATAATCCAGATTACAAGGGAGCTGAGTTGAATGCAGTGGCAAAATAAAGAAAAGAGTTTTTTGATAAAAAGATTGATAACTTCTGCAGCCTTTCGGGCATCTCTCTTCTTTTTTCATCCACCCACTTTTTTAGGCTTTGCTTTGGAGGAGGGTTAAACCACTGGAATTCCAGGCTCCAACCCTACACATTACTGAACACTTCGTATTTCTTTTATCACGAAAGGCTATGTAGCATCATGAGAAAAATTACTGTCTTATAGACAATTGCACAGGTTAGATCAACTCTTGGCACCACAGGCTTGAAACTAAGGATATAAAGAAATACTGGGGAGCTGTGGTTACCAAAGTAGGACAGTACGATACATATACAACAGCACTGCAGGCTTAGATTGCTTCTTAAAGCAAAACTTGAGACACATGTTCCTTTTGGGTTTTGAATGACTTGCAGTGACTTTAAAGATGCACTGAATAAGACGACTGCATGTGAAGAATGATTCATGCAAGAGACCCAAGCTGAGTGCAAAGGACAATGCAAGGGAAAGAGAAGACAGATCAAAGCTTAACAAGCGAAGGACTTCTTAATAAAAAAAATAAATAAATCAGGCATCTCAACTGTTTGTAAAACTGCCAAGAAGAGAGTAGCTATTATTGCCACAAAATGGATTATATTAGTTCAACACTTTTGTTTATCTTCGGAATATTACACAGGTGCATTGTAAATTATGGAAATGAAGATTGTTTAGCGCTCCTGACATCTGTTCAAAACCAACAATGAATCTTCCTCTGATAGAGATGAATGAAAGAAATAGAGTGGGAATAAGAGACAGGCATAAGTGATCAGGATCAGATTACTTGCACTGATTTTTCCCTCCATTTTACTTGTGCTAAGGAGAGACATTTGGACATTTCTTCCACATGAAGGATGATTTGATTCCTGTTCAAGTCAGTAAAACAATTTCCATGTGACAAAAATTAAAATAAACTCTACCCACGTATTCGACATGAACACACTCCAACCAGTATTGCCCAAAGTGCTTTGATTCAGCAGATGCAAGGCCTCCTTCCTGGAAGAAAAGATATTATGTTGATATTCCTCTTAGTTTTCATTATGGTAATCATTAACGTTCTTAAAAAACACTTATATTCAAATAATAGCAGTGTTAGTATTTACACAATGCTCTTCCTATGTTTTTTTACGAGTATTAACTAATGGATATTTTAAATCAGAAGCAAATGCTGTAAAGTTTCAGATACGGCTGCAGGGATTCCCTTAAATTAGAGATTCACTAGCTGCAATATGGCAATTTTATGTTGTTGGCTCATAATCACTCAGACTGGAACCTTAGTGAGTTAATCAGATTTCTCTCTCACTTCTGCACATTTGCTTTAATTAAATTGTCAGCTGAACCCTGTTTCAGATAATGTACAGATTATATAGATGTATACTAACAATGAGGCGTTACAAATAAGTGTCTTTTGGGGTAGGAAATAACAGAGAGTAAACCCTGCAGTTTGCAAGCATCGATTTGTGAGGAAGTGAATCTCTGAGTTCGTTCAGGCACTTTGAGGATTCCCCTGCTTCTCCAGGTTTCATGCTTGTAGATTTTAAAATACACGGCAGACTGGAAAAAAACACTCAACATGATGAACAGTGGTAAGACTTTTCAGACCAGCAAAATCTTCATAGCATTTTCCCTTTCCCTGCTGGCATCCTGCCTGGTCCTAATTGGCAGAGAGTGCCTTCCCGTACTGCACTGTGGCAGAGGAGACTACATCGGCTCTAAGCCATCCCTGAGAGAAGAACGTCAAATCTTGCCTTGAAAATGTTTCAACAATTACACATATCACTGTATATTTATTTCTGTAAGAAAATCCTCTATCCCAGGAGTGCTCAAAGTACTATGGTTTGCAGAGATAGCCATGCTAAATACCTAGTTTTTGTAGAACAAATGAATAAGCAGCTGCTTCTATAGATTGTTGTATTTTCGTCGCTAGACTTCCGCCCTAGGACTTTTATTTACATATATATACATACACAATATATTTTAATAAACATATCAAGCGTGAGATGTGTATAAATAGATATGTATTTATATGTATGTATTTTTATATGTATATTATCTACTGGTGTAAATTAGCTGTAGAAAATACAAAGTATCTACTTTTTTTTTAGCTGTGTTTGGAATTGCAGGTTCCATCTCTGAAAGTCTGAGTTCCCCGTTTATGAACATAAAATAAATAGTGGATCCCATGAATCACATAAGGTCATTTTTAAGTTAAAAGTCTACCTCGTAGTGTCCCCAGGGAGGGTTTATTTGGAAATAATGGAGAAATTATACACAAGTGTTGTATGAACTTCACAAAGTGCAGCACCTTGAATCCTTGCTTTGCATTTCTTGGCTGTCAGTCATAACAAGAGATAAAAAGGAAAAAAAACCTGGAAACTCAAGTTTGGCCTGGGGAACAGCTTAAGTATTTATTCCTTTGCAACACAGCCTCCAGTTGGATTGACATGCTTAATGAGTTGTAGAAACAATTTCTTCTTTGCCCACTCCCAACTCAGAGATCCAAATAATTTCTTTTTATTTTAGAACTTCCCCCCCCCAAACTATTGTATAAAAACCATGCAAATAACAGTTTCATCTTACAAGTGTTTATGCATAGATGTTCCTGAAAATACAATCAAGAGCCCTGAAGGAGCAAGTTTAATGCAGAGTTAAAGTAAGTTTGGGTAGCAAATCATCTAGGTGCTTGGTTTGTTGTTTTTGGTTTTTTTATTAGTTCAACATTAAGAACCATATCTAAGTGAAGACATCTCATGTAATCAGTTAGGAGTTCTGTTTCATGTTCCATTGTGAACTAAATCTTCACTTACTCATCCGACATCTCTGAATTACTTTGCTGTTGCCCTTTCAGAAACTGTAAAGTGAGGAAATACCTCTTATCAGTTGAGACATCCCCATAAAGATGTGAGAATAATTTGAAACACTTTAAAGTTCATTATAATGTTCCAGATACAGTAAGGCATCAATAAGAACTTTTAGAAATTTTAGAAAAACTACTTTTAGAAATTACTTTGATATAGCTATGATTCTCATCCTTAGACAAGTAAGGGGTGCAGGTATTGATGGATCTTTCAAGCTGAGATTTTCAGAAAAATTACAGAAGTTTGCTAGGTTGTGTTTAAATCTGGGGGAAGACTAAATGTTCATAGAATGTGATAGTAACTACAGCTGAGGGTGATAATCACTGTACAGCTAGATTGGCTAAACTGGTCTGTACTTAAGTGAGAGCTATTTACACAAGGACATAGAGTGAGAACTCTCAACTGCTCGTGGCATGTACATGGTGGGTAGCTTACGAATATTCAGTCTCATCATTCAGTGTCACAATAAAATCTAGTAGAACAACAGTACCAGCATAAGGAGCTAGTGAAGATGGTCAAAATACAAGAATGGTCTGTACCCAAATACCCTAGAAGATTCTGCACTCTGAGCCCCAGCCTCTTACTCTAAAGGGTGTGTGAACAAATGGATCGCAGCTGGCTTGGCTACGCCTTGGATGCTTCTACCACTCATAAACATACCCACTACTGTTATCCTGCAGAAGTGCAGTGCTTTATTCTGCTGCTTCTGGCATTGGAGTAGCACTTGACTACAATTTTCAGTCATGATCACAGCGTTCAGTCAAGCTAGCGTTTGCAAAATGTCAGTACTTGCAATAACTCTAATTAATCTTGCCCTGTTGAGGGAAGTGAGATAAAGATTAAAGTTGAAATTATGTGATGCTTTTATTTGTGGTCTGGTTATCCCACTTCAATATTTTTCTGAAGTTTAATGAAACATCCAGACTATTTTTGTCCAAAAAGCTCAGAATCCAGTTTCACCAAGGTGACATGCAGGAGTCCTATTCATGAAGAAGAAAGAAATACTCAGCAGCTAGATAACTGCCTGTTTCTAAAAATTCCTCTATGCACAAGAACCAAATATTTTACAAACCTCTGGATTTTTGATATAGTTATAACCCTGAATTAAATTTTTGTGGTTTAACGTCTTTTCCTGTTACTTTGTTATGTGAATTCTGCTTACACACAAGATACTATGTTACTGATTTGTTTATACTGTGTGATTGAAGGGGTCAGTCTATTTTTCCACCAAATCAAATTAGAGAAGGGTTTTGGCTTTAATAGAACTAAAGAAGTATAGTTCTCTCACCCTGTTTTACAGCTTGATTTTTGAGGGAAGGTAAAAAAAAAAGCCAGTGTCACATCTGATCCCATCTGTTCTTGATTTCAGGAAGGTTTCATACAGAAAAACCGGTTATATTCAAGGCTGCACAGTGATGAGTGTAACTGTGAATACATGTGTTTGTCAACTTTTGATTATTCACGTTCAGGTATAGCAGCTATTAGGTGATATATTACACTGCTCAGTAGAATTCATAATGCTTAAGAAAAAGTAGGAATGAGGTTTTTTTGTGTGAGAACTGCCATCATCATTTTTCTTGTTACTGTCTCAGAATTAGAACAAAGAGTTTTAAATAGCAGTAGCAGCTCTTAAGTAGCTTTTTAATACAAGAATGTTTATCGTACTTTCTCCTTAGGAAGGAATGTTTAATAATGAGGAAAAGTAGAAATAATTTTCACTTACATCCTAATCTGTTCTAAATTTACTCAGCACTTTACACTGAAAGAACATGTTCATTGAAAAAGAACTAAGTACAAAGGAGACCGAGAAAAACAAAGAAAGAGAAATAGTGGGTGGAGCATACCATGCCAACAGAAGAAATACAAAACAGCCAGAGATTTAGTCTCCAATAATGCTAGTTTACATTTGAGAAACAGTGTTTGGAATTTGTTCCTCATGATATGTTGAACAAATAATCATCTTCACTACTATCAGCTCTGCATTACTCTTGGGTCTCAGAGAGACTGTTCTATTGTTCTGAGAGGTGGTAAAATTACCTCCTTCAGGAATAGACATTCTTCTCCATTTCTTCGCGGGGAAGCTCTAGAACACTCTCTGAAGTAGTAAGACAAACATTATTTGAACATAAGAAGTAAAGAGATTGCTGGTATCCTTGCAATCAGGAGCTCCTGGCAGCTACCCCCAGCATTAATAGATTAGTCCGAGAATGGTGATTTATCTGTTAAATCTTTTTCAATGGAAAAACTAAACAGTTTTTTCACTTGCAGGTAAACCAGTTGAAGACTGGGGGCAAACCATTTAATCCCCAATAAACAGAATTTTAGGGTATCTGAGACTACTCAAATATTTTGTAAAAAGAAGTGTCACACCACAAGGGGCTTGGTAGTTTTACGTTTATGTACCAACTTAGAAATGGATGCAAGAAATTCCACTTGTGTCTTTCGAACTTACCTTTTTTTCAGTGCAGAATGTCCTAACCATCTGCTAGTTATGCTATAAAATACCTTTGGGTAGATTGTTCCTAGTTTGTTCTGCTGATTTCACTTGTTGACGTGAGCGAATGGCTTCATCACCTGGTAGGAAGGAGAACTTCCTTAGAATTGGGCCAAGGTGAAAGGCTTTTGCTTCCAGTCTACTCTTTCCCCGATAAAAAACAGAACTTTCCAGGTGAGTGGTGTATATTCACATGTCTTGTGTTAGAGTAAATATTCTGTACAGGTGATGGGGAAAGAAAAGTACTACAACATCCTTTTTATCTAAAAGCTTTTTTTCTTGTATGAAAACAAAGCAGACCCTTTTGAGTCCAATACCACATTCATTAGACCTGAAACAAATTTACTGATGGAAAAAGCAAGATTTATTTCAGCTCGGCCCAACTAATTTATATTTTGTTTCTTTTGTTCAGCTATCAAACTAAAGAGTAGTGTTCATTCAGCTCCGAAAATTACTCTATTTTGACAAGGTCCAAAAGTTTTCTTTAATTTTTTTCTTCAGATTGACTACGATTTCTTCTTTTGCAACAGCTGGAAGTAATTATGTTTTATCATTTTGCTGGCTAAACGGTTATTGTTCAAGAAGTCTCTAAAGGAAGTAAAATTTTAATGGAACAAACTCAGAAAAACCCAACAACACATGAACATGTATAAGGTTTAACTTGTTCCCAGCGTTTGCATAGTCGTGCAAGGAAGTAGGAAAAAACAAGCATATCTCATTTCCATGGTACAATACAGTTTGATGCTCCTGTTCCTTTGAGCTTTGAGAAGGCTTTTCCACGCTATTCCTCAAAATGTAGATGTATGCTCTATATTCGCTTACCAGGGCAGTATGTATTCCAGGCCAGATTACTGTATGTTCCAAATATTTGATTTTGTATTGGGAGCATAAGTCTTCCGCAGGAAGTCTTAAGTACCTAAATTAGAATTATGGTATACTTTTTGGTACCTGCTCAACTAGGCCATTAGTCTGTTGAAATTGTTGACATGGCTAATTGTCCAAAGGTAAAATGGAGTGGCCACTGTTACTATACAATGAATTTCTGTAGGGGGGTATTCTTTTTCATTAGGGAATTGCTTAAACATGTTGATCACTTAATTTCCAAGGAAATAATCCTACTCCTATTAAGTCACTGTCGAAGGATTTCACCGACTCCAGTAGAAGGCCACTATATAAAGTAGCATATAAAAGCGAGTCATTTACCTTTTTTCCTAATGAGATGAATCATGAGGAAAAAGCCAGGTTAATGTTCCAAGGAGCTTAATTAGAATCAGGTGAGAGCTGGAAAAGGCAGCTAAGGTGATTTCAGGCAGCGCTTATATGAAAAGCCTTAATTAAGAAGACTGATGGCCTTTTACTTAAGCCTCTTCAAGAGTATACAGAATCCTGTTTAACTCCTCCGGATCTGGTAGCAAACCACGTTTGAAATTCCAACATGTTCCTTAGTGAATAAAACAGCATCTTTGCGGCTACAGCGGACTGTACCCCTGCCTGCTTTCTCGAGGGTACTCACAGAAATGCAGTGTCACAGAGGGGCATAGACGAAAATACAACTAAATAGGAATTCAGTTAGAAGTTTACTGATAATTGAAGCATTCATAAAATTACAAATATTTCAGTACAACTGCAGGGCAAACAATCGAATGGCAGATTACAAAAGTATTTTATAGCTAGGACTGCTGTGATTTTTTGTTATTTGTTTGCAATACACAATCTCACATGGAATTCATTTAGTCATCTTAAAAATTCACATAAGCTTTAAATTTATCACGTTAGTCAAGGGTGGGTTTTTTTCCCCTTTTTTCCTGCCCCTGTAAGAACAATAAGGTAGATGAGGTATTTTAGCTGCAGGGTGCATATTTGGAGAAAGTGCTTCCTGCAGAGCTCTTCTGCCTTTCTTGTAAATTAACTGCAAAAAACCCGGGCATGTTACAGTATGACATTTAGTTTTCTAATCTGTTTAATGCCATGGTTTGCACATGATGTGTTCTGATGTGCTTTTATGTTTTTGATACTAAAAAAACACATTAGAGTTGCAGTAGGGATTCTTTTCACAGACACTGTAAGTTGTAACAAATTGCATATTTCAGAAGAAATATAACAAAAAGACCTAACCTTTTATCATGTTCGTTATTCTAAAAATACAGCCCACATCCCATCTTTCTGTTTGTTGATATAATGTATGAGCACTGTTTTGGACATATATACATGCGCGTCCCTGGTAATTGCATTCATGCACATTTTAATGACTTAAGACTAGAAAAACAAAGTTAGCATTTGCATGGTCTCAACTAGTCTCAAATAGAATTTTTATAATCAATAATTATGTGTGGGTATATGTGCACCTGTGAGTATATATATACTCACACACTTCAACTCCGTTTTTCCACGGTGAAAATATTGTCTTGTAGTTCAGCTCTATAGAAGTACAATTAAATCATCATATTTTTCAGTTTTGCAGTCATTAATACAAAAGAATTAGGAAAAAGAAGGTAAACGGTTTATTATACTCCATCTTCTTCAGCCCTTACCATTTCAGGCTACTCTAATACCAGTTTTCTTGAAGCAGCACCAGCAGATTTCATCCAGCTTTACGTAACTAGTAATTCAGAACTAGTGCTTGATTTACTTCTTAAAGGAAATAGGCATTTTTGCTGTAAAGATCCTAATCTTCTTTCCTCTTACTTAACAAAATTTCAGAATATAAATATATGTAGTGGGAAAGAGTCTGGAGTTAAGAGGAAAGAAAGTTAAGAGAACTGAAAGACTTGAAAGTATTCAAAACAAAAGCTGAAGACAATTTTTTTTTTTTTAAATGCGACCTTCACCTTCCTTCCTCCCCCCATTTTTGGTTTTGATCTATTTCTTTAATCACAACCTTGGAAATTCTCATCTTTACAACCGGAAGGCCTACTTTAAAGGGTCTTGCTGTTAAGAAGAAAGAAAAATAATCCAGAAGAACATGCAGAAGGATTAAATCCTGGCAACATGTACTGAAAATGAGTTACGAAAGTACTGTCATCGTTAAATGAGTTACTCACTGCAGAGGGCTCAGCCTACTAGCTAGCAGTCCTGCTTTTGTATTCCTATCCAGAGCAAAAGAGTTCAGATTTTGATCCCAGTCACTTCAGGCTCAAAATTTCCATGTACAACAAACCATCATCATCTTGACACATATTAATTAATCTGCACAAGCATTGCACCTAATTGCATGTTTACCATTAGGTGGTGGAATGATGAAGAGCTCGAACCTAAAATCCAAGGCTAGTTTGTCTAATTGAGGCTCTGTGAATGAGTGTGTTCTGCATGAGGTGAATAGAATTTGTCAAAAAGTTGCATTAAGCTGCAGATGTGGACTGTTCACTTTAATATCATGCGTGGAGCAAAACAGACAGTGGAAGGCAATTCTTTATGCATTAAGACCGGAATTAGTATTAGTAAAACTCTTTGTCTTTCTAAGGGAAGATTTTTTTTTCCTTAGCTTGCAAGAGTTTATAATTTTTGAGAGGTTTTGGCAATTGGGGAAGGTGCCAAAAGACTGGAAAATTTCAAATGTTAAGCCAGGCAAGAATGGGGGTGTGGGGAAATACAGTCTTGGAAGTCTCATAGAAGTCTCTGGAAAGAATAATCTAGAGAGGAATGCAAAGCCTTGCTGCTGGGACAGAACAAGACCACAGAACCGTACCACTAGTGCCTGACAAGGTGGGTAGCCATCCACACTGGGGGCCAGGTGGACAGCAAGATGAACGTGAGTCAGCAATGGTTTTTTCATCAATGAAGGCTACCCACTTACTGGGCTGCGTTGGCAAGTTCATAGATGGGAGTCCGAGAGAAAAGATTATTCCCCTGTTCTTGGCAGACTTGGGGAACCATCTTGAATTTTGTGTGTAGTTTTGAGCCCACGTGAGTAAGAGCAAGTCCCATCGATGGCCACTAAGGTGTTTAGGGGGCTGAAGTATGTGGCGTATGAGGGGATGTAGAGCGAGCCGTGGTTGTTTAGCTTAGAGAAGAGAATGCCGAGAGGAAGAGTATCTCATTGCAGTATTTCAGGTAGACAGAAACACAGAGCACATGTTTCTTCAATGGGCATTCTTCTTATTGTTATATGAAGCAGTTTGGGAGTTGTCTGTTGCATAAATACTGAGGTTTGCCATTGTCCTGGTTTGTCTCTTTACAATATAAGCTTAGTATCAAAACCACAAAAACCTGTAGTTTTTTAAATACTTAATCTACTGTGCTTTCTTTCCATCCCATTCAATTGCTTTTCATGTGCATGGAGTATTCATCAATGTAAATTTTCTGTTGTTTTTGCAATTTACCTTCTCAAGACAAGAGTAGTATCTCCTTAATATGTAACTTCCACGATTGTAGTTTGAGTCAGCATGGTACAATTCCCCCATACCAGTTTAAATTAGAACCAGTGCACTAAATTTAGAAGCATTAGACTGCATAAATTCTAGATAGGGACAAGTAAAGCCATGGGTATGTACCTGAGGTGCTGAGACATTCAAAGGCCCACACTCAGGCATTACTGGGTTGCAGAGTTCTTTTCCATGGCCTCTGGCAGCCCAACCAGGTATCAAGGGCACCTTCACAGTACTTCATCTAGATGTCTTGCTACATTAATTTGGCCTCTGGTATTTCAAAGAAATGTAAAAAGGCAGTACTTGGAGACCATTGTTTTGGGGAAGGAAGGGATTTTATTTTTCATTCTGATGATTTTCCTCTGTCATGATAGCAAATTGTGAAAGAAAAATAGACAATATAAGTAAGTTACACAAAATCCCTACTGTTAGGCTAAAGCACTAGATGTACAAGTTCTCCTAAAACTCCTGATAAGAAAACAATTTGAATACGACAACTCCTACTGGTAAGCACAGACCCCTTCTAGTGAGGAGAACTGCAACATTAAGAGCCCTGACATTAAAAGCAAAAAACATATTGAGGCAGGTGATTTCAACTTAATTATTATTTATTAAGGTAATTAATTACTGGTTATGTGAGATATTGTGGATTAAAGCAACTAATATGTAAAATGGTCATAATTTTGCATATTGTTTCTTTTTCTATTGTTAAGGAATTTCCCATAACTTTTCAGTTCCTAAATCGCTACTCATCAAAAATGTTTCTTCTACAGTCCCCCCAAATCAAGATATATCAATTAGTCAGCTCTCACCTATTAAAAAGCCTATTGCGCTTGTGGCTTCTTTCAAACTTGTCACGGCTGTGTCTTAGCTTGGCACTGCCCTTTTCGAAGGGGTTAGCCAAAGTACTGTTTGTGCCAGAGGCACAGCCTTATCTAGACTAATTTTGGATAACTGAAAGGTCATAGCCACAAAGAAACAGCAGGTACAATTACTGCCACAGTAGAAGGGTGCAACAAATAACACATGAATACCCAACAGAGTTCGGTATTGTCTTTTGAAGTGGTGTACATAAAGTCCTGATCTTAGGAACAGAATGGAAAGCAATAATTAGGGCCTTTAATTTATCACTGAAATGTTAAAAGAAGTCTGACAGGGTAAACATCAGTTCTGACAAAAAGAGCAGGAGTCATGTGTTTATAGGAAAGATGAAGCCTTGCAGGGAGTTATTCTTCCACTGCTGGGCAGGAGTCCCATTGACAACTCCAGGAAATATTATTATTTCCTCCCTTTTTTCTCAGACTTGTGGGAGAAATAAACACACATATTT
Source organism: Dromas ardeola (assembly GCA_013398915.1). NCBI lineage: Eukaryota > Metazoa > Chordata > Aves > Charadriiformes > Dromadidae > Dromas > Dromas ardeola. The sequence continues at coordinate 84,577 of VYZM01022234.1, read as the reverse complement.
TAGGTGAGTGATTCTGGTAATTAACAGAGGACCTGAGCCTGCTAATAAAGCATTACCAGAATACGATATTTTTTTCCAGCAATTTCATTATTTATACTCTAAGAAGAGACATAATTGGCTGTACTAATTTAATTCAGGTAGCTTTTCTTTTCCCTTCTTGACCTGCCGTGTCACATAGGGTTGTAAAAAAGTGCCCAAAGAAAATATAATGCCAGGATGCAAAACAAGGTTTTTCTTCAAACATAAAGCTTCAAACCTCAGAAATGAAAAAATTCACGTTAGTACCATTAATGTGTTTTCTCTTCCAAAATATCTCATCGTGATCTTGTTTGAGTCAAAATGACCGCTTCTCCTTTATCAGCAGAGAAATTCAGAGAATATTTCAATTTAGCAGCAGCTTTTGAAATTTTGCCATTTTTTTCTTTTCCCATGGAATTCAAATACTTTTGATTGGTTTTGCAAAAACAAAATTGCCTTAGTGTCAATTTTACAATTAAAGACTGATTTAGGAAAAATAAACTTCTAAAGTAAGAGACTTACTGCTTTTACCACTTGTCCTTTCCCAGTGTGTAGGATTTTTTTAATATCTAAAAATATAAGGAAAAGTAATTTAAAATTTTTAGGAGTATTGATCTTTTTTTCCCAGCAGTATGACTGGAAAATTACTGTAACAATGTATCATTTTTCTCTTTTTGTTTATTTTAGTGGAAGGGGGAAGAAAGAAACCTTTGAAGCTTAAGTTTTTGTTGATTAAAAGAGCAAGCAAAAAATGTCTATAGCATCTTAGTTGAAATGACAGAATAACTAGAATTAATTGATTAAGACTGATGTATCAAACAACCTAGAATCAGTAACTGCGAGAGAAAACTGGCTACTTGTGACACTTACTGTATCCCAGTCACCGAAACTGGAGCTATACCAGTACTTTCTAAAGTTGTTGAATATTCACTATGCTGGATATGTCAGCAAAACTTTATAGCTTCCTTGTAGTGTTTAGACAATAAAAAGTCCCGGTAGTTAATGTAGACAGAAGCACTTGCAGACTAGTTAAGCTCAATATGCAATTGTTGATCTTAATGTGACCTAAGAGAAGATACCTATTGAGACCTGCCAAAACTGCAGTGTCGGACAAATGAAAATGTTGTCATTTACAGATTTTGCAGACCTACACTTTCCAAACTTGGTACAGAGGCTTTCCTAGGTGAAAAAGAAAAACCCAGCTACAAATCAAAGCATTTTTTAAAAATTAGGTCACTAAAACTGAAATGTAAAACAGCTGGGAGATTTGTGCTTTTTCTGAACTCATGCCCTGTGGGATGAATTTGACTGCCAACAGTATATTTGTTAATTGCTGCTGTTGTGATCCAAAGAGCTTCTCAGAGCTTGACACTTATATTGAACATCTAAATTAAATTCCCTCTTGATGATGTATATGCAAAGGTATCTCAGAACAGCTTTTTACATTACCTCATGATCATTTTCCGCTCCAAATGTCAGTAGCAAGTTTTCTCCTTCTCCCTTTAATCTTTCTGCAGAGAAGTGTCCTGTCTATGTGGCTAGTGATAGCATTTTGGGGGTTGGACTAGGTGACCTTTAAAGGTCCCTTCCAACCCAACACATTCTGTGATTCTATGATTCTATGATTTTCCTAACAAACTGTTTTCCAACTTCATTTATGTCATTATTGGAATATGGTGCCCTTTTATAAATTTGTCTGTTAGTGTAGAGGTAATTCAATTTTTATTCACTGAAAAATAGCAAGTAGAATGTTAAGATGTATTTTGGATGTCAATAAGTTAACTTATTTCAGATGAATGAGATAATATTTTCCTTTAATATTTAATTGTGTTAGCTATGTGAAAACTCACTAAATCTCTCTGGACGTTGCTTAATAAATTACAGAATTCCAAGAATAATGAACTACAAACATGACCTGGCAAAGGCTGCTAAACTCATAGTGCCTGTTTCTTTCCTGTTCCTGTGCTGATGTGTGTTTATTGCTGTGTTTAAGGCCACAAGGTGAAGGTAAAAAGGTAAAGTTAGAAGTGAAGGCAAAAGATAGCTAGAGAAGGGTCCAAATAGAATTTCTACCAGATACATAAGCTTACAACAGGTAGAAATCTGCATTTTGTATTCCACATACATCTGCATGGCATTTTAGCAGGGTGAGCTTCAGCTAACAGCGGTCTAGTTCTTTGTCACTGCCTGGGTAGAAAATGCCTGGACTTTGTGTCACCTATCGTTCGTAAGGACATGCTAAACGCGAGTTACAATGTTGTGTGCCCCACCTACAAGTGCGATATGTTGGTAGCCTTTATAAGAAATCTCTCTCAGGCATTTTTGGGAACTGTCTGTCCCCAGCTATCAAACATATGATGTGGGCACGTGGTAATGGCTCATGTTCTCTCTGGGTGTGTATTTCATCTCACACAAAAAGGTAGTGCAAATCCAAGCTTTCATCCTGGCATTCCTGCATTTGCCTCAAATCACTCACCAGCACGGTTTTACATCCGACATTGACAAGTTTGGATTAAGGGATAGACTCAGGTTTCTGCTTAAATGCAATTCTTAAATCAATACAATCATTCGCATTTCTATTCCTATGTATTAAAATATGTATTTGCAAGAGCAGAAAAATTTGTTAAAGTTGACAAATACAATTTGCAGGAGCTATGATGCACCCATTAAAAAGAGACGGGGCACATAGTCTTTCTGTAAAAGTAACTCAAACATTAGAAATGATGAAAATATAAAGTAACAAAATGACCTTCACTTTTTTCCCCTTAGTGAGGTAGCCTCTTCTGTTCCTATTTTGTAAGAGACTACTTTCAGATCAAAGAATTTATTATTCTGCAGCATGCAGCTTACACACTGTATAACTACTAGGTGTTTAAAATGTAAGAAGATTATTGAAGAGGGGTGCCATTAGAGTTGATTAATTTGTGTTTGGAATCTGCAGATAAATTGTGGTGTATATTGTGTAAATAAGATCACTGTTGGCATTCAGACCATAAGATTCTGGTTTTGGAGAGGGATTGGTTGGTTTCCCAAAGAAATTTGGCAATTTCAGTACCATATAGCAATCTATAGGAGGTCATAAGGACTGTTCCAAACATAACAGAATCATTAACTGAAATTAGCCATGGGAGGAAAGTCTGCCGTTTCACTTAACTTGGTAATACCTTTATGTTTTTGTCTTCTGGTGTTCTGGTAGGAACTTGCTTTGTAGGGTAGGAACTTTCCTGCTACTCATTCCAAAACAAATTGACCTCCCTGCTGTAACTAACACTTGCATGGCTCCAAGGCCTTAAAAAACCCAAGAACAACAAACACCGTTCTACCCCCCAAACAACAGCGAATAGAGTCTCATCCTCTCCAGTTCTTACTGTTCTGGAAACTACAAACCAGTGTGATGTGTAGTACTACTGTCTGTGAAGCAGTGACCTATTTTGGGCAGGATGTAGGTCTACCACAATAGCTTTTCACCGAGTGCCCGTGAGGCAGCGAAAGCGTGGGCTGCTCTGCAAGGGAGGGCGAGCGGGGAGCTGAGGGCTGCAGCAGGAGCAGGCAGGGCCAGCGGTCACCACCCAGTGGCTCAGTCACACACAGCCACAAAAAGGCCCAAAAAAGACTGGCGTGGCAAGGTCGGCCGACAGGCCAGTGACTGCCAGAGGGGTCTGGCGTGATGGGGTGGGTTTGAAGTCAAGTCAGCAGGTCAGTGTCGGGATCAGCAGCGCGCGTGGCCAAGCGCAGACATGCTGCCGTTGTAGCTTGACAAGGGACCGTGGTGGAGGCCTGAGATTAATTGTGGGCCCCCAGCAAGACTTCTTACAACTTTTTCTGACCTTTTCATGGAAGTCTGATCAAAGATTACACAGCAGCACTATCTCAGAGCTGGCCTTGAAGGCAGGCAGCTAAAGTTGGGGAGAAGGCGTTGCAGAATCTCTACACCGTGTTCTTGGCCCTGATTGCAATGACTGTGGACGCTAACGAGGATTCAGTTGTACTTAATAGAATCTGATCAGAACGTTTATGTGTAATTAACAATATTGGCTTCAAGTTTAGTCATTTTCAAGCTTTCATAAAAAAGGCTAGCACCTTGGAGGACAGAAGGTAATTTTAGCTTCTTTTTCTTCAGAGGTAAAAAAAATCCTTTCCTTCAAAGCAGTTATTTTAACCTCCAATTTCAAATTGCTGCTTTTGGAGTAGTGATTGCTAGGAATCTTGTGAAGACTCAAAACTAGTGTTTATTGCTCAGTAAAAAATGCAATAAATTCCTAGGACTTTTGGATTGCTATGGAAAATTTTACAATCAAGTTACGATAGTAATGTGAATTCAGATTTTTCTAGAGAAATGAAATGTGCTAAAAATTTACTCTTACCAAGAGTTTTTTCCTTTTAATTGGTACATTTATAGCCTCAAGTCATCCTTGTGAAATACATTTTGGTCATTCTTAAAGAGAAGAATTTGGAAATGATGCCAGAGGATCAATGATAATAAATAACAAATTCTGCTTTTATGCCCGTCCCTGTAACTCTCAGATACCATGGTCGTAATTACCCAATACATTGGTAAACCTGGAGATTACTTGGATTGGAATCCTAGTCCTCCTGTATCTGAAGATTCATTTAAGAGAACACTGAAACAAGGCTTAGGAATGTCTTTAGATGAGTAACAGTACTACAAGGAAAAGTAATTATGTTATCCATCAAAGCTATGCTGGGAAAAGTTTTGTTGCTTTTCATTATTTTCACTGTCATTCCAAGTGCCAAATTTTCTGTGAAATTTGGAGATTACATTCTTGAACAAACCACAGAGAACTCTGAAGTCACAAATCAAATAAGTAGGAAAATCAATTTACTTAACTGAGGAAAATTGTGTGAACAAGTAATCCTAATAGCATTTTTTCTTGCAACCTACTATCAACATATTGTGTACTGACATAAAAATAGATTGCAGTATCTCTAAAATTAAAAATGGATCTGTGTATATATATTTCCCAAGACATTCTCATATTGTACAGCATTTGATCAATTCTCACCCTCTTTTATAACTATTGATGGAACAACAAATGATTCAGAAACAACTGATCGATGTTAGAATCAGTTCCTGGACTTCTTGTATTATCAATGGGTATGTTATTACTTTCTAAATTTTGATTGTATTTTCTTACTTATTGTTTCAAGACTTAGGCATATTAATATAGTAAACCCACCAGGAAATTCTTTAAACACTATTATTGTCTAAAACTCTGCATAGCCTTGCATAATTGTATGCATTGTAGCAACACCGATACTGCATCTTCTCTGTTCTCATCCATCCATCGTAGACAAATTGTAGGGCAATTTCTCACTTCGTGTTTTCAACCACATACTTTAAAAATAAAATTAAATACTCCAAATCATCTACATTAGAAGATGGGAAATAAACAGTCTGCCAGAAAATGTCTTCTCATTCTCTTAATCAGCTGGTGTGAAGATAGGTATTTAGTTCTCTTCCATGTAAGTTATCCATGTAGGGATAAATATGAGGGTTGTTTAAAAGCGATACCAGTGTTACCTTTCAGTGGAAAAGTGTGCTCTGGTATTTATTTACATAGCGCATCCAGTAGTTCATCCATAGGCCATTTTTTGAAATAGGGCAAGTGTGTTCATGGGATATAAAATCACCAGCTGTTTACTGTGAAACCCTGCAACAAGTACATTAAACAGATTTTTGGAAACGTACATCTACAACTGAAGCTCTTTCATTATAATGTCTATTTTTAAGTAGACTATGGCTTAGCATAGCACTTTCCATATTAAAGTTTTTAGAGCAGGAGCATGCCATTATACATATTAATCCATTTGTGCTCAAAGTAGGATTTTCCTGGAACATAATTAATTGTTGGCATAAGAGATCTGGGAATTAATATTTCTGTAGTCCACTTCCAGTTTTAGACTTAAGACTTTGTGATCTAAAAAAATCTGCATTTCATGAAAAAAAGGTATAAAAGCTAGAGTGGCTTAAATTTTCTGCAGCCTTGCAGAAAAGGCTAACTTTGCAGGTATTTTTTTATTCCAGCCCCCTTCCCCCTCGCCCCAAGATACATCATGTTCCAGAGCTTGTACACTTGTACAATTCACAGCTGTTCCGATCCTCCTAAGTTAACAAATAAATGATCTTTCCCTTTCTTTGTAACAATGTGGTATTTTAAAGTCTGGTCTCTGCAAATGAGAAACAGTGGTCTGCGTTGTTCAGATGCCAATCCAAGAAAAAAGAAAGATGGAGTGTTTTTAGAAGTACTCGTTTTCATGTAGAAAACACAGCCCTGTCCACTATGTTAGAAGAAAGGTAAGGTTACAAAGACAGTCAGCGAGTTCAGAAGTGCTGAAATTAAACCTATCTGAAAAGCTCTTTTAATGTAATTCCATTAATGAAAAGCTAAATGTTAGGGTTAGTTTTCTCTACTTTCAAAGCAGAAATTCTCTCACATGCAACCTTGCCAACCACTGTAAGGTTCAGCAGACATTTGCTTCTTGAGCAGTGGGAGTAATAATGAGGAGCCTGCGAACAATGGTAGGTTGTAATGAAAGGCAGGCCAGCCACTTGACAATGTTGAAGTACTCGAGGCACGGATGGGTTTTCCAGCTATTTACCGACTGCAAAGGCATATGGAGTCCTCAGTGGTATTTGAAGTTACGAGGCGTCATTAGACGTACATGTTTAGTAGTTGCAGAGCATATAAAATTGACTCCTAAATCTCAGATTCTGAAAATCGACCTTTGGAGTCGAAAATCTGCTTACCCATATAGATCAGCTGGTGGGACGTAGACTTGAAGGCCTAAGGAACAAACAAGTGTTTGTCAAAGTGAGGAAGGTACCCAAAATGTGTATTTTCCTTTATTCAAATAACTACAGATTGGATCTAAGCACCATGGCTGGAAAATGTCACTTGTCCTATTGCTTATGTGAAATGTGAGGAATCTCTCAATACTAAAATGTGTTCTGTGCAACATGTTCAAATGCTGACTTACATCAAGACAAATTCCTACTGAACTTCAGAGGAAAACTTGTCTGTTTAAGGACAAGAAGCACTTGGAGAGTGTCGCAGATGGAGTGATACACTTGTAAAAGGGAAGCAGCAATATATTTATTTATATAAAACAGCGATTTAACAAAGTTTGATAGTAAATATGGCAGTGGTTTAACAAGATTTGATGGCAAGGTACACTTGGTTATTTACTGCATAGAGGACAGGGTCAGACAAAGCTGTCAGGGAGACCCTCCAGTTGAGTCACGAGGCTCAGAAAGGACCACTTGCTTTCTGAACAGCTTCTCAGGGAGGAGTGTAGGCACGGCTGGATCCAATCCTAGTCCCAGACTTGGTCAACAGTTTGTGTCTAAAGGATTATATCTGCGCAATCAATCCTTTATATCACTGAGCTAAGATTTCAAAATTTAGCATGCTATTAGTCACTTACCAAGAATCTGTTGTGGTAAGGAATCTCTCAACCTCAAGGAGTAACCTTCAGAGGCATCCCTACTCAAGGGGAGATCCTGGCATGCAGGCGGCTGTTGTTCAGGAGAGTTAGAAGGGCTCTTGGGCTGTTCACTATTTATAGGGGTAAGATGATCGACTTATAGTCATATTTGCATATTGACCACAGGGTCAGTACTGTGGTTAGGTGGGCACATTGATCACGTTAGCCCTTGGCTATTGTGTTGTTATCTCTCTCCCCCAAATCCACTTTGAGCCGGATGCAGCCATCATGACCAGACGCACCCATTATGACCACCACTGGTGGTTATCACTTGGGCAGGGTTACAGGAGATAAAGGCCAGTTTAGGGGGGAGCGCACTGTCACAGAGGGACAACAACTGTACTTATAATATGGAAATCTAACATGAGCTCCTTGGAGCGGGTTAGAAAATTTTGACCCAGGGTTGTGATACACTATGTATATACAGTTATATGTATGTCTATATAAAATACGCAAATAGAAATGTATAGTATCGAGAGTTTTCTTTGCAGTGGGCTGCACATTTCTGGTATATTTTTCAAACAGTCACCCTGCCCTGAATGTCCTGTTTAGCTTCTGTCTCCTGACAGTATATTAAGTCACCTGGTGAAACACTCTGCAGCAGTGCTAGTAGTTTTCATTTCGGGCTCATTGGGTTTTGTGGATAAAACAATAATAGTTATTTGTCTTCTGAATCCAGTTTTCCAAGAAAAAGGTTAAATCTGTCTGTTTAGCGTAATCTTTATTTTTTTAATTGGAAAAAAAAAAAATTGTTCAGCTATAAATGTTACAGAATTACAGGCTCTCAGTTCTGTCTCTCCCAGTAAAAGTAGATGTGACATCAGGTACCCAAACGTGGCATGCCTTAAAGCAAATAACTGATCAGAATTTCACAGAACAAAACATCTTAATACTAAGATTATGTTCCAGTTTAAACCAATGTTTAATGTATTACATGAAGCGGCAGCAGAACAGGAAACAAATCTATTAAGGTTCATCTTGTCCAGGAAAGCATATGAAGAAGTCTTAACCATGCTAAAGAGCGGAATGACAGATTAACTCTGATGTTAGCAAATACATCATTACGAACTTCGTGGAAGTTCCTTGTCAACACATAGCTATAGATATTAACAAACACAGAAGGTGGAAATACTGGAGCTACTGATAAAACTCCAACACAAGAACTACATCAGATTTGATGTCACAGTAGCAATAAAATCTAATTTTAGTCTCTGCTGCAGGTTGAGAAGACTCTTTTCTTATTTGAGTAAAGTCAAACACCAGAAACAAAACTTTTTTTAAAAATAATCTTATATGCACTTGAGCCACTCTCAGAAAAAAAACCTGTTTCATATATGTTCTTATTAGGTCTCTTAAATGACAGCTGTTCTCACAACAGCCAAATAAAGTGCACATGATGTTGTCATGTCATGTGTTTTTAAAGTGAATAGAAGCAATCACCTTCAAGGATGTGCTAGTATAATTATATTTCTATTTTTAATCAATTTTTAATACATGGTCCAATTTACATTTGTCTATATATATGTAAATTTACATTCTATACACAAATATCAGTAGGGCTAACTATAATGCTGTAGGAATTGTACTGTATAAACGCTGCATGAATTATAACTCTATACAAGAACCTAAATGTTATAGTTGAAATATTCCTTATAAAATATGGAGCCCAAACAAATGGAAGAAAACCATCTTCTGTTTTTATGAAATATTTGAAGGCTGAGAGTCTCGAAAATTCTTATGTGGAATTCTTACAGATTCTGCATCTGCATGTGCTGTGATAAGAACCCTCAGCAAAGTGCACACACATTTTTCCTTACATTCTGAAGACAGGAGGTAGTGATACAGTTTACGTAGTTTCTATGCAATTCTCAGACAAAACTGCAGTTTGAACATGAAAGCACTACTCAATATTAAAAACAGTTAACAAATAATACAAAAAGTGAATAAATTTAACAAATGTTGGCAGTGGGTTGGAATGTCAGAATGATACGCCCTTAGGTGTTTTTTTCTTCAGCTGTGGGTCTGTTGCAGATTATGAAATTAGATCATCACTTTAAACATGTCTGCTTTCTGCTACTTTCAAATTGCTAATCTCTGATGTAAAAAAGTAGCCTCATATCTGTGGCAGTTCTTAATATGGCCATTGATGATAACAATCCTGTTGCTAATTTTACTATTTAGTAGAAAAGTAATGATGAAAGATTTTAGACATTCATAGTAACTTCAATATATTTGAAAACCAAATATATTTTCCCTCATCTGTTTTTCCCCAGTTAACAAAGTAGAGACATTCTACTCTGAGGTAGAAGGTAAATTGAACCCAGATTTGTTGCCCTTATAAATATATGAATATGTATGTTTGTGTGTTTGCGTTCCAAAATAGTTTACAGCTGCAGTGATGAACATTCTGGCATACAGAGCCATCTCCATTCTTGCTCACTGTGGATTCAGGCCTTCATTAAGTAACTGAGCACATAACAAAGTCGTACATTGTGGATGTTAACTGACCTAGAATTTTCTCACAAGGTGCCACTGGGAGATATAAAATTAGTTTGTTTCCCTCCTGAATGCCTCTGGGAGCCATTTCAGCTTTGATTAACCTCATACTCAAGATTTTCAGAAATACCTAAGAGACTTGTCAAGGTAGCGTTACAATTCCACAGCCAAAGCCTTGGAGGATCAGGAGAAAGATACCCAAAGAAGGTTGTTTTCTGTGTGGGTCTGGCTGCTATTGCCTTTCAGTGCAGTTGTACTGTAGTGACCAGGGACAGAACACGGCCTAGGGCGTGCTTAGTCAGAACAATAATTTCATCAGGTTCAGGAACAATTAAGTCTTTTACTGAAAGCTATTTACAGCACTGACAGGTGATAGTATTTTTTGTTTGTTGTTTTACAGGTCGTTATCTGGGTACTTCATATTCTATGAAGTAAGCAACAGTCAGGGAGGAAGAAGCTGCATGGTTGCATGGTTACCTTGCAGAGGGACATGAGGTGGGCAGTGGGGGTGGCTGAAAAGAGCAGGAGTTTGATACAGAACCCAGGCCTCAGACACAGAGGAAGACTCCTGCTGAGAGCTGGTAAGGAAATGTATGGAGTTTGTTGCAACCTAGGAAGCCACCAAATTGCTTAACTGAGCAAAGGAAAGGACATGCCTTTCAGAAGCTTAGTAGACAGAGGAAGAATTGTACAAGTCTGTTCTTTTGCTTTATTAGTCACTCAACTAAAGACAAAAGCTGAGAAATGAAGCACACTAAAACCATTGGTGTTTCTAAATTTCTAAATTCACAGAAGAGACCAAATTCAGGTGTTGCACTCTTCTGTTGCATAGCTATAGCTAATGCTCAGAAAAGCTTTATGGTGGAAGGACAGCGCTTATGATTGTTAACACTTGCATGCTGGCAATGTAGTAAATGTCATTAATTCATAGAAAATGCATTTAGAAGTGAGATAAGTGCTTTAAAGAGACCCAGACAGAACAGCACTGAGTATAGACTCAGCTCTGGTTTAAGATCCGTGGAAGAAGAAAATCCTTGTGTACCACTCAACCAAAGACAGACGTGACTGGACGCAGGCCTCCTTCTCCAAATGTTATTAAAGGTAACTTCATGAGTTATTTTACTTAAATGTAAGTGAAGGTTTTGGTGCAGAATTTGGAGAGTAAGTTGCTGTTGGAAAAGTTTCTATGTCCTCTGTAAGAGTACGCTCTGGTGGAAGATTGTGCTTATCAAAATGTTAGTTTTTCTCTTTTTAGGTAAATAAAAATTCTGTTTCTCAGTAAACCAATGATTTTTTTTTTGCAGGCTAAGCAAACTTTACCAGAAAACCTTGGTTAAACAGCAATGGCTAGGTGAACCTAAAGCAGTTAGATAAAACTTCCATTAGCTGGTATGGAGAGGAAAATAGACATGATCTTTGACATTATTCTGTGCATTGAAATGGATTCAGAACTTCAGATGCTTTTTCAGACGAAAATAATAGGCTAACATGAGTTTTTGCAATATTCAAAATATTTTGCAACTACGAGTTTTGCGGGCTATTCTACATAAATGCTTCCTCTAAATTCCAAGTTACTGTACCCAAACTGAAATAGTTGCCAGACTGATGAATCAACATGTATTAATTAAAACCTATTTAACCTTCTGGTTTAGTATTCATCTTCATATAGATTCACTTGTTTAATTTTTGACAAACATAGTTCTGCAAAAGTTTAAATGCAGAATATTTATGAAAGCAACATTAACCAACTGAACAATAAAGGTATATCTATCTTAGGGAAAGTTAATCTTAGACCAACATTTACAGTATATACCGTCAGATTATCAGATCAGACCAGGTGGCAAGGCCATTAGGAAATTGGTCCAAAAGAAGAAAAACAGAAGAATTAAAACAATAGGTGATGAATAGAACTGCAAACAACATCAGACGAATAAACAAAAGCATGAAATAAAGTCTTCATGCTTTGTGATAAGACAATATTACTACGAGAATAACATTATTAGAGTGGGATAGAATTTACTTAGATATTCAGGGCTTCCTGGATTGAAAACGTGAATCACAGTAGCTGTAAATCTGTGCTTTACAGTAAGTTTCGTGAAGAGCTGACAAGGGGGTCCCTAAATAGTACAGCATAAAGAGAAGGAGCAGATGAAAAACTCTAATGCAGATGACTCTTTTTAGAGAGAGCAGAAAAATTACAGTAATCCATATTAGAGAGCATAATACGGATGCTACAGAGGATTGGAAAACACTGGGGAAATTTAATTCAACTACTTTTTGCTTCAGTAGAGAAATAACAGTGATTCATTATATTAATTCCTTTGACATATTAGATGTTCAAGGTTTAGGAAGTGAGATTCAGTATCTCTAGATACTACCGTGAGTATTGTTTGGGTAGCCTATTCAGGTCTACCACCATGTTTAACGGCTGGATCCCAGAGATCACTGAGATGGGAACAGGCATTGATCAGACCTCATATGCTTATGGCAGAGTATCATCTTAGCTAGAGCCTTCAGGGGCTCTTGGAGTAGAGATAACAAAAAATGTTTAACTACAGAAACACGGTGAAATACAACTTTGCCTCTAAGTATTTTTTAATAAGTCTTGGTAATTTAACATGCCTTGCTTCTTTATCACGTAATGATTTTAATATGTCTGTCTATATAATGCTTGCAATTCCAAAGCAAATACATTCATTCATACAGATTTTAAACTGGACAAGACTGTCAGACAGCTTTAAATTGCACAACAATTTCAGAAATAGACTAGTGAGATGTTTACACAAACACTTTGGTAGACAGCACTTGGCTTTTTTGATTACCTTCAAGACATTCTCTATTATGATTATTAAAATTTTAATGTATACCTTTGCTAACTCAGCATATTGTCTTGATTAATTGATTTAATTAATTAAGATTACATTATATATATATTTACAGTCCACAAACAGTGGTACAATTATACCTAAGATTACTTTTTCTCTATGTTGTTTTTAAAGAGGATGTGAGTGATTACTTATTTAACAGTTTGGGATCTTTCTACCAGGCTGTCATGCTCAGCCTCATCAAAATGTTTTCTAGCAAAAAAAAATGCAAAAGCATCATCGGTGATCTCTAGTAATTGTTATGATTCACATTTGAGTAAGTGGCTTGTCTTGGGTAGAAGCCATCTCATTGTTCATTAAAATTAATGCTCAGCAGTGGTTTATGATCCTCTGGTTTTAGTTCTGTGCCAGACAGGAGAGTTTTCCTGTCATAGGGAGGAAAGATAAATCTTTCCAAGACTTTTCACTGTGATGTACATCAACAAAGAGATTCTATTACTTGAACTGTACTCAGATAGTTTTCCTAAACCATCAGTAGAGCTCTGTCTAATTTTGCCAAATTTGTCTCAGGATTTTCTGAACTGTAGCACTGAATGGATTTCATAAATATTGAAAGATATTATTCATAAACATTTAGCCATTTCCAAGTGGTGTTTCACTTCAAACCAGATTGTTAACTTCATTATTCATGTTCTGTTTGGAGTCATACTAAAAAAATTAAGTTAATTTGAACGTTGACTAGAACAGGCTGTTGCTGTACCTAAAACGCAGTTAATAATGGAAAAAATTTCCTTTGGGCATCACAAAAATGAATGTGGGGTTAAATTTTTTAAATTATTAAGTAATTTATTAAGTCCCAAGACAAAAGAATGCAGTGTGACTCAAGTAACTACTCATGCACCTCTAATTTGAATTGTGAATTCCAAATATTCTCAGTGAAGAGATTTGAATCAACTGGGTTAGAAGTTATGTCTTCAAAAGATTCATCACGCAATCAAGGAAATACTTCAGTAAAGGTCTGGAATGTGTCTACATGCTAGAAGGCTACCTTTGCTGAATACATATTTTCCTTTACCGTTTAGTCCAGATCTGCCTGTGAGCAGCTTGACTGGAGATATTCGAAGGTACATGAAGTGTTAGCCTGTAGGGCTAGAAGCGGTTATTTTTGACCAGCCAAATTTGGATATTCTGCATTGAAATCAGTTTGACCCATATCTGTAGATACCTCATATTTTGTATTATTTTCTGTTGTCTTAGTTACATGCTGAGGGAGAAGAGCAAAAGGATAGATAAACATGCCAATAAAAGGAGACAAGTGAGCTATTATCCATCCCTTTGACTGTTTACACTGAATAAAATAGGCATTAGTATTCCGGGCTTGTGACTCTACCTCTTGGCTCTTAGACTTTTAAATGCAGTTGCTAATAATCTCCTTGCATTCATGCATGCTGACAGATATGCCACAACACTTTAATCAGCATTGGCTACAAGGCTAATAAAGGTTAGTAATAAAATAAAATTCTGTAGGGGCTCCCTCTTTACAGGCAATATCAAGCCCTATGAACTTTTAATGCCTGCTCTGTCTATTTAGATAGTCATGGCTCAAAGCCTGTATTAAAAATAGCAAGGAATGCTTATTCTGAAGTGTTTGAAAATATTGCAAATTACACTGTAGTATTGGCTTACTCCAAACTAATCTCATCCCTTACTGACCTTTGCAGAAACACTTCTCTTTCATTTGGCAGCTTCATTTCCCTTCTTTCCTTCTGTCTTATTCCCCTGTCCTTTTACCTGTAGTTTATTTAGTCATCAGAAATTGGTGTGATCGGGCTGCTGCTTTTTAACTATGTCGCTGATAGGTTTGTTGTGTTCACCCAGAAGCAAATACCTATTTCTCATTCCATTTCCATTGCAGCTTCATTTTCATCTCAATATTGTATTCCTCAGGAGCTGCACAATACATTTCTTTTGAGGAAAGCAATGAATGTATTTATTCTTTGCTTTACCTCTCTACAGGGTACTGTGTTTTTTTGTGTCCTTTATTTCCCTGTACGTTTTATAAAAAAGCTAAATTCATCAGGAAGCTAAAAATAAATGCAGCAATGAGTCAAGAAGTAAACACGTACATGTGCATTTGCAATAAAGGTCTTTCGTTAGCATTATTTATTAAAAATAGATAGAATACAGTACAATAGCAGTGCAAAAATTAGTAAGACCAGTGGAAAGCTAAAATCTTCTTATAATGAAAGATGGATATGTCTTGTATTCTTTAAGATCACCAAGCTTCTGTCAGGTCTAATTCTACCCTGGTAGTTGATATAAGTTTCCAGACTTCATAGTGGAAATCAAATCTTTTTACAGTCATGAAGAAAAAAGTGAACCTGGAGTAGTCTTGTCAGAATGAGTGTATTTAACTATGGAACCCTTATTTCATTTCAAACCACATAAAATAAAATACGCAGACATTGATCTTTACCATCCTGTTGTTTCATCTCAGAGTCTCCACGCATAGGACTAGGAGATACTGGATTCCTGTTTCCAGGCTCCCATCCTAATGGAGCGGTCAATGGGATGGGCTTGCCAGACTCCCATAAATCTGTGGCCAAAGCCGTCTGGCATTGACATGCCCATTGCATCTATTGTTATTTAGGTAGTTTGTGAGTTTATAGATCATCTGCTTCATTCATCTGTAATGAGGTTGTAATTGTATTCTGAATGTAATTCATTCCAGCTGTGCCAGAGCCATTGACAGGACACACAGTTTTACACAGAGCTCCTCAAAAGGAACCTTCTAATCCATAGGATATCATTCTGTTATGCTCTAGGCATCTCCAGTTTGTCATTTCAGCTGAAGTATTCTGAGGATGTCCCAGAGATGCTCTGCGTAGTCAGACAGCCCCAGCACATCCTTGTACTGACCATACTGCTGGGTTGCTTGCCCTGCCTTCATAGCCAGAAATACTTTTGTATCTGCCATGCTAACAAATATCAAACAGTTCTAGGAATGTCAGCAGTATGAGCTGAAAGACTAGGCATTAAAACCAAAAACCATATAAAAAACTAAACGAAAATAGCAACAAACATGACAAAACAAGAAGTCTGTCTCTTTTTTTTTTAATTTAGGATCTGCTGCTTCATATTAGTGCATGCAGTTTAATTATCACTGTCTCAGCCACTGTGCTCTCCTATAGGCCAGAGATAATGGATAATCACATCTAAGCAATAAATCTCAAAGTTCTAAAACCCAAACAAGACTAGGAAGCCACAACCCAAACGCTAATGTTGAAACATGTCATCAAGATGCTTTAAAGAGTAAATCTATGATCTATTCAAGGACTTCTGAGAGAAAAACAAGACCAAATTTGTTGATTACAGTATTTGTTCAGACTTCGTTTCTTCATGTTAAGTACTAATTCTCTTGCTCTGATTTAAGATTAAGAAAAAAAAATATGTATTAAATGAATTTCTGTGTGGAGGACCAGCAAAGTCACTATTCTACTTATGTCCTATTTTCAGGGCTAAAGGAGGACTTAAACGGTGCTTAAGTTTTTGTGAAAGTTGTTAGCAAAGATATGAGTCTTTTTCAGCAGAATAGCACAAGAAAATAGGGTATTTTCATATTCATGTATTATAAATATTTAAAGATGATTCTAGAAGGACTACTTGCAGACACAAGGTTATATCCTTTTTTCCTTTCTGTTTCCAAAATGCTTGGATTTTATCTGATAGCTTTTACATTTTGTTCATAAAAGAAAATCACATACCGTCAGTTATCCTCACAGAGAAAGCCTTATGTTTTGTAATAATATGCCCAATTTACTGTACTATTTTTGCAATTCTGCCAGTTTTTAAGACTTCACTATTTATCACAAAGTCAAATCCAATTTTTTCACCGCTTGATTTCTTCACTAGTACTGCAATTAACATGTCCTTAGTCCTCTTCTTACATGTCTTCCTTTTTATCAACATCTGGCAGGCCCATAGCTTTCGTAGTAATGTAGTTCTGCAAACATTTACAGTGAAGTATTTTAAGTATCTCTAGGTGACAACTCTGGATAAAGAGCAATTCTTCTTTACTGCAGCACTGTCCTTTTGTTCTTACTTGACTTCAACACGGTTCTTTCCACCGAGGAATCTGTACCAGTTGTTTGGCATCAGCATCTCCAGTTGGAAGTCTTGTTTTACCATCTGCTAGCGCAAAACTGATGTGCTGTGCAAGAGTTATGCTTGGCTCTCTTTTGAAGTGGTCTGTGAGGTTTACAGTGTAAATACAAAGCTGGATTATATCAACCCCGTAATGTAATATTTGTTGAATAGCAAAGCTAGTATTTTTCCATGCTTGTCTTACTAGTTAACATTAGTTAACCTAGTTAACATTTTCACCATCTGGTTACCAATGATTTGATATTCAGGGTTCAATGGCATAATTCTCAATATACTTTAACATTAAAATTTTGCCACAGTTAAACCACAACTGCGCCGTATGTCTGAGAAGGATAATGCACTGGTTGAGATATGGGCTGGCATATGTATTCTTTTTTGCATTTAGGACATGTCTTTGTCACATCAGTACCAGACCCCCGGTGTGAACTCAGATTGGCCTGGAACTCTCTGCAATTGCTCACTACTTCCAACTGCCTGTGCGCACTCAGGCATGTCAATAAATGTCTTTGTGCCTCAAGTACCCTGTGGAATGGGGATTATGTGGTGTTTCTTAAATAGTCTTGTCTCTTCTCTATTTACATTTCAAGACCTGTTTATGGTCTCCAGGTACTACCAAAATACAACTGAACAACAACAACAACAAGATAGTTACAGTTCTAAGTTTGCAATAGAGCTTTGTCAATTTGTTAGCTGCCAGGAAACTTAGTTGTAGTGCGTGTGTAGCAACCGCGCAGTTGCTCAGACACTTATCAACAAACACTTCGCATATTTATAAAAGTTAATATAATCTAAACGTCACAGATTATTTTACTCATGTAAAATATTATCCACCAACATCAACAAAAGTGTTAAAGACCTTGGCTGTCACACAAAAGAATCTTTAGTAATACATTCCTTGGGTTTTCCCCCTCAGTGTTCATTGCGTGAAAATTACTTTGACATAACATAATTGTACAACTTTTATTACAACCATTTTTACTTTTTCTGTCCTTTTACTCCTGCTTTCAGTTTTCCTTTCCCTTTTTAATCCACAGCAGTAGCCACCCATTTTCTATAGCTACATTAGCGAGTTGTGTGACACAACACAACCCTATCTGTGAAGCCAAATGGTTGGTGCTAAGAGCTTGATCCACATTATGGGGATTTCAAGCAGGCTTATTTCAGACTAGTTTTCATTTGGTCCTATGGACTAACTATTCATTAGTGGTTTCATCTAATGCAGTCCAGGGGTACAACTGAAAGGAATCAAGTTTGTCCCCTCCGTGTCTGCTCCCATGGTCCATGGTAATCGAAGGCTCCTGGGAGATGGGCTTCAAAAGTGCAGTCATGATTAAAGCTAAAGTACTAATGCAGTTGCACAAAGTTATGAACATATAGGCTTGTACTTTCTGGTTGCTAAACAGATTTGTAATGCATTTAAGTTTAAGTTTTGTGTGCATCTACAAAGTTACTGTATAAACTTTGCATTCTAAAGCGCAAAGGTTGAAGAGCCGCTGGCTCTGGAGGCATAAAAGACCACACATGCAGGAGAAGGAGCAGGTCCCTAGATCGGTTTTGTTTCCACTGTTACACTTGCCACAGACCCTGCCGCAGAGATCTCTAAAGAACTGTCTGACAAGTCCATCCGCTCATTGATCACTTCAGCCTGGCAGGGAGGGTAATCAGTCACTAACAGGATGGATTTTGTCAGGCTGATGTTAGCAGGGCAGGGTCTCAGAGCCAGTGTATCGTGCAGATAAGCTTAAAAAAGGCGGAAGAAAACACAGCAGTAATCATGTCAGCCTGTCAGATACTCAGCTCTCACAGAAAACAACAAGATTCAAGATGGTCAAAGCTGAGTGACCCAAAAAACTCTTCCTGAAATTGTTGTACGTAGCCTGACAGTTATGGACAAGCCCTGCTGTAATGGAGTAAAGCCACTGCAGAGGGGAGAGTAATGTGAAGAGAAAATTACCATGTGAAGAATTTATATTTGGTTCTGACACTTTCTTTTTCCATGTAATTATTAACGTGTTTTTTAAAAGTGCATTAAAATTTCATTCAGATTAAGATGAAATATAAGAACAGGAATAAGAGTAGTGCATTGAAAGATCTTGTGTTGACAATCAGATTTAGGCAGTAACCTTAATCAAGGTTAATGTCATTTCAGTGCCTCATCTCAGATCCTCATTTTGTGTCTTAGGCAAGCCTGGCATTTTTGCTGTTTTTTCCAAGTAATCTGTTTTATTCGTGATATCTGCTGCAGACTAATTATTCAGGCTTATCACATGTTTAAATAGCATCTGTGGTGGAACTTCATAAAATATTTAATAATAAACGTAAAGTACCCAAGATCTAAAAATATTTTTGCATTATTTTATTTAGAAGAAACAATATTGTATGTGGACCTTCATATCAAGCTTTCAGTAATTTAAGTACGCGAGTTTTTACTTGTGCTATAGAAAAATCTGTGGGAAGTGATTCGATTGCTAGGAATCACAACAAATAGTTCCTTTTTTTTGGATCTCTGCAAGATCCCATTACGCTGTGCATGTGTACATTACATTGTATTAATTCTAGCTCATTAGATGTGTTTTATTACAGCATGGTTTCCAATATAAGCCTCCTGATTCTGCTGCATAATACATCCTACTTAGATAATCTATTTGACTGCACCAGCAATGTGCCCAGCTGACGTAATGTAGTCTTATATCCTTAACACTTTTAGGTGGCCATTGATACTCCCCCACGCGTAGACACAACCCAAATATGCATGGTTTGATCCTTTGCATAAGGAGAGGGTGCCTATGAAAGTTCTCAAATAGTTCAGTCCTTGAAGATCAGGGTCTGAATTTGCAGTCTCCTTTTCTGGCAAAAAATTCAAATCTTCCCTTCAAAATGCTGATCTGCGAAAGTTTGTTAGGTGAGTCATCCTAAATATGCAAGTGACCTTACTGACAGTGTCACATGGCTATACGATTAAGAAAAGATTAAAAGATTTGGTCATACACTGGGAGAGGGTAAAAAATTTGCTGCATTTAATTGAAAATGCAGGAAACACTGGAATGATAGAATGTTGTAGCTTTTGTATCTAAAGCAGACTGTAAGAAAATTGGTTCATTATTCACCATATTTTATAGGAGTAAAATAAGTTATGGATTTCATTTATTCATTTTCTCTTTCACTATGCAGTATGTATTTTGGAAACAGCACCATCGAGTGGGTGGAAAGACAGAGTTAGGTCGCTTTTAGCTCCATTTTCAGAGCAAGACAAAATAAAATTAACAGTTGTGTTTGCTTTATTATTGGCAAAAATTTGGTTCTCGGCCAGAATGAATAACTAACGCATTTTGTGTACAAATAGAAATAGCGTTATAGTTACACCTCACTGTTCAAATTGTACAGGTAGTCACCATGTTCTGTGGTAGATAGCAACGTCTGAGTATTGACCAAGTACTGTGACATGTTTTTGACCAGGCCAGACCAGTGAGTTACAGGTATGCTATCAGATAATTCACGTTTAAGAAAGTTTCACCTCATGCAAAAGGGGATTTTGCAAGGTGCTGTACTATAGAAAAAAGGCGCCTTCCGTCTCCTCCTTTGACTAGCTATTACTATTGATTAACCTTTTTTGGAGCTGTATGTTTTGTTGAATGGAAGTTACCCCACAAGGCTGACGTGGGATATATTCCTAGGCAAATACATTGGGGATGAAATTTTGGGGGGCCTTAAGCAAGGGTAAGAGTGACGTGTGAGGCAGAAACGTACAGATGGTCATAATCTCCTATATCCATCTGATTCATGCCTTTTTAATCACAGTACATTCTGATTATAGCTTTGACTTTGCTCTGTCTCTGTTTCTGTTTTCTACTGCATATCAAAAACTTTTGTCTGTTCTAAAAAATATTAAGCAATGGTCTAAGCTGCTCATTTGCTAAAAGCTACCCATATTTATCCACCTCTCTTGTTTACTGTCATTAATAGCAATTGCATTTCACAATCTGACCTTGAAATGACAGTTTATGTGCATAAATTCTCCCTCCCTCTAACACATATAAACACATAGTATTCGTGAACATACACATTACATCAAAAATCTCTAGTTTAATACTGGAAAAATACAAGTGTGAAGAAAGAGCACTTAAACATATTGGAAATGTTAGTGTAAAAAATATTTTTCCTTTTAAATTTTGCAAAATAATATCTTCATCCTTTCACTTTTTTTCCCCCCAGTAGCACAAAAAATAGCAAGTGCAACTGCATACTTAGAACAGAGGCATTGTGTGATTGTAGTGCTGTTCCATAGCAAGGGTAATAGAATAAACACTAGGCATTCTGTTTTCTAATAAAAATAAATATGCAGTTGGCTCACTATAAAGAATTATTTGATGTACCTATAGGAAGTATCTGGAGACCATTTGATGCCAAACTGTTGTGCCTCCCACTTGGTAGTTAATTTTAGGAATACACTCTATGTAAAGCTCTGTGTTCAACTGAGAACTTATTTTCTGTTTCCCTCCTCCTCTGTGAGCATGAAGAAAGTTATAGTATTGAAGATGGAGAAAGGATGCTTTGTCCATCCCACAGGCGGCTATTTTTTGGGGGATGAGTGAAAGTTGCCCTGGGACATTATTCATTAAAACACCTAGGAATCCTTCAAGATAAAAAGCACTGTAGATTAACTTATGTTAAAATTCTGTACCTCATCTAAGTCTGCATTTTCTGAGGAGTGTTGCTAATGTTTCTCATTACGATAAGCACATTAGAACTTCTAGCCTTATATTCAGGCACTGATGTAAAAGAAACGTAGCTTATAAGTACTTAGATCCTCTTTTACCAGCTTTCTCTAGGGGGGCATGCATTTTCCTTACCATAATGAGGCCCATAAAGAAGAAAAATGATGTGGCCTGGTATAGATAGGGAGTCACATTACAGTAACTTTTCATCAGAATTAGAGTAGTTAGAGATTACTATTTTATAGCAGAGGCGGGTAACTCTGCTACTGTTAAGGGCCAGCTGTCAACATTTCTGTTATAAACCCCATTTTTCAGGGGTTTATAACTCCTCTGGAAATTCCACTCAGGGTGAAGCTTAGTGTAGAAAGACTAAGTAAGGGAGTGATCTTTTGAAAATGAAATAGAGCAGCAAATAAAAGAAACCTGAAATCCATGCATTTTCTGGTGAACCGCTGTTTTCCCATTTTGTTTCCTTTACCTTCGTATAAATGCCTTAGTTTTAGTATAAAGGACTTGCAAAGAGAGTTTTCAAAAACACTTCGGTGCTGATACTGAAGTGATTACTGCATAGCTAGGCTCCAGCCTCGGCTCCAACGAGCAGCTTTACCAAGCACTCTGAAATGGTTACAGAAACGTCCAACTCCCCTGGGACAGTCTTTTAACAAAAGAAAAAAGAAAACAAAAGGAAAAAAAAACCCACAAAACAGTACAGGTCTAAAATGAGATGATGCAGATGATTCTTTTGGTCTTTCTCACTGAGTCAACCTTCTGGCCCATCTCGGCTCCAACCTGTTTCTTCATGCAGAGCTCCACTACACACGGAGTTTCTGTGGGGTGCAGAAGGGGGCACAGAGCATTTCTAAGACACTCGATCCATCACTGCCAAACAAAAGTGAAATCTGTGCAGGGAACAGTCATTAAATAGACTGTAGAAAATAGCAGTGGTAATTCAGTAAGTGCCATATTTAACTCTGAAGAGAGTGTCTTGCCCTGGCATTAGAGGGCAAGGAAGGCGCTGCCTTTCCAAGAGGACATTAAACTAATAGCCACTTGTAGGCACTGGAGCTTTCACTGAACTCTTCTTCTAAGAGTCTGACTGTTAGCCAGAGTGTCATAGCCAAAGTTCACGTCAAGTGATTATAAGCATTAACAAGCAGAGAGTGAACAGTGCAAAAATAAAGCTGTGAATTTTCATTTAAATTTCAAAGCAAATTTATGACTGGTTTTTATAACCTTTTTGAGTAAATCTCTAGAAGCATCCTTGCACTCAAACTTTATTAGAATGCCTGTTAAATGTCAAATTTTAAACTTTGTTTTGTAAGACAATTTCTGCTTGCAGTGTATCTTCTGGTGTAATTTGCAGCTTTGCTAAAAAAATGAGCAATTATTGGAAACCAGTGAAAAATATTAGGCATGAAAATAAGTTAAACTTGCCTAAGTGATTATTTTTTACAAATTATCCACCAACTCCAATAGTTGCATACTTACCCAGAATTTCTCTAGCATTTATTTTACGTGATGTTTTTTGTCATGGAACAGTAGTTATGTTCCACTCCAGAGGAGACAGAGTGGTGGTGGCGGTGAATGAAGGTCCTCTGTTGCTCAAGGGCATCGTAACCCACTTTTAGATGCTTAACTACTCATCAATATAATTATGTGAGAAATACAGAAATAAGGAAATGTAGAAAAAAAGTCTATATATTTTATTCACATCTAAAATTAAAAGGGTGGGAAGGGTATCTCCAAGATGTTCAGCTTTCTTGTGCTATCAAACATTCCTGATCCCCTGCCTTTTCATTTTGTATTTCTGTCTTTCAAGCATTAACACTTCTTTATTACCATCAGTGTAGGTGAACACTGGGACTACCTGAGATTCACTGGAGCAAGCTGCTGGGGCCTTTTCAGAACAGGCTGAAAATACTAATTGAATTTTTTATCTATACATCTGACTTCTGCAGATCAAATCTTCCAGGGAAGGATGATGCAATGCCTGCTCCAGAGAATAGTGAGGTGTCATAGAAGATTGCCACTTGGTGCTTTCTTTGAAAATCTTCCATCTTCTGGGAACTTGATGATGTTTCTGTAGCCTGGATTCCCAACAATCTCTAATGACAGCACCTTTCACCTATAAGATTTGATTCTGGATCCATTTCTCTCAGTGTACAAGAGCCATACCTACATCACATTTCTTTTGCAGACTGCAGTTTCTTCGCCATTCCTGCAACTGAATTTGTATCTTCCCACTCTATCAAGCAGATACTTTTTATGCATTTTATATTTATTTAAATTATAGTTAAAATTAACGCAAGGTAAAAAAGAACATGCAGCAACAAGACGAGCAATAATTTTAGTCGTGTTGTTTTATGCATATTTTATATTGTTGCTTGCCAGGCGTTGATTGTGCATTGAGTCAAGAAACAGATGAATCATCATCTCAAATTTTTCCTCTCCTTATTTTTCATGATTCTCTGTTCTTTCCAGAACAGTAAGTGAGAATAATTAATTGCACAATTTCTTTGCTGAATATTCAAATAGTTACTCACAGTATACCTGGCAGAAAAAGTATCTCATCATTACTACATTTTTTTTACTTTATTTTGGTATGTGTTCATTGTAGTTAGAGAGACGTGAAAGGGCAGAGATTTTTTTTTCCTTATATTTTTTACACCCATCTTGACTTTGACTCAAAGAATTAAGAATGTGAAACGCAAGGGCAGATTATTTTCTCTGAGGGTTACAGAGCTAAGGATATTTTATGATTATCAGAATCACATTTCATTGCTTCCTTGCTGTTATGACAACACGAGATAATTGTTGCTTCTTATTCAAGGCCCAGAATGCATTTACAATCTCTTGCCTAGATTTCCTCCATAAACTAAAAATTGTCTTCTTTTCTGAAACAGACACTAGGAATCTAGATTATTGCTGATAGCTTGCCAGTTGAGCCAGAGTAAAAATTGAAATTGCCATTAACGCAGTAATTCCAGCCTCCATTTTGGTAAGCATTTTGTATTGCTGAAGTTTTGAAAAACAAAACCAGTACCACACAGGTGGAAAAAAGCTTTTGATAAAACTCTTCTCACAAAGGGAGAAGTTTTTGAACACGCTTTTAATCAAATCAGAATCAGCAATAAATTTTTTTATGGCTTTGTGGTTTGAGTGATGTATCAAACCACGTAAAGCAATAGTAATCTCTGACATAAGTAATAACAATCACTTTAGGGAGGAGAATTTACATTCTTCTGGGAAATGTGTATAAACCCAAGTGGTAAAATCTACAGAAACATTAACCAAACAGGTTGTTCCACCATGTCAGGTAATCTGTATGAATGAAATGCCTGCTTTCAAAGATAATTGCATCTATAAAGAAAAAAAAAATAACCTTTTCTTTGATTTATAATAGAAATATATTCCTGGTTGAATGCTATAAGCAGATTTATGTCTATGAGAATATGTTTAAATACTTACTCAGTCTCCAGTTCTAGGTTGAAACCTTTTGTTTTTATGTTATGGGACTGAGAAACTGCCAGAACAAAAGGACTGAAATAAGTTTTATTTTCCTATTTCCGCAACTCCTGAATGGGGTAATGTTATCAGCAGAGATAATAACACCCTTAAAGGACTTGGAATTTATTTGGTTCACAAAATCATATAGGAAGATTGACAGCATCTTAAACAGCAGCAGTCAGTCAGGATGTGGCTTGAGTATTGACAGAAGTGATTTTTCAAGTAATGAAGAAGGTTACGTGATTAAGTTTCCTGAAGCATACATTGCCTGCCGTCTGCACTTACTGTATATTGTCACCCTTCTGAGTCACAGAAGAGCTTCACTTTTTTCTGCAGCAGGATCAATAGGATTAGGGGATTTGCGCTCAAAGCTTGCCTGTGGCTTCTTGTTAAGCATGTCGTGTGCTTTATAGCTGCCTTTGACTGGCTTTTTGCACCGTTCCATGGTATTAATCACCTAGATAATACTCCCACATTCTGATGTTTTGGCCAGTTTTTTCTATTAGTATTCTAAAAAATAAGGTATTTAGAAAGGAGCCAGAAGTCAGACTCTGAAATTCATGTTTAGAATTTTAAATAATAGCCTGCTCCTCAGAAATTCTGAGTACTTCTCAACTTTCATAGCAACCGGTGATGCTCATGGTTTTATTTTTTCTTATTAGAAAAGTTGACTGTAGCTGTTCTGCGGAAGACCTATTGCCTTTGTGTGTCAAACAGGACGCGCAGAGAAGTCTGCCCAGCCAGGTGGATAACGTAGTTCGGCAGACACCAGAAGCCAGATGTGCAGAGGACAGCTCAGCCGGCTCCTTGCAGGTCAGCTAACAGCCCATCAGAACTCATTGGGTAAACTGATGATGGTGCAAGCCAGATGTATTTTCCAAAACATGATTTGCATGAAATACTAAAGTCTACTCCTGTGCTACAGTTTAATGGGCTTCCATTGAAGTGTGGAGTTTAGACGTTTTATCTCTAGCCTTTATTGTTGCTGGTCTAAAGGTTTTGTATAAAGTACAACAAAAAGAAGTGATTACTGAAGCAGCTGAGGAATCAAGTCCTTTGCAGAGCTATACACAAAGCACATAAAATGCCAACTTTGAATGATCACACATAACATTTCATTGCCCCAGTTCAATAGCAGGCAAAGAAACTGCTGTTTATCTTACCTACTTTAGTCCAATTTATAACTTCTGTTCTGTATCTGCCCCTCCTTTGTAGACAGAGGCTGTTCAGACATACAGCTAGATACTTGAGAGCAGTTACTATGCACGCAGGGGTTTGTGTAAGAGGAGAGAGGGTCAGCTAAACCTGGAGAAATACACATCCCTATAGACAGTAAAAGAGAGAAAAAAAAAGGAATTTTGTTACTTGTGGGGTATATTTTAAAAGGCTTCCTATTGAGTAGTTTAGAGAAAAGATCCAGCATACCTGTAGCTTTGCAATTGAGTAGCTTATTAGAGAGCTAATTAGATGAAGTGCTTGATCAGTGATGGGTAAAATATGTCAGAACCTATCTGAGCACTGGTTTAAGAATAGGCTTTCGCTTTTTCTAGGGTGGAACAGAAATAGACTCCAAAAGCAAAAAGAGCTGTTTCTCAGGAGAATTTGGCTTAAGAAATTCAATATTAAAGAAAGTAATTTAGCTCAAGTTTATTGTTTTGGAGCTAAATTAGTGGACACGAATTAAGCATTTTCATGCTATCCAGGGAAGGGAGAAAGCACATAATCGTATGTAAAGGAGTCCGGGAGGACAAGAACTGCATAGGACAGTTTTGTTGAAAATCGCTATGTGTGGATTTGAATATTTGGTACTTGAAAACAGAAAGGTAATAGTGTCTGAAATTGCAATAGAAATGAACATTGCTGTTAGCTCAGCGAAAAATAAATGTACTGGAAAAACTGGGCATAGAAAAATCAGGGTTATATATACATTCTCAGATATTTTATAAAGGACAAAAGGACATAGGAATCATTGAGAAGAGTGAGGTATCTGTCTACTAAAGGCTTAAATTTTCTCCCATGTTCATACTCTAGCAAACTGGAATGACTTTTGCAATGATACTGTTCAACTGCAAAAATGGTCAGCTAAAGAGAGTAAGAAACATTTTTCCTAAAATTGTCATACAGACTTTTAATGAGTATCTTTAGGGTGTTGTGTGGATGCTTTTTTAAGGACACAATCAATGACTTTGGAAATGTGAGACTGTTTTGGAAAAAATAAAGGAATCTTATTGGCAATTGAGTACAGATGTTCATCCAGGGAATTACACAGAATAGACAGCAGATAGTAATTAATTTTCTCATTTATCCTGTGTTAGTTACCTGATGCCCAAGCTGAATGGATGACCCCAGTTGGGCTAGTGATACAAGAGCAGCAGTAATGGTCAAATTAAAGTTTAGCACTTTGAGAGAAGGAGTCCTGATTTGGAAGTGTAAACAGGCAGTGGTACTGGTAATAATAAGATTATTTTAAAAGCGATTGTCAAGTTTTATTGGGAGGAAAAATATAAAAATACCCCTAAATTTGGTAAAAATATTGGAGAAAAAGCAGAACTGATGGAGTACACGTATGGCTTATGCCAAGTGAAACCAGAAGTTTCCTGTTCCTGTAACAGGTCTCTCAGTGGTTTAGTGTGTTGGTTCTTTCAGTTCCAATTTCCATCTTTCCTTTTCTTTTTTTCCAGATGGCATGTGCTTCAGGAAGGAATATTTTAAGTTTGATTTAAAACTTGCTGTTTTGAGTGACCTTTGAATAATTATCAAGTGTTACTGGCACTATGATTGCACTCTGAATTAAGTGAATTTCTTTCTGGTCAGTTAATAATACGACATTAGCTTAACAAATATTGGGCAAATTGTGACATGTGTACACATGTATTCCCCCTCATTTCAGATGGTGCTCCGTGCCCTCACAGTTTGCAGGATAGGATCCATCAATTAAGTAACTAAGTTATTAAATATATGCAATAAAAATGAGATTAATATTCAGTACTTCCAGCTGTGTGATATGTATTGCAGACTAACACCTGCATCTGTGCACACACCCATTGATGAGACTGCTATGTACACGAGCAAAAGAACTTGCCTTTCTACTTCACAATTCAGGACAGTTCTTGTAAATGGCCATCTTTCAAGGAAAAAAAAAAGATTTTTTTAAATTACAAAATTAGCAAGAAAACAATTTGAACAGAAGATTCTTTGAAATTCAAACTGTCTTAGGACACGTTCATTTTTGCCTCTATTAAACTTTGCCTGTATTTTTTTTTGTTTGCCCTTTTTAAAAATGGGGGTTATGTTTCCCCTTTTCCACTCAGTGGGAACTTCACCGGACTGCCACAACTTCTCAAATATGATGGATAGTGGCTTAGCAACTTCATCCGCCAGTTCCCTCAGGACCCGCAGATGAATCTCATCAGGTCCCATGGATTTGTGCACCTTAATAAGGGAGAACCAATACATAGTTGGATTCCTGTTCCTTTTTAGCTCCCTTTTCCTTTATCTTAATTTTTGTTGAATTTTATATTTACGTTTTTCACATTTACATTACGTGCAGAGCACATACAGAGGTGATAAAACCAGGCCCAGCCTGGTCACAGTCATTGTTCCACAAGATTATCAACTTTACAATCGATTTTTTGATGGGACACTGAGTCATGATTGCTTTGACTATTGGGTTGGCAGATTAATATGACTGCTGTGTTACCTGTCATAAATTGTTCACCATAAGCGCAAGATTGTTATTTATAGTTGGTGGCACAAAGTCAGTAGTGCCCTGAGCAAAATTGCCATTGGAACCTTACCCTATTCTTGTAATTCAGCAGGTGTTAGGAGATCTTCCTGTATGAGGTCAGGCATGTTGGATGAGAATGATGAACAAGCAGAAGAGAGCTAAAAATGCAATCATTTGAAAGATGGTTCACATTACTAGGCCACCCTGTCAGCCTGGGCAAGGCTGACAGTAACAAAGCTTGAAGTGACTCGTAACAACCCTAACAAAAGGCCATGTTACTTTCATAGGTGTTAGCGTGAATGGGAAGTAGATGTCATTTCCATTTTCCTGTCTCAGGCAGGTTTTTCATTACCTAAAGAAAACGCTTATCCTATCACAAGAAAAATAAGGTGTCAAAATTACTTTCTCTTAATCCAGATCCCCTAGCCCAATCACTTTGCCCTTTCAAGAATCAATGGAAGTTTGCATTGCAAAATTTGTTCCTAGGTCCAGACACAAGTAAGAGAAGCTATAAAATTTCACTTTAAAAATTGAGAGGAAAAATGAGAACATTCCTTTTTTATATATAAAAGGACCAGGTAAGAAAGTTTGAGTTTGGATACAATAAAGAGTAGAAAGGTTTATCAGATATTATGGTAAGAAAAGCTACGGAGGGTTGTTATTTGATTATGGATCATCTGGATACATTTATCAAAGAGAAATCACTGCAACACATTTTAAAAATTCTTCTTTTGAAAAGCATTGAGTGGGAAATCCCTAGGCTGCAATTTACTAGGGCATTTAAGAAATCATTTTTTATATATGGTGAAAATATTCAAGACTAATCTATCTAATTCAGTCTAAAAATACAAAAGACTAATCAGCAAGATCAGTAAGTTACAAATTATGAGCAGCTCAAATAGATGCAGAACTTGATTGGATCTCAGCGACAGAGGGCAAATATGAATGACAAGACTTTAGGAATAAGAGATATAAATGCAGGTGCACAAAAGATCAGGTTCCTAACCTGTTTTCAGATGTATTGGCTGATTTACCTTATAAATAATTTGGAAGAAAAAATGGGTAGTAAGGCAAAGAAATATGCTGAGGAAACAAATCCAAGGCAGGGTGGTCAATACAAAGGGCAGGACAGCAACAATACTGGAAAGGAGGTTATGTCATAGGCATGCTAGTTATTAATGAATTAATGTGGAAAGATTTGATGTTTTAATTGAGAGAAGCTTGGAAAAGTTCAGGTGACAGTGCAAAAAGTAACCTAAATATGAAAGCCTTCTCTGGAAATGTAGAGAGACAAACTTTCTTGTGAATTTAATTGACACTTTTTGTTCTCTGCCATGGTGGCTAATTTGGCTCATAACCAGAAAATAACTTTTATTTGAACTATTATATCCATCTAAGATGGGGAAAGATTTGAAAGGTGTGATTCAAAACCAATGATCCTATATCCCTTACACTTGAAAACCCGTTCTCTGAGTTACATTTGTTGCACTACAGTATAAGTAACAAAACAGAATTTCAGAAAAGAAAAATAGATCTCATCTGAGAATAGATTTTTTTCCTATTGTTAATCTTTAATTAGTTTATGAAAAAAATTTTTCAGAATAATTACCGTTACACTTCTGTGAGAAGTACTATTAATGTTATTGTGGAAAGGAAGCTAAAAGTAATAGATTAAAAATAGACTGGAGTAAAAAATGAAAAATTCTTCTCAAAATGAAGGCAAAATGTAGTAGCACCAGCCTTATTTATTCTTAAATACTTTTTATGATTTTGAGTCATTAATCATTACACACACTTAAAAAAACGATAAAATTATGGTTCAAGTACCTGTTTAAAGCCAACCATTTACAGAAGTATTCAGTGCCTTTTTGTTAGTAAGTCCAAACATAAAGACTACAGTGGAAAGGTACTATTGATTTGTCATTCGTTGGTCTCAGATTAACTTGTTTTGTCTTTACTTGGATAGTCCACTCTCTGACAGGGTTTACTTTTCCTTTTGTATCTTATTGGGAGTTTTTATTCCATGACGTACTGACAATAAGGGATCGAAAAAGAAATTCCATTTGTGACAGTTCTGTCCCCCGTGTTGTGGAAGAGCAATACGGCACTGAATAACTAGGGTTTTTCCACCGTCAGACGGTTTATCGGAACACTTTCGTAGATAGGCAGAGCAATAATAATAATAATAAAAAAACCCTATGGTTGATCTTCTCAGAGTAATAATATTCTGAGTTTCCAGATCTTTTTTATTTAACATTTGAGCAAGAACACACTAAAATGCTCTTTTGGTACTTCCTCTGTCTAAAATGTATTCATTGTTATATTTATTTTGTGTACTTGCTACCTGTTTTCCCACTAATTCTACTACAGTCTTAAAATTTTTTATGCTTATGTCCATGTAAACTCCTGCAAAGTGTTAGATAAAAGGTGATTTTTCCCCTAAAAAAAAAAATCTTGTTTTTTCTTAGGAGAATATTGTGTCTCTGTCCATTTCATTTACTTATCTAAATGACTAAGGCACCATTATATATCACAAAAGCCAATTTGTATTCCTAAGAGGCCATCCTGAAAGAACAGGACGAATGGAAAACGACCTATTTAAACATTAATTCAATTTCTTCAAAATCCAGTCTTGAAATTCTACATATTTTCCTTCATACCTTCATTAGCAAACAGATAGTTTATATATCAGTTGAATAGGCAACTTTCGTCTATAGCCATTTTACTTCTTTTAATGTTTGTGTTACTAACAGCTCCATCAATAAATAACGTTAGATGTCAGTACACAAGTAAATTAAGAGCCATTTCATCCACTTCCACATAAGGTGTTTTAAAATCCAGGACTTGTCAGCTTTGTCCTCAGACATTTTACCGAAGCTCCTTACCTAAAGCTTACAACTAAATATCTCTGCAGTGCTGTTTTGTCACCCTAACTACATTTTCTCTCTGAAGTCATCACTTTTTTCACCATTCCTGGGATGGATCTTAAACACTGAGGCTGTAGCACTGTGAAGGTTTTGTTCACGTTTTCAGTGGAAGTTGTGCTCAGCATCAGACAGAAAAAAAGAAATCTTTAATTACCAAGGAAGAGTTGCAGGTACTTTTTCGTAATTCCATACCTTTAAGGACTTACGGTTCTAGGTGAGGATGTGAGTCTTAAAAATCATAAGCATATTAGCAGCCCTGAAAGTAACTTCTGTTTGATGAGACAATTTTATATTGGATTTAAAGTGCTGCCTGTGAAGATGAGTACTACTTAACACATGCAAACAAACAAGCAGTATCTCCTACCCTTTCGTTTTATGTTGTAATTATTTTCAGATAACAGGAATTTTTCCTCGCACAAAAAGTCATTGCATTAATCGTGATGTAGAAATTCCTATGAGGTAGTGTGACACCTGCTAGTACGATGGGAAGTGCAGGATGCAGCTGCGCAGAAACCCATCAAGCTTTGAGAAATTAAGTCCTTTGTTATAATTCTGACAGTTTCAGAATGTACATATATATAAGTACACACACAAATTATTTTCATGAAGAAGCATTTCTGTCAAATACTTGCAATACAGCTGAGTTTCAGAGTGGCAGTAAAAGAGTAGGAATAGATTACCACGCTAACCTTTTGCTGAGACAATTACCAGGACTGGCATGACTCATTAAATAATGTTCAGTAATTATTTTTTATTAGAGGCATGGGATTTTCATAGAAAGGAAGAATAACATCGCAGCTGCATGGATGGACTCAGAGTGTACCTATGGCTAGTACAGAAGTTTAGTGTATGCCATTATTTTTAAATATTATTTTTTAAAAGTATGTCTATAAGAAAAAGTGTACACACGTCTACTGATAGCCTGTTGTTTTACGGCCTTCCACTACAGATTAGGAAAAATGTCATTTTCTGTTACAGCTCAAATTAGAGATGGAAGTTTTCTGCCATTATTTGTTTCTTGTAGGATGTTACAAACAAAAAATTCACAGACTTCCTCTAGTATTGGCCTTTCCACACACCAGCTTCCGGAGAGAGGAAAAATGTGGTCATGTTCATCTTTACACTGTGACGAGGATTGCTTTGAACTATTATGGTCTGGGTTTTGACCCCATACCCCTTTTGATCTTGTTCATATTGGTTGTGAATATACAAATGCCTAATACCCTTCTCAGGAGCACAATCAGAGGAAAAAAAAACCAGTCCGTAGTATTTCTTCATTTTTACATATATATATACACATGCATGTACACTTACTCACACAGATTAACAGACACATGTGGAGTGAAAAATCACAGGGTGCACGGCTTCACTGACCCACAGGCAGAAACCCCATCAGCTTTGAGGAGCTACAGGATTTCAGCCCAGAAATATAAGCGTCCCAACCCGTATTTTATTTTCACTTGTGTGTTTTGCCTCATTAATTAACAGTATAACACACTGTAACAAAGATGAAACACCAGAAACCACCTTTTGCTCTGACAGAGACCCAGACATTTTGTTCAAACGTGTAACAAGTAGCAGCACAAATTTAGTTTCCTTCTAGTACTGAGAGGCAGTGCCGGAGGAAGCATACAAAGTGCCTTTGAGCCTGTCCACCCCTTTCAAGCTGGGCTGGCTGCAGTAAAATACACGGCGTGAAGGACTTCAGTTTGAAAGAGATTCCATTAATGTTACCTACTTGTTTGAAATCTATGCTGTTAGTGTCATCCTCAAGTGCTGTACCCAGCTATTTTTGTATTTTTACCAGAGAAAATGTGATTAATCATAGTAATTATGACATTAAAACTTTTAAATGAATGTATTATTTCACTTGTATAATCATCGAAAAAGGGTGCTTTCTTTGAGTTACAGCAGAATCAAAGCTTAACATGTAAACAGTCTGGGATAGACCACAGCTTTTTTTCCGTAGTTACTTTAGCATTTAAAAAAAATAATGCTCTTTGGGATATGTCCACCTCAATTCCACCCACACATCCAGCAGAAGCTCAACACAGCAAAGAAATTAGATTTGCATTTTAAAAAAAATACTTTAAAAAGCCCTACTGGAATCCAACACAGCTATAGAATAATTAATGGAGAAGGAAGAAGATACCACGCTCTCTAAATGTATTTGAGTAGCTAATTATTAGTTATCTGTAAAACTGGAAAACACTTTTTATTTCAAATTATGTAACTTCATGAAGATATGTATTTAAATAACATCAAAAGTAGCACTTGTCATGTCCATTTTTTTCTTGTTAGTATTTAATATCTGAATATTTGTGTACTGATCAAAGCTACAGATAGCACTCTTCTGTAGGGAATCAGTGCAGTTTCACTAACAGCATCAGACATTTATCTATACTGTATGTTAGACAAATAGAAAAATACTGCTGTATTTCTATTTCTTACCCAAGGGTAGAAATTTTAAAGATTTCTTCTCCACCACCCACTCATTTTCTTGTATTCATGCTAAAAACATTTCTTCTTCCTACTGTGTTCCACCTAATCAGTACCAACATGCTCATACCATAAGCTCTCAAAAAGCAGTACAAGATAGAATATCTGCTACGTCTTAGTTAAGAGAATAGCAAACCTTATGTATCCAAACATTAATATCAAGCCTTAATTATTTAAAGGGAGAAGTTAAAAAACATACCTTTTTACTTTCATTTAAGTACTCTCCCTGGAAGAAAAAAGGATTCTGAAAGCTTTATGAATAATAAGAAACAGCTTTTCAAGGAAATGAATACATAGTTTTTGTGCATAATTTCCACATAGTAATTCCTACTGCAAATACTAATAAGCCACATTATTACAACTATTTTCTTTGTAAGTTTGTGGTGAGTGTACCCATTAGCTACACACATAAGCCACAAAGTATTTAGCGTATCCCATACAATTGAGGGAAGAATATTACACTTGTGTCATAGTACATAGTTTGTTCTAGGTTATGGTGGGTTGACCTTAGCAGGCTGCCGGATGCCCACCCAGCTGCTCTCAACTCCTCAACCACAAGAAGACATGAAGAAAACATAAGACAAAAGAGCTTGCAGGTCAAGCTAAAGACAGGGAGATCACTTACAGTTACTTTCACAGGCAAAACAGACTCAGGGATAACTCTTGTTATTTATTACTAATTAAACTAGGTTTGGATAGTGAGAAACAGGGGCTAAACCAAAAACACATCCTACCCCACCCATCCTTTTCCCAGGCTCAATTTTGGTCCATCACTCCCAGGTCCTCAGGCCCCCACCAAGTGTCACAGGGTGATAGAAAATAGGGGCTGCAGCCACTCCATAACAGCTCGCGCTCACCACTCCTTCCTCCTCATGCTTGCCCCTGCTCCAACACAGGTCCTTCTACACACTATGGTCCTTCAGGAGAAGCCTGGTCCCTCCTGGGCTCTCCCATGGCTGTAGTTCCTTCAGGAAACACCCACTTGCTCTGGGACAGGGCCTTCTATAGTCTGCAGCATAGGCATCTCCTCCAACAAGCCTTTCTACTAGTTGCAGGGAAATTTTGCATCATACTAGTCATCTTGACAGGAGAACTTCTGCTCCAGCATGGGGTACACCTCCTCTCACAGCCCTAGTATTCAAAAGACTATTTCCTTACTGCCCAGGTACTCTTTCACCCTTCCTTAAATACTTTTTCCCAGAGGCATCACTGGCTTTGCTAATTGGCTCAGCTGTGACAGGTTCATTAGGGAACCAGCTGTGTCCAGCTGGGAGCAGCCCCACCCTCTGCTCACGGAGCCCACCCTGCAGCTCCCCGCACCCAGACCCTGCTGGTGAGCCCACTGCACGTGTGCGTTAACTGGTTACGTGTTGCAGCTGAAGCCAGGCTCACAGCTGGAGTAGATTAGTGTAGCTGCACTCCAACCTATAAAGCTGTGCCAAGAGGGACTTTCAGAGGTTTTGTTGTTTTGAGGGGTGAAAGCAACGGTAGGGTGGAGGGCTTCAGGTCTAGGCAGGGTATGGGAGCACGTTGGATGGCCTCACTGCTGCCCTCGGAGCACAGGTATGTTCACGATAGTCCTTGTTTGCATTTAAGCTGATGATGTGTTTGAGGTGTTTTCTCTAGAGAGGGTAAGATGGTGTTATTTCTCCTAGAAACGTTGGGGTTTTTAACATATTTTTGGGAAGCTGAAAGTTCCTCTGGTATATCAAATCTAATTGTCTGGAGCTTAGAAGTTTCAGAGGTTGTAACTTAACTTTCCTTAAAGAAGAAAAAAATTGTCTTTCAGCCTTGTGTAGTTGTAGTGATTTCAACCTGCGTTGGTGCTGGTCTTTCCTGATGTAATTTCTGGTGTAAACTTGATTAATTGTGAGAAGTAGAGTTTGTTTTGTAAGTGGTACTTCATGGCTTCATAAATTCTTATATTTTCAAACTAAGAAGTGCTTGAAAGTGACATTGTATTGTGGGGTTTTAATAAATGATGTACCCTTAGTAATATTTTTCTATGAATGCTGGCTTCACCCTGATATCCAGAGGAAAGGCTAGTAGCTAGGTATCAGTAATAATTAGACTGAGGTGTGGGAAAACTTCATTACGGAATTTCTCATCCAAGGCATGGCATGGACATGACGTGGACTGCCACGTAACCCTATGGCTGAAGTGTACGCTTGTCTGCTTTTAGAAGAGAATATACTTTGTTGATAATTTGTTGGGACTAAAATTACCTTTATTTGATTCTTTCAATTAGCTGGTTTTAACTTTGTGCAATAATGCTCTTTTCCATGAAACATTTGCCTTGCTGTTTCCCCCCCCCCCTTACGAAACTTCTCATTGGTGTCCTTAATTGCCTCATGACATCGCTGTGTTATGTTGTGGACTTTCGCTCACTCCTATAGGCAGTGTGGCTCATAAAGCTTAATGAGAGTAAGCTCGTTAAATTAATCCTAGTAATTAACAAACTTGCTGCTTACTTCTCTGTTGTCTAATTTGTGACAGTCTTGGCAATTGGCTTCCACTGGAAGCAAGATTTGCATCCAAAAAGCCTATAGAAGTGAAAAGTAAATTAATCTTCATTAGAATTAGATTATTGAATTTAAAATCAATTGCTGATAACTATTGACTTAAAAAAGGTTTTTCCCTTAGAAAAAGTAATCTGTAAGAGGAGAATTCACTAAAGTAGCTTTTCTTTCTCTACACCTGTGTCTAAAATATGTTTTGGATACAGTAAATCTTCTTGAGTCCTGATCCTTCAGAGTATGCCTTTGGGCTCTCCGGGGAGACAGTGGGGAGGGGGGCTAAAAAGCTATGCTGTAAAAATCCAAACCCAAATGCTCGATGCCTTCTGATATAGTGTCTTGATCTTAATTTAGTATTTGTTTTCAGTATTAAATAAAAATGTCAGTAAGGCTAAGATGAATCTGCTTTAGAAAGTCACGTAAAGAAGAGATGCTGGCTCTGTTACATGAGCATGCTAATCTTAATAACAGAGACTGATTGGGAAGACTTTGAATTGCTTCTATTTTTATTTTTATCCGATTGACTTTAGTGAAGTTACTTGATTTGTTTATATTCCTCTATCTGAAACTAGAGTTGGGACTGCTGAGGTTTTATTGTTGTATTATTATTACTGTTAAAAGGTTTTATCCCTGAAATAAAGTTCATTCTTTTTTAGAATTAACTATGTGCTGATACAGGAAAAAAACTTACAAGTTTCTTTTCTTTTTCTTGCTAAAATTAAAAAAATTTGCACTATATCGAATACTGTATTTAAATTTCTGAAAGGGGTAAGGTTTTGCAATGAACAACTGTTCTAAGTTTTCATAGCTTTTATTTGAAGCAGTAAATAAAAGGCGAATACAGTGCACTTTCCCCATGGCATGTATCTGCTCTGTGCCTGTCAAGAGAACCAAAACCATCACACAACTTTAATCTGGTTTTTGTACTTGACCGTGGAGGCTGTAATGCAGCAAAGTGTTTCCCATTAAGACATGGGTCCATGTAGGCATCTGAGCTCAGCCTGGGGGTAAGGGGAATTCCGGTGGCTTCCTGGCAGTTGCTGCCTGAGGTGGAAGTAGCTGTGTGGGGTTGGGAGCCTTGCTCCCTTTGCCATGGGAAGGGGGAGCTGGTTGCTTCTAGAGGGCGATCCATAAGCTGCACTCTGTTAGCAGCCCCGCAGCCAGCTGTGGATGGTAGTAAATATTGACTCTTATCATTTCTGGAGCCTAGATTAGACTTGTACAAGGTCTGTAGCTTTCTCCTAAAAAGTAAATGCCCGAAAAAACATGTGAAAGAATTAAGCATTACCATTTTCTTTCTTAAATTACAGCAATTTCACCTCTTATGTGATGCCATGCTCTATGTAATATTATAATGGTTAGGCTGCTTGCTGCTAAAGCAACATTCTTGACGGTAAGTTTTAATTCCTTACACTGAAGATATCCAAATGTATATTTTTTAACCTATAGGCTTCATACGCAATCAGCTGGGATTCCTGGAACAGCTGTTTCTGAAAATGTGTGATTATGTAGCAATTAGAAGCTCATGGCAGAAGAAAGCAGTAGGGATTATGAGTGTGTTAGCCATGACTGCGCTGTTGAAGGAGTTAATAATGCATGGGAGGCATAGGATGCCCTTTCCAGGACATCAGGCAGGATGAGCAGTTGTGATGATTGCAGCTTGTATGGACATGTGGTACTTCAAAAATTTTTTTAAAAAATTTACATTGTTAAATAGGGTTGAGCTTAAAATAACTTTTCCAAAGTTTAGGTTTCTAAATGCAAGCTCTTTGACCAACAGC
Organism: Dromas ardeola; assembly: GCA_013398915.1. Classification (NCBI taxonomy): domain Eukaryota; kingdom Metazoa; phylum Chordata; class Aves; order Charadriiformes; family Dromadidae; genus Dromas; species Dromas ardeola. Next base: position 45,896 of record VYZM01022234.1, on the reverse strand, counting down.
CTGGTTCCAAAATGAGAAAATTGCTTTAACTGCAGAATAAGCAACGGTAAGAAGATTTGTGTGTTTATAGAATGGTAGAGAAGTTATGATGATATCTACAACTGCATATGTGAATTTATTTTTAATTTTGCTGATGGGTGACTGAGTAACTATTTTGAATCTCCTAGGATCCTTATAATTAGTTATTTTTATAGACATTTGTCCATGGAATAGATTTGTGGTGCTTTTACACAGGTGATCTAGGCAAAAATCTTCAGAAGTGATTGTATCTCCCTGGATTTTCAACAGCTTTATGGGTTCACAAATCAGTGGTATGCATGTGAAGGGAAATAGTGTTTTCGTTTTATCCTGATTTAATTCAGCTTTCCCAAGGTGATTCTGCTAATGATCTCATTCAGACTAGGATGGTTGGTTCTAAGGCAGGCTGTTTTTATGTTTAAAGACCAACAGGAGGGAATGCCCTAAGGCAGAGAAAGACTGAAAGCATCATATAGCAGGCTAAAAAAACAAGTTCTAGGAGGAAACATTTTTTTTCCTGAGATCACTGAAAAATGTGTACATAACGCAACAAAAATATCTGAAACATTTAACAGAAGTGCCTCCTTTTACTCAAACAAAAGTCCATTCATAAAAAGGTTCCAGTTTGTGAACCTCACGGCCTGATTTGCTCTTGCTGGCTGGAGCTGTTAGTCTGTAAGAACTCAGAATATGGTGAAAACTGATTTATTATGAGATTTTATGCTTCCATCTCTTTTTTTATGTGTTTTGATTTCACTAGTTGAGATGCATCATACCTTTCCAATTTCCTTGATTAGCTGCAGTTAGAAGGTTCTGAATGTGTATCTGTTTGTAATCTTACATAATTCACTTCAGGCAGATGTTTATTTTTATTGTTTTGAGTAACTGAGTTCAAAATTATTCTTCCATTGTTAGCGCTCATCCGGGTGCTTTCTTTTAAAACAATTAAGTAGTTAAAAAAACAATGAAAAACCTTTGCATGTGAACAGGTACTGCATTTCTGATTTCCTGGTTTTAAACAAGCTGGAGAACACTGAAATTTAGAGAATTTAAAATCTGTGTTCAAATTTTGTAGTTAAGATTCACTGAGGTGGTTTTGAATCTGTTCCTAGGTGTAATCTGTAGATTAGAAAGAAATTTCAAATTTGCAATTTCTAAGATTCACAAAACTGTTCATTATTTTTTAAAGTAATAAACACTGAAGTAAAACAGGGAATAGAAATCATAAGGGTAAATGAGAAAGCAACAGTAGTGAAAGCATTTCAGACCCAACTTTATTTCAGTAGTAGAAATCTAATAGAAGGTTGTGTAAGACTTCTGAGTAACTTTTCAGAGTGAAGATATGTAATTTAAAAGATCTGGATCTGCTTGGTAGAAATTACGGGTATGTATCAAAAACTAGATCAGTCAAATATTCTTTTAATGCAAAGCGAGGAAACTGCTGAAGGGACAATAGAAAGCATAGTACTTAATGTTACTTGGTGACATATGTTTGGGGAGCAAGGCGAAGTGGTAAAAGAAATTGCAGTATCCTTAGGAAAACTGTGAAGCAGCTGCTCTGAGTAGTTGTATTTCTTTGAGAGCATTGCTGTGGATTAAGATATTAAGTGTTGTAAGTATTGGTGTTGACAACAGGAAAGGCAGATAAAAGTATAAACTTGAGATATTTTTCATTAGAGTGCAAGAATGAATTTGCCAGTATAGGGGCATATGGAATCTTGTTGTCATCACTGTGCGGAAATAAAAACTACTACAAGAACTACTACCAGTATGTACAGAAGTAGAGCAATGTTCTATCTGCTCTGAAAAATGAACACCCTGTGTTTCCCTTTACCCTATTTTTTGTGAATATTATGTTTTGATAGAATAAACAATGATTGTTTATATGATATATATGGTAATATTTATATATGTATGATACATATGATAATTTTCTGTTAAATAGGTGAGCGAAATTAACATCAACCTTTCATGATGATCAGTTAAGACTAATTAAAATCATAGTCAGAATAAGTCATTCTATAAAGAATTCTGTAACCAATGACAATAAGGGGGTGTTTGAAATCATTCTTTTCTTGAGTGAAATGTGGGAGACTGTTTAAATCCACTTCTTTCCACTTACAGATCATTGCTTACATCGCTTCATTGCTGTGCATGTTGTTCATCCTTGCACAAAGTTCATACTTCGTGTAAGTTCACAAATAATATTCCAGCTCTCAGTGAAGTGGCAGATCTTGTAGTCTGGGAAATAAAAATTGAGGCTCCAGAATTACTTCACCTGTAATCATTTAGGTGTAATTCTGAACAAGTTATTAGAAAAACCTCCACAAAACAAACAAAACCCCCACTTCTCTTAATGGAATTCATTTACCTGCTATGAAGCAAAAAATACATGAATTGTATTTTCAAGACAATTTTTTTAAAGACAATATACTGAAATAATTGAGCTTATTACTCTTCGTCTAAAATAAGTATGTGTTTAATAAACCTGAAATGCAACAGGTTCTTACCACGTGTTATAGAGAAAATTGAACAGAGCTAGGAGTTTTCTGAAGGTTGTTCTGAAGTATGGATTGGATATAACTATCAGTATTGACGTAAAAGCCTAAAACATCATCTTTTTTTCAGTGACGTGAAAATCATTTTGATGCTGTGCCAAAGAAAGAATGAAACTGTACAGGAAATAATGTTTTCTCAGTAAATTGGCAGATAGTTTTTAGCTTTCCATTAGCAGAGTTGTATGTATCCTTGAAAGCTGCTTAAGGTGCAAAGAAAAGTATTCAGGAAAGTCTGTTTTTTGTTAACTTTTTTCCAAAAGACCTTTGGCTTCTAGATTGGGGTCTTTCTGTGAAATGAGAGTTACAGCTAATCCACACAGCTACTGTGTTGACCTAAGATAATTGTCCCTGCCATGCTTGATACTTCCTGCCACTATCACCTGCAAGAAAACCTTGATGTAGATGAAGTCATTCACTTCAGACGAAGCTGAGCTGATTTACTGTATACTTTGTATAGACTAAGAGCACACAGACAGCGGTTGTAGCTGAGGTGATGTGAAGTAGCTCCTGCATGTTCCTGAAGCACTTTCCAGTGCAGTATGATCTGGCACTCTTTAAATTGCGTGATCCACTGATCTTTGCGTTTTTAAGTAAGACTAAGAAATAGTGAAGGATGGGTGTTGGTGGGACTTTGTATTTCTTGCAGTAAATTTCTGAGTGACAGCTTGGATGCTGTAGTGGCCAAGAAGGTGATAAGAAACAGAGAAGCAATAAGACAGCATCGCTGACCCTTTCATTTTGTGTGGAGTTGTAGGGTTTGGAGTAATGCATGAAGCTCTTGCATGCTTTCTTAGGAAATAAATTCCTGCTTCTCAGCTGCTGCCTCTTATATATTTAACCACTTTGGAAAGAGCACCATTATACTATGTGTGTTTTTTCAGTGCTGTGAATCCTAAATCCTGACATTTTCTTTTATAGTGACAAAGTCACAAATATCCACTGGGAGTTCTACCTCTCTCAGGTTAATACTACAAAACAAATTCCATCTTGTGCTTCTGAAAGTAACAGAAGCTGAAAATCTGTTCTTTGCATTGTTTCAAATTATCCTTACTCCTTTAAAAAAAGAAATGTTTATGATGTATTTCTAGCCTTGGTATGTTCTGTTGTCTCTTGAAACCTCAGATGCTCAGCTATTCCTAGAAAATGTGATAATGTTGCAATGTTTCCCAGCTGATCTGTCAAAAGTATTTATTCTTGATGTGGTTTGTATGCATGCGTGGACATTGAAACTATGATTTATCAATCAAGGCCATTTTGTTTACCTAGTCTTGTCTTGAAATGTGTGTTGAGTCTACTTGGTTTAATCTTCTGTTCCCCTGTTTCCTGAAAGATTCACATAAAACATGAAAGGCAAAATGGTGATGAAGGGAAAGTGAGAAAAAGCCTGAATTTCTGCTGCTTTTTATAACTGTTTTTTTCTGTGCTGTATTTCAGGTTAAGGCATGTTATACTAGCCTTTCATCCCTTTTGAGTGTTAGAGTAAGATCACCTTTTTATGCTGTCATAAAGCCTTTTTTTAGGCATACCTTTCAACATATTGGAGAAAGGGGAAGAGAACAAAACAGTGCAAACTATTGTCAAAGTTGTAATGGATCTACCTGCCAAAACAAACCTGATGACAAAATTGAAGCAGTCAAGAAGACAACAAGGAATACAGGAAGCAGTGCAAAGCTGTCTCAGAAGTTGGGGGAGTTATTTTTAGTTTGGGGTGGTGGGGTAGAGAGGGCCTTTGGTTTCTGATGTGATTGTTCTGAAAAGCTTCCATTCAGTGGAAAACGTTCCAGTAAGCTTTGTGCATATTAAATGGTTGCTTATAGAATGTGGACAAAATGAACGTGTGCGTTTTTCTTTTCTGTTTGTGAATGTTTTCAAGCTTTATGTTGGGAATTTTTTATCTATTTAGGAGTGATTCAGTTCACAGTTTTGATTCCACCCTCTTCCAGCAGACTAGTTTGTACAGGGTTTGAATCTCTAAACAACTTTCTGTAGATACTATGTGGGACACAGAATAATTTACCCCATGACTCTGACTCAGTCTTGACATAAGAATGCTCATGTGATTTACTGCCCTTTATCTCCCACCTCAATACAGCACCCTTCCCCCCCCCCGCCCCTTCCTTCATGTCTCTATGGAGTGTGTATTTTTTTTTGGCAAGGTGAAAAAGGTTCTATAGTGCTAAAATACACTTAGATTGCAGTATGTTCTTTTTTTCCAGTAATGCTTTGTATATATTTGTATTTTTATATGAAAAAAAGGTGTATAGAGAAAGTATCGTTTATCTCTTGCATTGAAGTATGGACAAAGTTAACAAGTGGAAAAGAAACTGAGATATATCCAAGTATTATGTTACTCCTTTCTCTTGTTGATTGAACTGGTGTTTGCTTTGAGAGAAGACGTTTCCCAGCGGAGTCCAATGCCTTTCTCCAAGTTTGAACTGAGGAAAATGAGTGGGTTTTTTGCCTTTACCTTGTTACACACAAAAGTGATAACTAATTCATTTAATCAGTGTATACTGTCCTTTGTAAAGAGCTTTGAGATTATACTTTTAGGTTCATTTGAGATGTTAAAACTTCCGTAATATCAAAGATAAATTTCTTTTTTTAAAAGAAAACCAAACAACAACAACAAAAAAAAAACCCCAACCCTGTAGGTGAGGTTAAATAGACTTAATTAGTTCATGGTGCCCCCTGGAAGTGTTTCATGTAGATCTTGGCTTTTGGAGATATTATTTTCAAAATCAATGCTCACTTACTTGAAAGCTTTGATCTTGAGTATTTAGTAGTGATTCCGTTATTTCAGAATAAACTTCATAAGGTGCTTGTATATAAACATCCATTAAAAAGATTAAAAAACCAATGCGATATGTGCATAGAATATACCAATTCTATGCTTTAAAACCCCGAAAACTACATCTATTTTAACTGATTATTAATTAATGATTACCTGTTGACTTACAGGAACAATAAAATTAGTCATCTGTGGAGCTGGGTATAAATCCATGCATCATGTAATGCTGTGGTATGTACACTAAAGAGTTATTGCTTCTGTAGTTTTTAGCCTGTTCATTTGTTTGAATGATCTCTAGTTGGTACATAACCAATTTCTTCATCTCTTAATGCGGAAAGAAAGCACTAACAGTAATGCTGATGTGATACTTGGGGATAAATTGAGAGAGTAGCGCCGGCAACAGCTACTCTCTAATCCATGGGCACTGTTTCTAACCTTAAATATGACCATTTCTTCTAGATTGCATTTCTAGCAGGAGGGAATAGTCCAACTCTGCCACGTAGTCTCCATTCTCTGAAGAATGCATGTTCTAGCCTGTTAGTGTCTGGGAGTGGATGTGATTTATGCAACCAGCAGTTGGTTTCAGCTCCACAGAACAACTCTTTTAGAGTAAGTCAGATTATTTACGTGTTGTTGTGGTAGTATTGCTTGTGTCTCTGCCTGGTGACTTCTACTTCAATTTATGTCACTGCAGAAAGCATCTGGTTATTCTTTCAGTTCCCTGACAGTTCAGGTTTTTATTTCACACTCTGCTTGCACTGTTTTCACATTTCTGCCTTCTTTGGCTGACTGTTGTTATAAATCAATGTTTGGTCAATTTGTCTTCCATTCCATCTCAGGGCTCCCCCAGATACATGTTGACAGTCCAAAATAGTTTCTTCACACTGACCAAAATGGCTACCTCTTGCATGCAAAATGAATTAACATCTTCAGAGAAAAGAATGGAGAAATTAAGCCTAACCTGTATTCATCAGATAAGTAGTACAGAAATTTCTTGCATTCTTTACAGTACTTTAGTACCACCCTGCACTGTGTAGAAACTCAAGGTCCCTGGTAGTTCTCACAGTGGAAACTGTCACCACAGTGGTTCTGCCAAAAGAATGGTTGCTTTATTTATAAGTCTTGTATCAGACAACAAAGTCAGCTCAGTGCATAAGAATGAATAATATGCTATTCAGGATGACCATTTCTTGGAGAATGCCTAGAGATGTGCAACTCTAATACTACACGTGAAGCTGATGATCTGGATGTAGTGCAGATTCTTAGTAATGGTAAAGTGGTTTGGGGGTGGCTTTTTTTTTTCTTACTTCAAGGCATAAAGTTGCTAGAACGTGAGCCCTACAACCTCTTATGAAATGAATGAAACAGCTGAATGAAGTTTGCAAACAAGTGAATTTCCTGACTTGCCAAAATATGAGCTCTAAGCAAAGCATGCCTGTTTACTGACAGGTAAAATAGATGCTTTCATCTGGAGTTTTGAGCCTCTGTCAGCTGTACAAATTCAGCAAGCTGTTTTTAAGTCTGCGTAGGAAAGAGGTAGGAAGAATTCACCACAGTTTTGATAGTCAAATTAAAAATTCATGGGAGTAAAACACTCTTCTGCCTGATCCAGTAGGAGACAAGGGAAATAAAAAAAGCATTAGTAGGTGCAGAAGCCTCTGGTGTGTTATTTTATTTCATTTCAAAGGTAACTTGTCTGTTTTGTGATGATTTTATCACTTGCCTCTTGAATACAGTAATTCTCAGAGGACTTATCTTACCTCCTACGCTGCTGATGTAGGAATGTGCTGTATTTGATGATCAACAATAGTATACTCCAGAAAGGCCTTTAAGCCGGTAGTGCTTGGAGGAAACAGATCTTGTAATAGAAGCAAATCAATACTTTCTTTTTATATTTGAGGAACATACATATTTGTGCTAGATTAAATGCAGCACTACCTAGCTTTCTTTAGTTTGGTTACCTGCACAACTTCCAGAGATCATACCTGCATTTTTGTACGTGTCATTATGATCTCAAAAGTCTATTTGGAAGAGATAGCTACAATATTAGGGGTTTTCTAACATTCACTTTTGTATGTTGGAAGTAGGCATAGTCTGGAAAATGATTCAGAACTAATGCTAAACCTTTGTTAAATTGGTTAATGCAGTTGGGATTAGCAAGTTAAATATCCCTTACAGGAAGAATTTAGCTATTTCAGTGGGATACCTCATAGATGATTGCTTTAAGCAAGGACAACAAAGCAGGAATGCTATGTAACTCTAATTTGCAGCATAATAACTCAAAATGAGGAAAAAAAGAAAAGTGTGGAAATGAAGTGGTGTGATGAACAAGTGCAAATTACATCTCCAGTTTCGTGCATTTTGATAATTACAATTTCTTGGCTAAGTCTGTATACTTACAGCAATGTGTCAGGCAATTTACAGAAGGAGAGAGAGAAGGTCAAGTTCACTAAAAGTCCAAGAATGGTCTCACATCAGTCCAACAGCAATAAATCAAGTTCCCTAGAAGTTTGGGGCCACTGACGCACATACTAAAGTCTGCAGTCGAGAACTGCTCATTAGATGAGCAATATTTTGAGAACTGGGCACCTTGGTATGAGAGATGCAACCACCACTCGATACCCTGAGCAGGGAGCTGGAGGGGCAGGGATGTGGCAAGGAAGGAATGCTGACCACGGAGGTGAGCAGACTGCTTCTCAGGTCTATTTTTAGGGCACCATGAGCTGCAGGGAGGAGAGGTCACACAACACAGTGGTTAAAGGTCTTTTACTCTGTTCCGTTCTCCGTTCCCAACAGTGTCAGTATTGTCACAAAACAGTTCTAAGATCCTGGACGTATATCTCCAGGTATTGCTTGTGCTGTCTAGGCAACAGGAGGCTTTCAAACTTACGATAAAAAACAACCACACCACCCTGCCCCCCAAAAAACAACAGTGGGGATAGGGGATGCATAGCCACTTCCACTGCAAAATGGCGTATGAGAAGGGGGTATGTGTGTTTTATGATTGCAGACTTTTCAATTGCTTAAGTTCTAACTATGTCCCAATTTAAATATTAATGCTCTCCATGCAAATGGCCCGATATGGCACTGTAATTCCCTAGGACGTAAATGGTAGCCTAAAGGAACAGATTTCATAAAGTACTGGGAAATTGCTCTGCACTGTGTTCAGAGCAGTATTATGTAATGGCAGCAGTACTTTAGAAATCAGGGGCTTTCGTCTTAACATGGAGAAATGTTAGGTAATCTTTATTGTCTAAAATATTTAATGCTTGAGAATTCCATATGTACCGTCCTGGATCCTGTCACAAATATTGTCTCTAATCTGCTGTAGAAATATTGCAACTTGAGCTATCGTAAATGAATAGTATTGTCTGAATTCTGTAAGTGGATTGGATTAAAAATGGTTAGATTCTGGCTTTGTCAGGAGTTCAGGAAAAGGAGGGCTTCTTACTGAGATAGCTGTCTAACTGTATAGTCCTGTTGAGATAAGGCATCAGTAACTTTCTCCTAATCTTAGTTGAGCTTAATCAAACACCTCACTTATCAGGCTTAGCTGCTCTCAGGTAAAAGCCTCCTTATCTTACATTCACAGGATTTCATAGGAAATTAGTTAACATCAAAAAGCACAGATTTTGAGCATGACAAAGTCACCTCTACTCTGCAGAATATAAGCAATCACACTGTTCGCATCCATGAAAGCAGTTAAATCTGAAATCTTGAGAGGTTCCAGTCACAATTGGTAAAATTTTCTCTATTAATACTGATTATGGATGAGAGTTTTGTTCTTCGGAGCTTAATGTTAGTGTTTATGAACAGAATAGCACCAGGTTACATGTGCAGACCAGATCAAATTTTTCTTGCTTAGGAAAAAGAAAACTCTAAAGGACAGTGAAAAAAGACATAAATTTACATTGAATGATTATTTTCATAACAATTCAATACACCAGTGGGTGATACCAAAGGGCCTACATGGCCAACACAAGTGATACATAGCAAGCCAACTGTTAATTTTGCTTGTTTCGTGCATTTTCTCTGAATTTTTACTTACTGTACATGCCAGCCTATGAAACAGAGGAGGGCTGCCTTTGTCTCTGATTCTGCTAATTTAGTTTAGAACAGTGTCAGGTTTTTTGTGAGTAAATACCCAGAGAAGATCCAGAGGAAGGATTTTGTTTGCCAAATGGTAAAGGAGATATGAGGGGACAGATGTAATCCAGAAAGGGAATTGACTTGGCACTGATGTAAAGTAATAAGGATGATATGAAAGTCTAAGGAAAATGTTTCATTTCAAAAGATAAAAAGCATTATGAAGATTTCAAAGACCTAGATTGTTACTGAACTGTATCTGGTGAGAGAGGAGTGAAATATTAAGCATTTGAAATGTTTTGTTCATATGGGAATTCATTTGAAATTGTTGTTGATTTTATTATGCAGTTCATGTTAATGGATATTTGACTGTAAGGTTGATTATTAATGAAGGACAAATGAAATCTATGCTTAATGTTATGCCATAGCATATCACCTTGAAACTTTAATTGTACAAATTCAGTAGGGCCAGACTTGATCAGTATTTCAACTGAAAGCCATGAGAAGCATGAAGTAGTGGTGGTGACAGGCCCCAGGACAGCTGAATGGCAATTCATGCTACCTTCTGAGAGAGGGACTGAGCTGCTGCAGCCTTTCATGGTCTTTTATTATTTTAAGATGGAAAAAAACGACTTTGGAAGGTTTGGTTAAACACCAGTCAATAAACCTCTGTAGCACTTCCTATATCTAAACAGTTTCTTGCAGTCTTGATGGCTGAAATATTTTTTTAAACTGCTTTGTGAATGTTAATTGCTTTGTTTCATCCCGTGCCCTTCGAGTACAAATTTGCTTCAGACTTAGTCTTTCACTGAACACAAAATGTTAGTGCTAGGATGGATTTTTTCAGAACTGAAGAGAAGAAGCCTTCTTTATTCCCTTTCCACAATCCCAAAACACAGACCTCAGTAGCTCTTGTCAGTAACCCAGCACTCGGTATTGCACCCTTGCTTTCACAGGCATTCATGCAAAATGGGACCCCAGGAGACTCTAGAATGGGAGCCTGGCCATGTCCATGATTGCAAGTGATGTAGACTGATGGAAGCAGAGCTGTAGAACAAAATAGTTGTTTTAGAGGACCTGTCATCCACCATATGTGCTTTTCTGGTGGTATTTTTCATTAGCTGTTGTCTGGCTCTAGGGAAGTAAATAAGCATTTGCAGTTGGAATGCCACACTGCCACACTGTGGATATTTGGAAGATAGATCCTAAACAAGAAACTCATCTGTGGACCCCTAAAACCACAGTACAGAGGTTTGGTCCTTGTTAATCTATCTTAGATGAGACATATTTGTGTAAGGCTGATACCTATGAAGAGTATTGGGATGACTGTTTGTCTCCTGTTTTTCTTTCATATTTCGTTGAATCCAGCGTTTTCCTTTGGGGGATTTTCATATTCTTGTGACCAACTTGCTCTGAAGTAAGCGGAGGGGAATATCACGAGAACCAACATAAATTCAGTAGCCTAAAGTTTGTTCTTGTTTTGAATTTTTTCCAAAGCAAAATAAATTTCAATATCCAGTTGTCTGTCAGGCTTCAGGTGTAACCTCTATATTTAATATCACCTAATATTCATTAAATGATTCCTTTAGCTCATTGTTCAAAAACCTGTCTGCCATTAGGGACTCTAATGGGTTCCCTTAGGGGGGGATCCCTGTAGAACTGTTCCTCTTCAGAAGTCCATTTCTGATCTCATCTGTCTCTCTACTCGATGTGCTTGTGAAATTAAAAACCTGCACATAATCAAAAAAGTAAGCCAGAGGGGGAACAACAGACCACTGTTTTAAAGCTGCTTCTTTAAGTATCTGTGGCCAAGCCAGAGAGTAGTCAGCCTGTGCCTGTTAAACAGTGTGTGGTTTGGGAACAAGGCCGGTGCTGCCTGTTGGCCATGCTCCGGCATGGACATCGCCCCGTTCTACCTTGGCATGGTGCATCAGCCATGGGGACCGTGACCTCCGTCACTTGAGTGCAGATGTCCTTTGATCCGGGGCTGTGTCTTTGCCATATGAGGACATTTTCCGGTAGACGGCAAGTAGATGAGGCAGCCTGATCGTGTCTGATCCAAAATAAAACAACAGGAGCAAACTTTAGAAACATACCCTTTAGTGAGGGCACTGTAACTAGTTTTCTGCCTTTTGAATCTGGGAGCGTTTCTCTCCCATGTCCTAACTGCTGATTTATCTCATCAGCAAGAAAAGTAATACTCAAGCAATTAGCAATCTATTTAAATGTCTGTATCTCAAACCTGATTTCTTCAGCTGCGACTAGGAAGTGGTAGAAAGCAAGTGCAGATCATTACGTTGTTACAGTATTTAGTTCTGTCTTACAGGGCCTAGGGATGCTAATCACACAAATTTCAAATCTTTGGAATGCTGGTGATTTGCAGATGCCTAAAGGCATAGACAATAAAAGAAACATAGTCAGGGTTATGCAGTGGCTATAACAGAGCTAGAAAGAGAATTAATTCTTATTCACTCCACTTAAGCATTAGAAGAGATTCTTTAATGGTGTCAGGTCTCAATATTTGTTACAGGAATTGAGGAGATCAATTTAAATGCTAAAATTCATTGGCAATTTAAATAAGATTTTTTTAATGAACAAATGAATGTTCCTTTGACAAGGGGCTCTACTGGAACCTTTGGAATCGAGTCATATGGCTCAAACATGGGTTAAGCAACTTGAGTGTAATTAAGATCATAAAAGTCTTCTGAAGTTACAATCACAGTTCAGTGTTTTAGCCGGTGTCACCTTTTTTCCATTCATTGCAACCAGCAGCGCATGTGTGACTTGGCACTTTAACTGTATGCATTGTTCACATTATATCCCATTAATGAGGTCAGTGCACCTGAGGTAGAACGAGCTATTGCACAGCTTTTCCCCTCTCTGCTCCAGCATGTGTCATAACGAAGGCTCCACAGGTCATGGTGTTGGTATCTCTGGGCTTTCTTCTGCCAGATGGTTGGGTTGCAAGTGTGAGGTCTCAGTCTTATCCCTTTTTTATTTTTTGTCTTCCTTTGGTGTATCTTTAATTCTAAAGAGTTTGCTAAATCTGAGTGCAGCATGTATAATTTTCTCATTAAATCAATGGACAAGGTCATTATATGTTAAAAGGAGGAAATAACTAGTTCACACATGTTATCTTCACAGAAATATGAGCTGAGCAATTCCGTGCTGACCTTTCAATATCCTTCAAAATTAAATTCCACATGCACTCTGCTACTATATTCTGTTGTGATGCTGCTATGATGATAGAATGGCTTTTAGATTAAAAATATAAACTGTAACTATTTCTTTGTAACTGTTCCATTGCATTTGCTTGTCACTAGTTTTTTGTTTGTTTGCCTGTATTTGACTTTTTAATTTAATGCACGTATGTTTTCACCGTATGGATCACGGGAACATCAGGTAGCTTGTAATTGCAATAAAAACTACGATGAACTTCGCATGTACTACTGTCTTCAGAAAGACAGGCCTTGATATGCTTAACAAGTGGAAGGACTTGCATTGTTAAATACTATAGAAAAGACATTCATATAGATTTGTAGTAATGAAATGAATTGGTCTGTCTCAGTGGCAGGAGGCAATTTCTGCAGGGTGTAATTCAGAACACAGAAGCATATTGCTACAAAGGTGCTGGAAGGATATAGAACAGTGACAGATAAGCCCCTAGAGTACACATATTTACTAAAGGAATATGAGAGTGATTTGAGAACAAAGAAATGGAATAATAACACTCAGGGCTGCAGCGTTCTCATCTGTGAATATGCTTAATTGTTTTATTGCAAATGCTTTAAATGTGGTGCATGACAAACAGAAATGTATAAGATGATTCCTTATTGGGGTTTCACCTGAAGCCTTAAGATGGAGGCATTTATCTTTGCTAGTAGCAATATTCTGTATGAGCTAATACTTTAGGAAAACGCATGGCTGCTATGCAAAGGAAGTCAGGTACTTTGAGCAAAGCTTTGTCCTGCGCTGTTTTCAGAACCTAGCACAGCTGGCTTTTAATATTCCCTGTGGTCTTGGAAAACAGCAGAGCATAGATAAATATTTGGGGGATGGCGGAGGAGGTGGCTCTACTAAAAATTTTCTGTGCCTAAAAGTGAAGCATTGAGGCCAGAGACTGTGCTGAATAAGTGAATATTATTTTACTGAAGTCTTGGTTTTGTCTTGACTGAGACCTGATATGATGACGACGAAATTAGAGCTGGATAAGAAGGTGTTTCATCTTAATGCAGATTGTCTTTGAAACTTTCAAACAAAAGATTTGTACAGGAGGAGAACAAAACTTCTCCAAGGTTGAGGACAAAATATTAAACAGCAATAGCAGGACCCTCGGCAGGCAGGGGTGCCTCTGAGATGTAGGAGTGCCATGTTCGGTCAGTTCTGCTCTAGACAAGGTTAATGTCCTGACCTTCCTATTTTATTAGTCCGGGATATCTCCATGTCTTTCTGGCTTTGACCAGAAACCTTTTCCAGTCTATTGCTGAAGTTGGTCTATTCTCAGCCTTTTGTCTATTGTGACTAAAAATAATTTAGTTGAGCTCGTCAAGAATTTGTCTGTTTCAAATATAGACAGATAGGGCGGCTTGCCAGACTAGAAAGAGCACAATGGAATGGTTTCGGTTTGAAGTTGGGTTCATCCATTTGCTTTTAAGATAAGAAATTCCTGAATTGAGAACAACTTCCACTTTAAGAAAGGACACTAGGAAAGGTCAAAACAATTTAGAAGAGATTTGTCTCTTCAAATAAGGCAAGTAGTTATGTTGTTTTAAAAAAGGAAATGAAATCTTCATTGTGGAGGACTTATTCATGTAAAACAGATTAAAATATGCATTCATAATATGTAAATATAGAGCCAATTAACATGAAGCTTTTTTACGGTATAAGTGATTGTAACCTGCCAGTGTCCTCTGGGACGACTTTGAAACTGAAATGCTGCTTCTCTATAGTCCCAGTTAACAAAAATCGATAAACAGTAAACACAGAGCAGTCTGTTGCCAAGTGAGCAATGTCTGAATAGGACAGTTTAATTTTCAACAGATGAGCAGAATTCATGAGTAACAGATAGGCTCGGGAGTCCACAAAGCCTTGCACCCACTCCAGGACCAATTCCAGTAGGCAGCAGGAGGAGTAAAATTCAGAAAGAGGATTAAAATCTGTGTGTGTGGACTGACTCCTGTCTGGTTTGCCTCAGATTTACTCAGTTACGCTTGTATGAAGTCAGTATGAAGAGTGTGTAAAAACCGAGGCATTTATTTCCACTTTCAGTTTGATCTTTTCTTTGATCCTTGAAAGGTTCTGTCAAAGCAGGACAGTCGGAATCTGTCAGGAGGCCTGTTGGTGAAGGAGGTCATGGTGTGTCAATTTAGCAAAAGTGACATCTTCCCTGCAAGTGATTCTGCTTGGAGTCTGCGAAAGGGGTAGGGAGGCGAGAGGCCAAATCCTTACTAGCTCTAACCATTGCCACGATCCTCTCTAAAACTGATGCTGTCAGGAATACTCAAGTCATAATAAAGAGCTAACATTATTTATACATAAAATTACACAAGTGGATGTCTGACTTTTTTCCCCTTGAAGAGTTGGAGTAATTACTTTTAATTTGATAACTAAATTATACCGTGTAACATAGTCGTTTAAGTGGCCGTGATTTGCTCCCATTTCTAGAATTTAGCCTTTTTGACGTTGCCTTATATGAAAACATATAACAATGACCATTTTTGCGTGAGGTCTGTAATGATTCTGTTCGTAATCTCTAATTTTCATTTTGCATATAACCCTCGAAGTATTCATCACTGCATCTTCAATTGCGTTAATTCAAGTTGCAAATAGCGTCCATGTTTCTGGTGGTATGGAGTTTGGCTCAACTAAGTACAAAACTCTTAGAATGAAGTAGATTGAGGGCTTTGCGCATTTGCTATGTTCAGCATTTGAAAGCAGTTTCTGCTGAAAGTCTGTCTACTTAAAATTCAAGCACTCTGCAACTAAGGAACTCCAAAAAGAGGTAATGAACCATAAATTATTGCCGTTAGATATTTAATACTCAATCAGTATGTGCTCTCTCATGCATATCCCACTGGTATTGCATTTATTCTGACAGTGTGGTACTGGTTCAATTACTTTGCTCATTTACAATAAAAGATTAATGAAAAGAGGTATATTTTAGTTCACAGAGATTAATTGCATCCCCTACTTTCCCTACTCTAGAAATATTCAACCCATAATCCTGATAGCTTTTTCGTCAACAAGTACATGGAAAATTAATAGACTTTCTTCTGCTGGAATCCTCAGTAGGCTTGCAGATACAAACATCCAGGGAAAAGCTGACTGAAAGTTGGCTTTCTGGTATGGAGGAATTAATTTACCTTCTCTCCCTCGCTCTTTCCCTTCCCTTCTCTCTTTAATCCACTCTGATGACACTTTGAATTAGCCAGAATAAAAACGCTTGTGCAGTAAGAGTTTGAAACCAGCACACTCTTTGTCTCATGTAGTCCAACTAATATGTGTTGTGTATTTCCCTACTGAGATGTGGCCCAAGACAGCTTAGTCACTGGGGGGGTGGACAGACATTTCAAGCACTTTCTAGGGTGTAACTGCCTTATAAAATTTAACGGCCTTTATATTAGCAGAGTACTTCCTAGGCTACTAATAAACTTATTTTTAATCTTGCTATGAATGTAGTTGATATGTGTTTAAAATTGCAAAGGTTCTCACATAGTTTAAGCCTGAATAACCTCTTGGGCCTTTTTGTTTGGAGTTTTCACTCCTCTGTGTAAAGATGATGGGGGAAAAATCAACAAAAAAAAGCATTCACATGTGTGCTATTGACATGTAGGGAGAGAAAGTGTTCTACTTTATTTTGTAGGAGTACTATATACTAACAGGAAAATAAATCTAAGAAAAAGGCAATAATTACAAAATCATGACAAAACTCACCAGTGGCAGTGGCTTATAAAAATACAAAGTTAAGAGGTGCTCATGCAAGCTGCAGGTCTTCAGCACTTCACATGTGTGGCCGGACTTCGGCTTAGCCTCCGATGCGGTAGCCAAGTTGTGATCTTACTGGAACGCAAGTGTAGCAGGGCAGATTTCACAAGGAGTTGCTTTGAGTTCAGCTTAAATAAGCATCCAGATGTTCAGAACTTACCACAAATTTCTAGACCTTTTTGAGCATGCAAAACCAGAAGGAAAATCTGATGAAAATAATCTTTCTTGCAGTGTTTTGTCAGTTTTGGTTCTGTTCACTACTGGACACTAATAGAGGAAGAAAGATATAACATTTCAATATTTTGGACCTTAAACATTTGTTTTAGGCATAGAGGTGTATGCTTTAGATATATGTATCTAGTACAGGCACTTATTTTACTGAACTTGTTTGCCTCCCCATGGTCACATAGTAATGGCTCTTAGAACTAGCTTTGAAAATAGGTCCTGCGTATCCTGCTCTAAATCTACTGTAAAGTATGTAAGAGCTAGCTTAAAGTCCATATCCAGCTCAACCTCAAAATGCAGTTTTATGTATTATGATCCTTTTTAATCTGTACTATTTTCCATCTTATTAAGGCTCATTGTTAATTCAGGGTGAGCATTGCTGACTTAGAGTGGAATGAAAGCTGAACTGGTTTATGACTGGATAGTACAATTTATGGGGCAGTTTAGACTAAGGTAAATGAAGAAGCATGACTGCAGGGAGTCGTAAGTCATCTGTGGTCATCACGCTGCCAGTTTTGTCTCCTGAGGGCTGAACAAAGGCATGGATAAAATATTCAGACTTGGATTGTTGGTATCTTAATAGTGAGGACTTTGCAGATTTAATCCATCTGGAGTAAAGCCTGTGCCTCTTTCTTCAGGACTTTGTCTTGCTACCATTGGAGAGTATAAGGGATTCTGACTTCTTAGCTTTGAAAAAGAGGGCGTAAATCAAATAGATATGTACAAGTTCTGAAGAACTGAGGCTAGACAATATTGCTTAATGCACTATGCTCTGAGTGTATGATGCTGTTGGTCATTTTCCTCATCTTACTAGGCATGGGGGATCTTTCTGGAAATGATTTCGCTGGGGCGGGGGGAAGAGAATGTTCTTTGCGCTTCAGGATAAACTGGGTTTACTTCTTTGCTCACTTTAATGAGAGCTGAATAGTTTGCTGGTAGCTACATCTGATTTAGAAAACTGTAGCAAAATGCTGCTGCGTATAATTCTTCTCTGTGTGAAAACTGTATTTTAAATCTGAATAATTTAGCTTATTTCACTTCTGTCTATGGCTACTATTTCTTTGAATGCTGGGTGATTCCGTATTTAATTTCTGATCTTTCTAC
This sequence comes from Dromas ardeola, assembly GCA_013398915.1. Lineage (NCBI taxonomy): Eukaryota > Metazoa > Chordata > Aves > Charadriiformes > Dromadidae > Dromas > Dromas ardeola. The sequence continues at coordinate 28,133 of VYZM01022234.1, read as the reverse complement.
TAGCGGATTTTTTAATTTAATAATACAATAATATACTTTAGAGCTGTCTGTAATTACTTGGAAGATATGACTTCTTTCTGTGTAAGTTATATGCCTGTAATTAAAAGAAGATCTAGCATATATATCTCCAGTTAATAATACTCATGATAATAGAAAACTTGTGTAGATTTTAATAGGAAACAACTTTTTTTTGCTTTTATTGAATCCTGTGTAAATTGGCACAAAACTATTTCCCTTCCATTGCACAGTATGTCTTAAGGAGAAAATTTTATAGCAAGACAGTTTTAAATTCTGCATAGTAGACCCTGATTTGAGCCCCTTTGCAGAATGCCACGCAGGGCTGTGCCCTGCCATTGGATTTCTCTACAGAAATGGGACACAGCATCCTAAACCAGAGCTGTGTTTTTGCCCAAGTCAAAACTTGTAATGCTGAAGAATCACTTGTTGCTAACCCTGTATAGGCACTACAGCTGCACAGGGAGCTGGAATTCTGACCTTAAACCTTTTGCGCAGAGGTGGAATTTCATATGTCCAGTGTTTCACCCCCCACAGCCTGAGAGTAAGACTAAAGCAGGTGGGTTTAAATCCCCTGTGGCAGGGAACAGACCTGAGGTAAGGATCTAGCTACCGAGTCCAGTGAGACAGCAGACACTGCAGGAAGCAAAGCAGATAATGGCAGCTTCTTTCCTATGGCACCGCTTATTTTCTTGACATGTGGTTTGGAAGTATTTTTCTGCCTTTGTGCCTGTAGGACAGTCTGAGGAGAATATGCTGATGGAAGTCCTTTTTGTGGGCTTCTACAGCACCAACTAGTGATGAGATTGCACCAATGTTTTTAGGGAAACCACAGTTCATAGGACTGTTGTTACTCATACCTTCTTTCGGGAAGTGGTATGACTGCAGTGCTTACAGCACATGTTAATCTTGAAGATAACTGCAAGACTTGCACTTCTTGTTCTTCTGCTGGATCTTCCTCAGTCTGGTTTCCTGGCCTGTTCTTAGTATTCTACATGAATAGCTGTAACTCTATGCCTGTGTTTCACACTATAGAAGGACCTGATGTCTACTATTTGAAAATGCAATTATTCTTCAAGCAATGCTCTTGCACAGGCTACCCTTAAAGTACATCAGTTCAGTAATGGTCTTACCTACTTGCACAGAATTCTTTCTTTTTGCATCACAAATTCTGAGCCAGTTCATTCAGTGTGATATTAAAGATGAGAGCAAAGGAAACTTGAGGGGGGGGAAGGTATCCTTCCTAACTGCATTTGGCATTCATATTTCACTTCCTCTGCACTCTGTCTTGTGCCTTCTGTCAGAGACAACATCTTCAATTCTAACATTTTAAATCTCTTTGGGCCTTCAAAATCTGCTGTGAAACTCTCTTCTTTTTTCATCTTTAGTCTTAACTAACTCTTAATCTAAAATTTTGGACAGATAATTTTCCACAGCACTCATTGAATAAATCAGAGCATCTGTTTCTTTAGCATTTGATTTTCTTCCTGTTGCAGTCAGGCAGGACCAACTGAGGGAGAAAAGAACAACATTGATCTCTTTTCTTCCACTTGGCTGAATAAGATCTCTGGTGATGCTTGCTTCTAGGACTTCATTCAAAAGCTCAAGGAAATCAAAAGTCGTTCCATTTACTTCAGAAAGCTTTGAATATAGCTTATAGTGGATAATTACACATTTTTTGTGTGTATGTATATAAATATTAAAAGCAGGAAAATGTCTGTATAAGAGCAGCTTGTTTAATTAAAAATTGCCTTATACAGATATTGATTCTTTTGCTCAGCAAAAGCCCGAGCAAAAACAAGGCAAAGAGCCAAATGGTGATGAATCTTGGAGGGGGGCAAATCTAGCAGAACACTATACATCAAGCAAGTAAAAAGTAATATGGAATAAGAAACATGGCCTGATGTGTTGGATTCTTTTAATGATCTGGAATGCTGACTCAGACTATACAAGCTTCTTAATTTTTTTTTTTTTTGGGGGGGGGAGGAAATCACCCTGCTACTGAAAAACATGATCAAATATCCAATGTTGTTCTGCTCATCCTTAAGATAAAGTAAGATGAGATAAAGTTTAAGTCATTTTATTTTATAACTAAACTTTATTGAAATGTCATGTTTTGAGTAACCTTACTTATTAATGCAGTATTTTAAATTGGAGTAACTCTACGAATTACTTCGTTAGCCATAAAAAGCAGAAAACCATCTGTGAATTAATAGTTGTATGTAAGGGTGTTTCTTAGTGTATTCTCACAACTGTTGTCTTTTAACAATGTCTTTTTTTTGGTGGAGCAAAATGGGGAAGGTAGAGAAGGAGCTGTTGCTTGAATATACATACATCAAATATACTTTTATATTGTCCTAAGTTAATCAGTTCCTTGTTCTTCTTTCTCTCTACGCTGATACTGTTTAAGACCTTTTTTAAGTTCTTTTTTGTTACAGTAAAAGAACTATATAAGTTTATGGAGGGGTTTATGTGACGGAGAGCATTGGATCTTCAGGAAATTCTGTCTGCCTCTACATACTGCGGCTCAAGAAGGAGGAGCAGTCACAGTTTGAATTTTAAAGCTTAAAATTACTTATGCATTATAAATAGCACAGGGGCGGGGAAAAGGTTTAGAAGGTTAAAAGAATATGTGGGTGAAGCTTAGGTATCTTGCTCCAAAATCATACTGCAGGGCTTCCATGAGCTGCCTCTCTGTGGTTGAGATCCTGGAGTTCTCAAAATTGCTTTTAAATGGATTTTATCCAACTTTTTATTTTTTTATTATTGGATTTTATCTTCCAGCAGTAATCGTTAAGGGTGGTAAAATTGATTAGTATTGGGAAAAGCTTAATTAAATTGATTCTCTTTAGCACATTTGCAAACAATGCATCTGAAGCCTTGTATCTTCAGAGATTTTTCTTGTTTTCAATTTGATCTCTTTCTGAAGAAAAGATGGAGTTTCATCACCTGAATCTTCTGTAAAAGAAAAAAAAAAACAAACCAAAAAAAACCCGAAAACCTCAAACCTTTTGTTAAACAATATTTGTATTGGTTAAGAGAATAGGCTATATTACTAAAATCAACATCACCAAACAATTTTTATTGGTAACTATCTTTAAAAAAAGATAATTGGGTGGGAAAGGTGATTAAGGATCCATTATTTTTGCCTTTTATCACAAATGATTTTGTATTTAAGTCTACTTGATTATGTGAATGAAGCTAAATGCCTTTTATTATTTGGACTTTCTGGGGAAAAAAAAAAAAACAACAACAATAAGAAAAAAACCAAAACAACCCCAACAATTGAATTCATTCTGTTGGGATAACTTGTTCTCTATACCCAGCAATTCTTTGTGGCATATGTTTAATGTTATCTAAAGAGCTGACATTAACTAGAGTAGTTAAAAGTAGTTAATTAGGCCTAAAAGTAAAACAGCATTCTTAAAGAACTTACTTAGGAACTCCCCTGTTGCTGAAGGAGAGACGTAAGTGGTTTCTTCTTTCTTCATGATGAAGATAATGGGACAGTATATTTTAAGGGATAACGGTACTGATGGTGATGTATGGCTCTCTTAAGGAATCAAAAGATCAGAAGCCTTCAGAGTGCTATTGAGACTCTAGTGGCTCCAAGATGTATGACTAATTTTATAAATAACTGGTATTTATTTGCTAACTTTTTAAAACTTTACTTTTCTTGTTATTAGAAAACACTGCACAAATGGGATGTGAATAGTGTTTTAACCTTCCCATGTAATGTCATTCATACTAAGGAAATACATCTGTGTTGGAGTCTTGGGTTCTTGTACTATGCAGCTGGTGCAACTTAGTGTGCCATGCATCTGCTTCAAAACCACAATAGTTCAGGTAGGGGATAAAAAGTAAATTACTACATTAAAAATGGAAATGGGTGTGAGACTGAGCCATCTGAGGTAAGAGTGGCAAGTCAGAATTAGCTGCAGTCAGCTGATGTAGATCATCGTTTCCATGAGCCAGCTAGATTTAGAGCATGAACCTTCTACATATTTAAATCAAACACCCTCAGAGATGAAAAGAGCCAAATGCTGGTATTAATTAACGCAACTCTGTTGTTGAGCTTTGAAACACAATTTGTTTGTTAAAGGTGTGATGGACAATACTTAGATACTTTGGGTTCCAGAAGCTAAATATTAGACTTTAAAGTGAGAGGTAGGTGTGCATGAATGTATCTGTAGCTGGGAAGGAAAAGGTGATTGATGGTAGTCAGCCTCCACTGATGAAGCATGGGATTGATCTGTCCCAAGTAGAAAAGAGAAGGTGAGGTGATGATTACAAGCATAAGTAGGCATCCTTACCCTATGAGGGGGATTATGACAATTTTTCTTGCAGGAGTAGGAAACAGCAAAATACATTAAGACCCTAAAAGCAGTTACTTGTAGCATGCTTTACCCTGCTGTTGCTCTTAAGCTATGCCATGTCTGAGAATCCAGACACTCAGGCTCAAATGCTCGTTTGGGAGCATTTTTCCTCACGAATATAACTATCGCTGTGGTCAATAGTTTATTGTTGGAATAAAGAAAAGGAAAAAAGTGCTTGGGGTGAACCCTTTTATAAAAGTGTCTTACATGTATCCCCTTGCAGTTAAGGCCAATGTTGCTGCTACAAAGCTGACTTCAATAGAACTTGGTTTGAAAGAAGAAAGGACTAAATGAAACGATTTACTGTAAATCCATAGGTCCTGTGGCACTTGTTAAAATATTGTTATAACTGGTTCTGGTGAGTGAACAGGACAACAAAGCAAAATTCTTGGGGCTTCTTTTTCTCTTTGGTCTTTGTCAGGACATTATTTCATTTAATATCAAGCTTTTAAATAGACATCAGGTCTTCGCACTTATTCAACTGCGCAAGGGTTCTACCCAGTTAGTCTCTCTCCCCACTGATTATCTTGTTGATCTTGTCATCACCTAAGTGTGGAAGAGAAGCCTTTACAAGGCTTCTAATTTCTTCCTCCAAAGGAGTTCTGCACCATGCCTTGTGTTCCTTGAGGTGACTCTTACAGGGCAAAAAAACCCCAATTTGCTGAAGTAAAACCCACATTCATTTGCTTCATGACTTTGAGGAGGAGTTAACTGCCAAAGACTCAAGAAAATGGTCCTACTTTGAAGGAAGAGAATAAAAGCACCCAGGAGGTATAGCAGTTTCCTCTGAGGGGGGAAAAAAAGGGGGGGGAATGGGACACAATGGAGAGTAAATGAGAGTGTCTTGATAGAGGAGAGTTGGGTCGCTGTTGGGTCGCTGTTGTAGAATGGGTGATGTGCTTCTGACAAAAGGCATCAATAGGACACAGCTGTCAGATTCAGACCTGGAGAGAAGCAAAAAAAAAATTACATAAAAAGTAATGACATTATTGACAAACTTATCAAATGTATTTTGGAATAAGACTTGGTGTGAATGCAACTGAAATGACCAGTTGGTGCATTTGCAATCCCTCAACCTGTTGGTTTTATCCTCTTCCAAACTCTCTAGTGATTTGTGTTCTCTGAATTGTTTTTCTTTGCAATCTCTATCTCACTATAGGGTTCTCTATTCAGAGCAGAAAATGAAGGAGTGGAAAAGGAAACTGAACCATTTCACAAGAAATTTATTGCAGATAGCAATTTAGAGACTTATTATCCCAGCATGAGGAAAATACAGTAGAATCCTAAAAAAGCCAACACAATACAAATGCAATGGTATACTCAGTGATTGAATAGACAGTATCATAATTTTTCATTTTGGGTTAATAAAGATCCTAATTCATTTTGCTGTAATAGAATGTATTAAGTAACTATTAAGTGCTAATTAGTATCCTGCTATTGAAAATGCAGGAAATACAGCACACGAGTTCAAACTGGTAGAAATGCTAAGTTACTGGGTAGTTGGGAATGGTATAACTAAGGTAAGGGCAGAAGTCTCGATAGCAAAAAGGTTAAAAATGCTTGTGAGAAATTTCCATGCAAATCTAGTTACAAAAAGGAAATACTTAACAGTACTGAGTTAGTGGAGAGGGGCAATTTTAAGTTTTCAATATATTTTTTAAGACTGAATCAAACTAGAATGGCAGTTTCAGCATTGTCAGTGCTATTAACACTGTGTTGTTGATTGCAGCAGTTTAATGTATGCTGTTTTCTGATGGATTCCTCCTTGTCTCCCTACTAAACACTTTTTTGAAATGCGAAGACACTCTTGTAAATGGAGTCAACAGAGCTGGTCAAAACCAGTAAAAACAGCAATTTTGTTGAACATATTCTGGCTATAAAAATCAATAACACTTCAGACACTGCATTTAGATGTATGCTCATCTCTGTGGTATATCTCAGCTTTTGACTCAATAGGAGGTATTTGTGCTGTGGAGGTACAAGTCGTGCAGTAAACCGGTGTCTTGAAATGAATTGTATTTGTCAACCAGCTTTGACAGTCTAACCTTTGCTCTGCCCATCGTTGCAGGAATGGTAATCTTAATTTAGAAAGGTAAAGTGCATCAATTCTTAAAACACACGTTTCATCCGCATTATAGCAATTATAAGCCAATATGGAAAACACCATTTGTCTGACCAGCATCAGGGGCACCAGGATGCTTTTCCTGCTGAGTTAACAGAATTAAACTTTGTCTGCTGCCTCCTGGTGAATTAACAGAGCAAGTAATAAACATATTCCTTGCTGTTACTGGAGTTTCAAAGATGTCTGCCCCGTATGATCCACATAACAATTGTTCAAATGAATTGAGCCTGGTAAGGGAAAGCTTTGTAATGGGGACTGTAAAGGGAAGATACCTGGGAACTGTGCAGCACCCACGTGTCATGAAAGCCATCATAATGACCTTTCCAACAGATCAAGGCCACTCTAGTTTGGGCTCTTTTGTGTAATTCAGTGCAGTGTATCTAGTGCAAGTGTAATGGTGACTGTGTTAGTAAAAGGGAATTATTGATAAAAGTAGTCTCTCACTTGTCCAATCTGGGTGGAACCCGAGTGCTCACAACAGATTCACTAGTGCCAGACCAGACAGGATAAACATGCAGTATGGTGTGCAGTGTGCTGAATGTTAATGCAGTAATAAAACATAAAATAGTTCCCACAAATAGCTTGTGCTGGTTTTGAAAGTTACATACAAAGAATATTGTTTCTTGTATCAATGTTGACTTACAGTAGTTATTTGGGTAGAGAAGAGCTTGTAAAATTCGGGGCTGGAGGAGGAAGTTCTTGGGTGCTTGCTCGCAGCAGCAGCATTTGCTTGGTAGGAATTACTCAACTGTTGGGCTGTTTTCCCTCTTTTCACCCCCACTCAGCCTTGGTGTCTCTGCCTGCTTTTAAATTTACCTTCTTACCTTGGAGGTCTCTAGTCAGCAAAGAAAAACATCTTCCATCTCTGGGTTCCACAGCTCCCCTACCACAACTGGACATACACGTGGTTACTGCTCTAACCCCTTTCTTGTCACTTGCCCTGACTAATAGCACAAAAACACGGGCATTTACTGCTTCCTGAGGGGTACCACCTGCAAATCTAATTTCAGGCTTCTGGTGAACAATGGGCATAAAAACTGTTACTGTTCGTTCAGGGATTTCACAATAGTGCTCTAAAGGCTGTATCCATGTAACTGTTTTCTTAAACTTTTTGTTTGGCTGACCTTTTTCAGGCTGTGAATGGCCTGGAGAGTTTAGATCTGTTAGTGACACAGAAAGCAAACTGTAGAAATGCAGTCTAATGTCACATATTACTGCACTGAATAATTTAAAATTGACAAGGTAGACAAAAAGTGTGTGCACTTATTCAGTTTAATATAAAAAAAGAATAGATGACCTAATCCTTTCTCTGTCTAGACAAAAAAATGTGTTCTTACAATTAGTTATGTTAACTACTTGCCAGAGTGACTTTTTGCCATCCAAAGACCTTCTAAACCTTTACTAAATTGAGCTATTGAAACACACTTTCAGATAGACTTCCCGTAATGGATTTGTATTTGTACCGCTGATGCATTCGAGTAAAGTTACCGAGTCCTTCTGTGCCACTTTACCCATTCATTAAATTGGTGTCCATAGAAAGTGTTTTCCAGTGCTAATATTGTGTTTTATGTGAATATATTTTTATGAACTTATTAAAATGACTTTTTATGTGAATGTTACTCTTTTTGGATGAGATTTTAAAAAGCCTTCTGCTTGAGAAAGGCAGGAAGAAAAATAAAGTCCATATTGCGATGCACCAGACTTGGTTCTTTCCGTACAGCAGAGTATGTCTTACGCAAATGAGGAAAACTTGTACCAAATCAGGTCTTTCAGCGTGTGAGGTGGGCTTCTGTGTGTGACACAAATGTTGGAAAACTTACTGTTGTTCCTGCACTGTTGCAAAATTAAGCATCTAATTTTCATTGAGTTTCCATGTAATGACGACTTCAACAGTCATTTACTAACTTTAATTAAAATACTTTCCAGCTAATCTTTGGACATTATCCCTCTAATTATAAAAGGTGTCTGTTATATTAATAGCCTTGGAGACTGCCTTATTTGCTTTAAAATGTAGATGCATGTACAATTAAACTTTTGCCATGTTTCACTGTGTTCTGGGCAGGATCAGTGACCATTATGCATTACAAGGCTTACGGAGCTGTGATAATGAAGCAAATTTGTGCTGAAAACCTGTACTTCAAGGGAGTATTAAAGCTCATTAATTTCATTAGCTGAATGTATCTTTCTCAATGTAATTTTAAAGAAGTCTCGCAACACCATGTAAGAGTACTGTGGCACTGCAGAATGGACCAATTTGTTTAATAACTGTGACTTCATAGCAAATAAACATTTTCACATGATTAGTCTAATAGAATGCTAAGACAGGATTTTCTTTCAAAGTTTAGTGTTTTCTCTTTTGCATATTTCTTAACTGCATTCAGTGGTGACACGTTATATTCCACATCATTAGGAAGTAGCAGAGTCTCAAGAAATGACATTGCTTGCTGTGGAACAAGTGAAGCTAGGAGCTATGCAGAACAGGCTCAAGGCGTATGCAAAGTGAGTTGTCATCTAGGATGGGAGGACAAATCAATTTGGTGTCTGAGAAGGCTGGAGTTGACTGCTTCCAGCTCAGCTCTTCTCCTACTCTTGCGACTCCTTCAAACTTCAGCTGTTGCCTTTACAGTTATGAATTGAAAAAATCCAATCTTTTTGGGACTGCTCCTTGGGTTGTACATCTGTCTTCTGAGCTCTTTTATTTTCTGAAGTAAGAAAAGGCTATAGCTCTCTACTTGTCTCTTTTTTTCAGTAGCTGGGAAGGATACACAGCGTGGAGGAGAAAGGAAAGTTGTTCTTTTGCAGAGAGTTGGGGGTTAGGAGAGGCTTAGAGGTGCACAGTTGTAGGACATAAGGAGAATTGAAGGGGTCAGAGGAGTTTATGACTCGGGGAGAGGGGCAGCTGAGAAGGGAATTTCAGGAGTGAAGCAGATTGAGCAAGGATGACCTTGAGGTGTCTCTGTCTCAATTCTGTGTGAGGTGGTACAAAGAGAACCTAGAGTTCTTGGAGGCAGAAGGATCCTTCATGAGGACGTGTCACTCCTGTTTGGGTCAGCTTTAAGTACCTTCCTGATCATTATTTTGGGAGACCTTCTGCTATGCATGCAAACGGAAAACAAACTTCCCTTCTAAAATGGACCCATTTCCATCCTGATACAATAGAAATGTTGGTTTGCATTTGTAAGGTCCCTGTATTCTATTCTGTGGTTGGCTGTGTCCAACTACCAGATTGTAATGTATCAGAGCTATGGTAGTTGACGCCTCCTTAGGTGGGTGTCTTAGGCTTTAATTATCTTTTCAAGTGTTTCATGGCAACAATGAAAGGTAGTTCCCTAAAAGATGAGGTTGTGGTATCTGCTCTGTAAGGAGTAGCAGCACGGGGTCCAGACCTGTACTGTGTATGCGCCAACACTTGCTTCAGCATCCCATTGAAACTCGTATTATTGTCAAGAAGCTAGTAAAAGGATATCAGGACTTAACCTGAGTCAATCTCCTAGAGATTATACAGCCTCAGCCAGTTAAGCATTCTATTACTTTTCCATTATTCAAAAAAAAAAATAGTTTTTGTAAAAGCACATGCTATTGGTAATGTTAAATGCTGTTATTAAGGACTGAAAATGGTCAAATATCCCGTCTTTGACAATGTGCTATTATGTAAATATTTTTCCCTCTTTTTCTGTTCTTCAGTGCAAGTGAGCTTTCCATGTTGTGTGCCCTCAACTTAAAGAATCTCCATAACCCAGCTATGTAGCTATAAGTACTTACTAGAAATTGCTGTCTTCGTATCCTCCATATCTTAATTGCTTTTTGTCTACATTAAGAGCTAAAAACAAAGAAACCCTACCTGCTAAAGTCACAGCAGATTAGTCTGAAAGGAGTGCATCCTATAATGATAGTATAGTCCAAAGTGTCCGTGCTTTGCTGTTAGTTGCAGAACTCTGCTGTATCCACTCAATCAGTTACTAAAACTGTACACCCTGCAAATAAACATAACTATTTACTTTTAGGTAAGTCCCATGTTTTTTTTCTGTATTTAAGTAATTTAAATAAAGGTGTGATCATAATTCATCTATTGAGCTAATACTAATTCTAAGCCTCATTCCATAGCTCTTGTTCATCTGGAGTGAGAACCTCCTGTACAGTCTGAATTCTGGGTTGGTTTCTGATGGGTCGTTCTCCCTTCTAGGTCTGCTGTTTGGTACTGTGTATTTCCAGAGGTGCTCCTTCCCTTTTGGCGTAATGATTCTTCTTTCCTAATAGGCAGAAGATAGTAACAAGGAGTTCAGGGAACTCGGATACTGCAGCTGTTTCTAAAGGGGAATAAAAGTTTGGTTTGCAATTAGGAAAAACAAGTTTAAAGCATGATTCCAAACTTAATAAAAAAAAATTCCCTTTCAAATAGTGGCAATACATTTTCTCACATAAAAATGTAAAACTGGTATTTCTTCTGTCCCAAGGGAACAACTAAAAAATTTAAGACAGTGAAACCACAGCGTACATTATTTTCCTTAGCGTTGATTGTTCCCAAGCTCTCTGCATTCGTTCTACGTGCAGCTCCGCAGCAGCTACAGAAAGGGCAGAGATCTTGACACACATGAAAGAAGCAGCCAAAACTGTGATTGCTGAGGAAAGACTTCACACAAAACTAGAATGGTAACTGCTGCTGGTGTTTACTCAGACTGTTCTGAAATTTTGTTTCCTTCCCTAATTGCTATCATGTGACATGGAAGTGTTTTGGCTAAAGCTTGTCTCCTGGGTGAGATGGGTGTGCGTTTCAGCACCTTTGCATTGAACTGAATCGTTTACCGGTTTTTGTTGGAGCGTTGTTTGTTTGGTTGGTTTTTTCCTGTCTTCCCCCAAAAGCCATAGCTGGCTGATTTGCCTGCTGTTAAGTCAAAACGTAGCATCTTCTCTGATTCATACAACCAAGAGAAATCCTCAACCAGAAAGCAATTGTTGTTAATTAGTATCACAGTGCCTTAAAAAAGAGTTGTTGAGTCTTTTAATTTTGCAAAGTTGATTTTATTTTAATGTCCCTGCAGACTGCCTTCTCTGTGAAGTTCAGTAATGTTAATGATAGCAAAGTCATTTGCAATTACTGTGATACAACTTTGGTTAAGACAAGCTAAAAGGAAACTTGAGCTAGAAACTAGTGATCCTCTTCTTCTTTAGTAGTTGCTATTGTTAATGTAATTTAGTTGAAGGGTATCTATGAGATGCCTCAGGGTATTAAGTTCGGATGTTTACCTAAAATTAAATCAATTGCCTGAATTTTCTGACACAGACAATATTTCAGTGTGGTGAAGTTGTGGGCCATGTTCTCTGCTTTGCTTGACTCGATTTGACCTCACTGGAGTTGGAATATTTATTAGTTATGCTGCTTCCAAAGTGACTTTCAGGCCCCATTATTTTCCAAGGAAATACTCATCAAAGTCCTGATTTGTTTTGAATAGGAACCCACTTAGAAGTGAGATCATGTACCATCTAGTCCCTCATGGTTTTTTTTAACTCTGTTTTTGCAGGAGTGAGTGTAGTACTGCTTCCATTGCAATGTTTCCAGTTCCAGAATTTTTGTTATGAATAGACTATACTTTGAGAAAAAAAAAAACATTGAAAATACAAGGCAGCATATACTGTATTTGGATTTTTTTAATGTGCAAACCTTTTGCTAGCTGCAAAATTAAAAGACAAGTTTTCAGAACACTGTAGATATTTGTAGAAGTAATGTTGCCTGTACTTATAGGAGACCAAGTACAAGCCACTGAGGAAAGAAAAATAGAGGCTTTGACAATCGTAATGCAAGGTGTTTCTAACATCCTAACCCATGATTATACTGTTTCTCCTACAATGCTGATATTAAAATTGTAGTTGCCTAGTATCCTGTTAACTTGCTAATTGCTTTATCTTCAATGGAGTATTACTTAGTAGATCCTGCTCTTGATCTTTTCAGTATTATCTATTATTCGAGTATTATCTATTACTATTCGAACAATCTCAAATGGAATTCTTTTCAAGACTGAAATAAAGTTTATCCTAGTAATCCCTAACTATTGCACACTACTTTCAGTTTGCAACATGTATCTCTAATAAAGAACATGCATTACATAGTGATAATAACTTATCATTGGTTTCTGAATGTCCTGCTCGCTCTGCCACAAAGTCCAGCTTGCTGATACTCATCCTAGCTTCGTGAGGCTACACTCTTTTTTAGCTATGGTCTAACCTGAGATAACAAATTAAGCAGTAGTATTTGTGTAAAAAGTGAAAGGGCTCATACCATTTTAAGCAATATTAAGTTTTTGGATGTTTCTGGTATATGACTGTTCTGTAATAGTCATCTCGCATTTCAGGGTGAAGAAAAAAGATTGTAATCATTAGTATTTCCAGAAGCTTTGGTTTTATCAATATCAGCCATGTAGTAGAAGTTCTTACATCGGACTCACTTAGCTGAAGAGTCATTAGTTGCTTCAAAAAATGTTAGGGCCCATTTTCCTTTCATGAGCCAAGTGAAGCCATGAAGGAGTGCAGCAGTGTGCTGTCAGCTTTGGCTCGGCTCTCCTCTCCTCACTGCTGATGGAGCAGCTGACCGCCCGGCGCTGGGGAGAAGGAGGTGGAGAAGCCTCCAAAGAAAAGCAGGAACGTAGCAAAGGAAAGATCAGTGACTCTTTACCACTCACTGAGCTCTTCCAGGATAGAACAGTTGTACTTGCATATATAAGGACTTGGGAAGTGTTAAGTATTTCGTAGTTCAACAGTAACTCAATTTTTAGGAAGAAATATTTTTTAAAAAATAGTAATACCAGCCACTCAGAGGCAGCATTATAGTTGTCCTTTTTTTCACTTGCAATCTGAGAAGTCAAAACTAAAGGACTGCTGTGCAAGGGCATTATTAGATGAATACCATGCAATTTAGTGTTCTCTGTCAGATGTCAAGGCAGCTTGTGTTGACGATAATTTAGTCAATTAACCAAGACTTTCATTTTGTAGTAATTTGACACCCAATAAGCAGTAGTAAACATATTGTGATTTGAAACCTGGTGCTTTCTTGTAAGGTTCTGTACAGTTGTTTCTTCAAAACTAACAAATATAGAGAAAAGCAAAAAGGTGAATCAGGGCTGATCCTCGGAGTACTAATAAGTGTATATTAAATAGCTTTTCTGACCCTTCCTTCGTGCATAAGTTTAGTATTGATTTGGACACTGATCCTGCGCTGGAAGCTGCACAGGCCGGATGCTGGATCCTGAGCTCGTCTTAGTACATCTGAGAGCTTCCTTTGAATTTGGTGCAATCTCTACTAGAGCAAGGAGTTCATACTGAGGCCTGTTCATTGAACAGCTATCCTGAGAAAGTGCCTAATTGATACTACTACTTTTTTTTTTTTTACCCTGTGTATGTCTTTGTTCTAAAATCTGTCTTGGTTTCGGAGCCTTGGCAAAGGTAAAGGCATTATTACCTTGTGTCTCTTTAAGAAAGAAATGGGACACTTGCCTTTGACTTCAAATTATATAGGGTTTTGAACAAAGTGCATTAATAATTTCCTAATTTAGAAATATTTGACAGAGTATATCTTAGAATGAATCAGTGTTTTTTCATAAGCAATCCTGCTGTTGCCATTAAAAAAAGAGCAAACCAGTAACACTGAAGGCCACATTGATAGCAGATAGTTGGATAACTCAGTGTTATGTGCTGTGTTCTGAGCAGGTATTTGTGGGTTGGAGGCCTAAAGCAGAACAAGCAGACACTGGATACTGGAGGGGCAGGTCATGTGAAATGACAAGGGGACAAGGGATGCTTAAAACTAGAGAGGTTCTTAGCAGGAAAAAAAAAAACCAAACCACAATACAGAAGCTGAGGGCCCTTGATTAAGAAAAGTAGAAATCTAGTAGCAGAGATTGCAAGGCTATCCTGAGACCAAATACCTCTCAAGCATCCTGTGACAATACTGTGCTATGCTTTTCCTTTGAATTAGCTACCTGATCTGATCAGTTTTTTCTTCCAAAGGTCCAGCAAGGCATCTAAAATCATTTGCACTCAACTATTCTGAGTTGTATAAATATTTGATGACATGAAGTCCTGTGGGCACTGCAATAATTATACAAATTGTAATGCTAATCCTTGGTATCAATAATGCCTTTGGAGAAAATAGCATTATATACTTCGCTCCCAGAGAATAATAACAATATTAACGCAGCGCTGACACTTGGCAGAACTGCTTCCCCAGCCTATGTTCACTTGGCAATTGGAATTGCAAAGAAGCACAGAAAGCACGCATTTCTGGCTGCAGTTCTGCTTTCAGAGCGGCAGAAAGAATTTGGCATTTAATGATATGCAAAGTGTTGTTCCTGTTTGATTGTAGTATACTATACACGCCTTGGAGCATGACTTAAAGTAATTTAACAACTGGAATAACAGGCATTTGGGAAGAAACTAATTTCATACGAAGGCAGATCACAGACACTAGGCTTGTTCATAAAAATGTTGCCTTGTCATGGTATATGAAGTTGGATATCAAGCTAGCAAGATGATGATGTGGGGGGCAACATCACTCAGTTCAGCCTGGATGAGAGCCATTTGACAAAACAACATAATTAGTGAAATGTAAACATTGTACCTAACCTGCTTTACGGAGCCGTATCAAAGATCAAACGATTTATGGTTTGGATTTTTTTCCTTAACATTTCTGAGTATCGGTTCAGACTTATGTATTGGTTCTGTACTACTCCATGGCTAGCCATCCCTGCCCGCTTCCTCTATTTCAGTAACTTGGGGAAGGAGACGTATCAGTTGAAGTGAAAAGCGATTTTGGTTTTGGAGTCCACTTGCTTCTCAGCTATTTTGCTGGTAGACTTGTCAAATTGAATAATCATCAATAACTGTTGTCCATATGTACTGGAAACATTGCTGAAGTTGCTAGTCTGTTCAAGTAGTTCACAGTGAATCTGGAAAGACAGGAGGAAAAAAAAAATAAATGAGTAGCAGCCTCTATTACTGTCTCTCGGTTTCTGTCACTCCCCATGGCAGAGCTCCATCTGGAGAGCTAAAGGCTTGCAGTCCAGCTTCCATCTCTTCATACCTGAATGGAGGACAGAGGCTGGAGGGGAGCTGAATTTTAGAACTGTCAGATTTTTTTCCTTTCCAGTCTTCCTCAAGCCAGTCTGATTTATGCCAGTAAAAGAATGAGGAGAAAACTGGAAGCAGTGTGGTGTGTCGCAGGAGAGCTTCGATAGAGGTCACTGGGTGGAGAGTCTTAAAGCACTGTCCTTGACGTTGTCATCAGTGGGGTTAAGGAACCTGTATTTAGGCAATTACCGAACCGAATGATATCTGTGGTTGGTTTTGACAC
The DNA here is from genome assembly GCA_013398915.1 of Dromas ardeola. Lineage (NCBI taxonomy): Eukaryota > Metazoa > Chordata > Aves > Charadriiformes > Dromadidae > Dromas > Dromas ardeola. Next base: position 12,280 of record VYZM01022234.1, on the reverse strand, counting down.
CCTCAGCACTAATTAAAGGCAGACCAACAATCTTGTTTTTCTAAAGGGAAATTTGGGATAAGAGCTTTGAGATCTTTAAAGTATAACACTGAGGTTGAAATTACTTTAATTTCTTGGATGAAAGCTGCTGAAGAAGTGCAAGTAATTTCTATTTTTAAAGTGCTTTACCAACCGAAATAAAGTAAGCCACATAACATAGTTGTAAGTAAGAAAGGGATATAACTAATTCCCTTCCTGCTGTGAAAATGACGTAGCAAAAATTGAAAAGTCCTATCTTCTGAGGAAAGACAAACCAATCCTTTCCCACTATGTATACTTTCAATTCTTTCTTCGTGTTCACGTATCTCATGATGTAGGTCTAAATGATTGTATAAAATACCTTTCTGTAAGATGCACATGTGTCCTTACTGAACGCATAGGATAACCATATAAAAGAGGGTAGAAATAATTTGGAAAAATCAATATAACCCAGCCTTTACAATTCCTTGATAAGTTACATGTTCAAACATGAGCTACAGAGTATAAATGTTGTATAATGACTTCTGTGTGTGGAGATAATTTTAGTTTTACACAGGGGGGAAAAAGCTTATGAAGTGTAAATTCAATATTCCCTTTAAACTGGATCTTAGGAAGTTACATCCCACTTCTGTGTCCCCTAATGGCTACCATTTATCTCTCATGATGGCAATTTTATGGTAGGATGTCTTGCTCAAAAAAAAAAAACCCAAACAAAATACTCTTAAAATCAATTAAGAAATGGGGAATTAAAACTGAAAGTGACACCTTCTTGCAATTTCTGTGTAACTTTTTAGACTCCAATGTGTCTGACAGTGCGATCTGACAAATGCAGGAGGAGATGGCTGTTATGTCCTATTCTGAATCTTGTTACAGTAGCCATTTTTGGTGAATATCAATTAAGTTCTCTGTGACACCTCTCCTGAAACATTAGAATTCAATGGTATAATGAAATTCATAGTAGAACATGCCAATGCTCATTTGAGACCTGTTTATCATATTCCCTTCAGTTAAATAAAAAAGATCATTTAGGAAATGTTTTAGGTGAAATTATAGATTAGTGTCCTACTTATTCATGCATAACTGAGTTCTATTTCAGCTGTGGTGGCCAATAAATCTGATTTTTTTAGGGGCTTTTTTCCACCTTGGTTCTTAAAGTTCATTGTGTATAAGTAAGCGATCCTTTTCCTGCATTTTAGCAACTAATTGCTGATCGAAGGAATACAAAAACATAAACATCAAAGGTGCTTCTTAAGGATTTACAAATCTCTGCTTTCTTCTGTATCACAGAGTATGGATGCTAGTTTTGAGGATACTGCATTTTATCTCGGGGCCGGGGGGGGGAAGTCTTCAGTCACTTAAACAGTATCAGACCTACTGGTAACTTTCATTTTTGTATATTATATTAGCTTTTCCACTTCTTCAACGGGGCCATCTGGGTGATAGGCTGCAAGAAAGAGTGTATTGAATATAATTACAATAATTCAGACCAAAAAAAAGTGTTACTTCACCAAAAATTAACATTGTTAAAAGTTCTAGTATAACTTCCAATTCCTGAAAAAAAAAGAGTAGAATTGACCAGACTAAAAGCATATCAAAACCAGGGTAGCAGAGAAATCTTTAAAAAGAAGGAAATGAACAAAGAAGTCATGGAAACATCAGGGGTTGAATGCTGATCATCTCCCCTGTTACTGGCAGTAACTGAAGGTGTTAGTGTCCATATTTCTGTTGTGAAATTTTGCGGGATATTTTTTTTTAACTTAGTGTGCAGGTCTTGTATATTCATTACTGCTCCTTCCTTTGGGAACTTTACCATTATGGGAAAATCTGAGCATACACACATACTGGTACACTTAGGAAAACTGTAGGCATGCCAGCGTGCGACTGTAGGTCTCTGCGGGCTCTTTTGATGTGTGGGAGCAAAAAAGTAGTGGGATCCTCAAGACTGATGTTGTGCTATTAATGAAAAAATGTTTGTCAGGAGCAAGCAGCCTGTCTAAATCTTAGCGTTAGTTGTGTGGTATATATGTGCTCTCTGTATTATTAGACTCTCCAATGGATCTCAATAGTGTTTTCAGTCAGCTGAGCTTTTTTGAAGATGTTCAGTGAAAATCCCCTAAAATCTTATACTTTCTACAATCTTATTGTATTGTGATATTTGCTAATGTGCTTTGCCAGGGCACAGCATTTCTGAAAGCATATATGATCAAAACTCTGCCATCCGTGTAACAAATACATACAAAACCATTGAGGAAGAACACTTATTTCACAGACACTGAGATCTCCCCTGACCTGTAAGACTCTGATCTCCTCACCCTTCGCTTTTAGAAAGCTCGAGTATGGTCTGTGGTTTCTTTGACTTTTCTGCTCTTTTTGAACTCTTTCCTCGCTCACTTTCCACTGGACACAATCCAGCACATCCTCTTCTGCTCTGCTCCTGTTATTAACAATTGCTGGTCCTTTTTATGATTGTCCTTCCTCCCTCCCCCAATCCATGGGATCTCCATTTCTTCTCCTTCCTTCTTCCCTGCAAGAGATTATTCCTAGTGTTGTGGTTATTGGGTTTTTTAATTTATTCCGGATTTGCCAATTTCATCTTTTAGGTTCAAAATTTTTTTCCCCTGCTCTTTACTGTGTGACAGATCCCTTTACATCGGCATAGGGAAGAGTGCAATTTACTCCTGGTGGTGTGAAGTAGGTTGGTGTCTGTGCCTTCCTGGCTCATAGGTGGGGGAACATTTGTATTGCCTCCGCATGCAGGAGTAAACTCCATTCAGGAGAATGCTGGCTTAAACCAAAATTGTGGCAGGTCACCACTTCATACTCATGGAATAATAAATAATAAAGGAGGTAGTAACAATCGATGTCTGGAACGAGGATCCGCAGCCAAAACATACTGAGTAGGGACCTATGGCAGACTGCAGTCTGCTTGTGTGAAGCACTGACAGGTTATTTACTGCCTTTCTGAATGAAACCGTAGGTTGACCCGACTGTGCCAGGTACAGACTTTTAGCTGGCCTGTAAAGTCCCTGTAATTTATCCAATGGAATGGGGCAGAATTCTGCATGAAGCAGCTGCGTGGCTCTTCCCTTCTGATCCCTATTGTCCTTGAAAGTGGTGTTAAACCCCCCATTGATCTGTGTGGGAACTCAGCTGGACTGGCTCCAAATGCTTCTGAAAGTCCTGCTGGTTTTCCCTACACTTTGATTTATCCACTCTATTCTAAAGGGCAATTTCAATCTCTAATGGATGCCATTGGTATTTTCAAATGAGGCACCTTTTAAAATGTGGAAATAGCTTTGAGAGTAATTCCTGGTAAAGTAAACATTGAGTGTTAGCTTTTTGTTGTTGCTGTGCAGAAAAATACAGTTTTGCTTGGGGTCGATAAGAGATTGAAAAGTGTGGTTAATAATAAGAGCTGAAGTGGGAGTTACTTTAATAATGGGATGTCATGTGTAAGCCTATAAAATAAATAGTAATTATCACATTTGAGGAACTGCTCTGTTAGAATTTGTATTGCTCTTGACAGCTTCATCTGTACATCAAGCCTTTCTGGATTATGCACTTTCTTGTTCTTAATGAGCAAACAAATGAAACAGAAATTCTTACCCTGATAGAAGGTGTTGATTTCAACAAAACCTAAACAAAACTAGATAAAAGAGAGCCAGTCTAGCAGACTGCTGGATTATTTCTTGCTAATGCATTTTGCTGTTACAAAACAAGATCAAAAAGATAGCTATAGTCTTGTTATTTGTTTTTCCTCCACCTTCTCTATGGTACATGTTGAAGGAGGTGGATTTTACATATTACGTAGCCCAGATCAGAGAAGCTTTATGAGCGGGAGTGAATTCAGAATAAAACTCCATGGTTTTTGTAAATAAATGGTAATGTCTTATGTTCCTGAATCCATAAACTTTGGTGTATCAAATTTGGAGGAGACGATGAGTATTCATGGTGGTTTTATTCTTTTTCTCTCTATCCTCATGCACCCACCATTTAAGAAAAACTTCAGCAATATCTGGTCTTTGAGGAAAGTTGGTTTTTAATGTAATTTAGTATGTTAGTAAAACTACAGAAATTTTTTTGAAGACTCACAGCAAATACATCCAAGAAAATAATCTACAACAGTTTGCCATTTCTTTTTTTTATAATTTTAATTTAAAGATTTGTATTCTTTTGTTTAGCATTTATAATTGAATTTACATGTTTTTTGCCTTCTTTAGGAAGATTGAAAGTGTAACACTCCGACAAAGTAAAATACTCTTTATCTTACCAAAAAGAAATTCATCAGTACCAAACTCATAAGAACACACTCGAAAGCGTATTTACTTTGGTACTAAATAACATATACTTGCTTATAAAGATAAAACTAATTTCAATAGCCATTTAAAGGTATGCAACTACCTTTTACGCATCAGTTCTGCATTTAGTCTTCTGAGCCTTAGAGTCAGAGCTGGTGTGTGTCAAGAAGTAGGAAACAAAGTTAAATCAAGGGAAGTAAGGAGCAGAAAATAAGTTGCTAGAATCCCATTACACTGTCCCTAGAGAGAGTTTTGTCTTTTTTTTTCTGTTGTTGTCTTATATGGGACAGTAAGTTCCTGTAATCGGAACTAGTCTGTGAAACTGAGGTGCTATGAGTGAAGAGGATGTAGGGCACACGCTGTGTGTGTGGATTAGCAAGTCTGAATCACTGTGTCAGGTGCAACTGAGGAAACGCATTTTCAGTCAAAGTTATTTCAGCGTGCTGACTTCATTCACAGTGATGTTAATGGCAAAGCTATTGATTTTGACATTAGCAGGGTTACAGACTTCTTTACGGTTTTATCTGAATTTAGCCTTGTGTTCGTAGGCAAGCTCCGATGCCAAGGAAGAAGGGAGCTGCACCTGTCCAGCATGGCAAATCGGGTGCTTGTTTTTGCAGAAGCCCTTGCGGGAGCAGCAGGGGAGAGCAGCAGCACTGATTGAGCTGTTCTACCTTTGCCCGGCGCTTCAGTCCCAGCCCTCCTGTGCCAAGTGATGCACTGGGGACTCCTGGCTGGGGAAGGGGGTTCAGCAGGCGACCCCCCCCTTGCGGGATGCCCAGCGCCTGCAGGCTGCTGCCCACCGGCCCCCAGGACCATCTCACTGTCCCGCATGGTCAGAACAACTGGGACACTGGAAGCAGCACAGGTTCGTTCGAAGATCTCTCTGTCGTCCTGCTTCTGCATGAATTTAAGTTAAATTAATTGCAGCAACACCCTTGCAATCGGGAGGCTGGTGCTGCCTGCAGCTGTTCCCTACCTGCTGCATGTCACCTCTTGGCTGCTCGAGTGTTTGTGAGCCTCTGGCAAGGCCTGGAGTGGCTTTGGCTGCACTTCGGTAATAACAGTATTGCAAAAGACTGTTTGCAATTCCCTGGCAACCTCCTTACAGCCCAAGGCTTTGCTGCAGCGGAGATCCTTTTTGGATAAGGATAGTGTTTGAGCTAAACTTCTGAGGCAAACCTAGAAAGTGAGAGGCATTTTACTTCAGCAGCCAGGGCGTAAGTGCAGGTAAACTGGGCTGCAGCACCTCAGCTGTTCGGTTTTCGTCATGGTGCTGGTGTTGGCCCCCGGTTGGAGGGAGGGAGGTACAGTCAGATGTTCATATGGCAAATGATGCAGAAGAAAAGCCCAGTAAAGCTAGTGCAGGTTACACACGAGGGATAAATGGCTGCAGGAGACTCATAGGCTGGGGAAGCCTGGAAGGAGCAATAATGCAGGGCCAAACCCCCTTCCTAAATGTACTGAGTTAATGGATTTTTGTGGGTGGGTGTGTTTTTTGTCATCCCCCTGCTTTTACTCCAAGCTTTTTGAGAGCTAAATACAACGGCGGAAGTGGGAAGAAAATAAGGGGGATAACTTGGCTGTGTTTTTTTGAAAGCATAAAATGAGACAACAGAATGAATGCTAGGCTGCGGTTCCTAGTATGATACATGCTGTGCTGTCTTGTGTCCAAGTTCAACTTTATTAGCTTTAGAAAATCTTTATAAATGCAGAATTCTTGCCTAATTGTGGAGTGGGAGGAGCCTATAATTTGTGTTCATTTTCTGCTGGTTCATTGTTGCACGTAAGTCTTTGCTTTTTAGTCAGAGAATAAAATCTCTGCAAAATGTTCTACAAAAGTAGTTATGATAAATCAGTGGTGGCAGAAGACAGCATGGCACTAAACCCTAATAATTAGGAATATCTTGGCTAGTCTACACCATTATGTTATGCAGTCAAGCCTGTTCTGGTGATGCATTCTTGCAAAACTTTCTTTAGTGTGTTGCATTTATTTTCAGTTAATGTAGTGACTAGTCTTTGCTTCACTCTTTAATAAAAGCAAGAATCATCCCATATGTGGTGGTGCTACAGTTCTGCAGTAAACTTCACCAGAACTCAAAAACGCATAGGTGTTAGCTTGCATTTGAAGTAGAGGTGCTAGTTTTTGCTTTTAAAAATTAACATGCATAGATGTAAGTCTTATTTACCAATATCCTGCTGTGATGAGAATAACATTAATACACTACATAGCTTCAACTAAGCTAGATTTCCATTTTGTAATTATATCTTTTTTCCACGTGAATTTTTCTGTCTCTCACTGAAAAAATGCTTTGTATTATACAGTGGAGTTTAAAAAGCCGCAAACTGATCTGAATTTGTGGTGCATAATTTCTAGTCATTTTTATGTATATTAATGTTAAATCATGTTCTTGATTTCCATAAATGACCCACATAACATGGCAAACTTCTTCCACATTTTAAACGACCCTCGGTTTTGATGAACGAAATTGATAGGTATGAGATGAACAAAAGAATACTGATGACACATAATACAAGGCTTGATCAAAAGTTGTGAACTTGTCAGATTGTCTGCCAAAAATGGATTATTTTCTAAAAGTTTGAAACATGGCTGAGATGCGTGCTGGCCATTATTCCAAGCCTTTAATTTATAACATTGATGCTGTTAGGCAACTGATAATCATAGGTTTTAATTTCCTACAGAATTAGGCATAAGCGTAGAATGCTTTATATAATTTAATATGCAAAAAACCCCTTGGATCAGAGAATAGAATTTATATCCTTATCAGTGTAGGTAGTCTAGTCTGACATAGATTGATATTAATACATTACATAAAATTGAAACTTTCCTAGACCTGTGGTATTTTATTGAATCCGTGATGTTCACACTTTCAAAAATGTCTAGATGCAATTTTATGTCCATCCTTAGTAATACACAAACTTTAGTATTTTGTTTAGTTAAACATTATCCTATAATTTTTTCTGACTTCATAATATTCTTTCTCTTTATTCACTCTTAGATATTCAGACTTGTTATTTTATTGTCTTTTTCTGCCAGTTAATAGTAAAACATAGTGCATATTACAAATGTGACAGTCATCTAATACAGATAATTATTTAGCTAAGCGTATTTCTGCATAGCTTACTAGGTTCTGTTTGGGTACTTCTGCAAGGGATAATAATAAAGTAAAAGTTGGTAAAAACCCTCCTGCAAAAAAATTTTTAGATGTGTCTTCCATCGTATTCTGATCCCAACAAAGCTGATCTCATCAGGAAAAAGCTTTCCAGCAACTAGGCAATCTCAAAACCAGACAGTGTCTGCTGGGACGCCCTGAGCCCCAGCAAACACCCCATTTCCCAGCTCTCGGGCGAGCAGCCCCCTCTGATGGGCTGTGTTCTGCAGACTGGGAGGCGGCTGGGGTCTGAGCTCAGGGATCTTGCTCAGTGTTAGATTATTGCGGAGACGAAATGCTCGTGAAATCATGAAGTCACTGGCACAGGACCAGTTAGCCATCATAAAAAGCCAGCTGGCGACGGGCCCTTCCCGTCCACAGGGAGAGGTGAGAGCCCCAGGGGATGGCTCCATGGGCCCTTAGGAGTGCCGCAGCAGCTGAATGGAACTCATAGTCTTCGGGATTTAACAATATGTTAGTTTTACTCAGTACTACATATAGGGTTGCAGAAACAATGAGTTTCCAAAGATTTTTTTTTTGAGGTTTTTGTGAAAAATACTTTCTGCGAAATATTTTAAGCTTGACTGTGCCTTACCTTAAAGCAGCTTGTTCTCTCTGGAGGTTTGCAGAAAACTTCCCATTTCCTTACTGAGGTTTTTTATTAAACACACTCTTAACAACATGGAAAACATGATAAGGGTACTTAACAAAAGGTGTTAATCATAATACTGCCATGGCCTTTAACTTATATTACTTGAGAATCTGACCTGGTATTCTAGCAAGTAAAACTTTTTCCTATTTACTATTTTTTCTGGTTGGACTAACAGTATACAAGGATCTGAGCAACTTTGTGGTGTAGAAAAGAACAGGGTATATCTATTTGTAAGGAAAAGCTAATGTTTTGCATTTTAACAGGGAAGGAAATGAACAGTGGCAGTAAAACCACATCTGCCAGAGCGGAGCCTAGTGGCAAAAGTTACCTCTTGTTAGTGTGATGACAGTACCCAGATGTCACACAGTTAGGGGCATTTGCTAAAATCTTTTTGAAGTAGGAACACCTGCAACTGTCAAAAGTGATGAATATTAGACAATAAAATGCATTCCTGGTAGGTGTACTGTGTAACCAACATAGTCACTGATAGAGCAATCAAGCTCTTTTCACTTTCCTTTAAAACACTTGTTTCTTTCAGTTTATTCCTATTTATACAGTACTTCTCCCTTGGCTGAATCTGAGGGCCTCTTAATTTACTTTTTTTTTTTTGCAGCTCTTTGTATATAAAACATACGCTGTTACCCATTTGCTTTCCTTTTCTTATTCCCATTCTGATTTCTAGATTGATATTCTGCAGGTCTGAAGTTTAAATGTCTGGAATTTTCAATTTGGTTAACCACTGGGAATGGAGGATGCACCTCAGTTACATGTTTGCTTGGTCTGCAGGGTGTCGCTCCATTGCAAGTAAGGAAATCATACGCAATGAAAATGAGTGACGCTTAAGCATAAACGTGTGAAATATCATTCTGTGGTCTTTGCTCTCCTCGGTTTCGGTGAATCTGAAGTAAGAGTTTTAGGCATTTGAGGAAACAGAACCTACGACATACTTGAGTTCTTTATTCATTTGAACTGAGAATATTGTCTGACCTAAAGCAAAAAATACAAAACCAAAACCCAGCATCCAAACTCATTTGTTCTGCAGTGGATTATAAAAGCTTGACCACTTGTTATCCCTCCGTCTGGAGAGCTGACTGGTGCCACTGCTAGCTTGAATATGGCTGGCTTCCTCTGTATGGCTTTGAACCTGCTGGCAACTCCTGCTCCCAAAAACAACAGAGAGGGGAGCAAAACGCTATCCTATTGCCATGGAGTAAGAACGTTGTCTTCTCTAACTGCACGGCTTTCAAACATGTCTGGGCATTTTCAATTCCAAAAGGATATTAAGAAAACCCTCTGAGGATCTGTGTTTAAATGGAGACGAATGCAATTTTGCATTTCAGGGGAAAAAGTATGATTACACTTTCAGTTTTTGAATAAAAATGAAATTATGTAAGGACTTGCTGTATCAAAATCCACTGTTTCTATTTGATGCATCAATAGTGACCTCTGGGGTTGCTGTTCTGCTTCTCAAGGGGATTCTGTCTCTGCTGTTTTGGCTGGGCTCCAGGTTTGGATGACAATTTCAAGGTTACAGTTTGTTTGGTGTTTTTTTTTTTTTTTTATCCAGAGGCAGGGGAGATCAATCCCAATCTATAGAGAGACTGAATCTCAAATGCCAGACTGCCAAAGGCTTGACCCTCAGAAGTGCTGAGCTCTCTAAGCTTGTAGGCAACCATGTGGCATTTGGCACCTTACGGGCTCAGACGTACCATTACCATCCCCTGCTTTGCCCTCAGAACTGAATTAGTCTCTTTGCTTTCATACCAGAGGACTCGCTTCTAATATATATTGATGCCATTGAACTCTGTCTTTCCAAGTGAAGTGGATAGCGGCATTCACTAATTTCTCTTCATTCCCAAAGATAGTATTTGAGACTTATCAGTTGGTTTTCTGTTTTCCTTAGATTGCTTTCCAGTAGTCTTTTCTGCTCTTGCAATCTGTGGTGCTTTGTTTTCCGTGCTAGCTCAGAAGTATAAGAAACCAGGCTACCTGAATGACTGGTTCAGCCAGCAGCATCCTTTTTTAGGAACTAACCTTTGGTCTTTGATAGACTTGAGACAATGCTGAATAACGGAAGGCACTACTTGTTTTAGTGTTGTCGACAACTGCAGAGAAACATAAAGAGACTGTTTCAATTCTTTCTACTTCACATAAATAACCGTAAGAAAATGTCTTCAGGATTAAAGTGGAGGTATCCCTCCACCTCCCTCCTGCTCTGTGACCTTTAGCAGTACCAAAAGGAAGCTCAGTCCTGGTGACAGTGAGGACATGTCAGCAGACTGCGGAACCTCAGTGAAAATATCCAAGCGCAGCACTTCTGGGATGACTGAAATCCTATTTTGGGAGAAGATAACATCATAACCTTTTGATTTTCCTTTCTGTTTTTTCTTGGTGACAGATTGACAAGCCTGGAGAATGAAGGTATCTATTCATAGACCAGGTTCAGCGTGGGCAGCAGCACCAATTGTTTCCCATGTTGCCTGGCTGGTGCTTCTCAAACCTGACCCCAAGAGGCTGCTCCTGGGACCGAGGAGTTCAGCCAGCACAGTCCTGTTTCTGCCCCAGATGGGCGAGATGCCTGATGCTCGGTGCTAGGGCAAAAGGGGTTCTGCAGAGTGAACAGCTCTCTACTAGAAATCACACTGATCACTAACCAGCTGAGTTGTTTATAGCTTTCAGTTCCTAACAACCATCTCATTTCCTACCCCAGCCAAATTTTTTCTTCTTTCCAACCTTCTGTGCTCTTAACCACAGCTCACACTTCAGATAGTATAATTAAAATCTTATAGCAGAACATGAGTCTTCTCCTAAGCAAAATTATTTTAACTATTACTGGTATGGTAAAAGAAATAGGCAAGAAAATGTGTAACCAGTTTGCAAGTTCTTTATTTGATGTACGTTTACTATAGACAGCAGGCTTTAACACAGGTTAAGAAAAAGACGTGCCACAAATTGATCTGTTAAGTTTATCTTTTTTCCCTTTGATAAATAATTCCCTTTCCCTAAATCCCTTTTTTCCAGTGTTGATGTTAGTATCATCTCCATTTGTTGTATATGAAAGATACCGCTTTCTGATAATGAAGATATTAGTCATACAATTACCAAATTGCTGCTTCTGAGCATTTATAAAAGAATGTGGGGGCCCTTGCAGCAAGTACGGGAGAGAACGTGCACAAAGAGGATGATTCTGCTGTCCCTGCTCTTGCTTGTGTGGATTCTCATCCACCGACTCTGAGAATGAAAAGCAATAAAGAATAACCCAAACCAAGATAGGATAATATCTAATAATTTCCTGCATGGACAAAGAAAGTTTAGGGTGACTTTAGAGAGGGTATTACTATCTCAACTTTAATGATATGATACTTTATATTAATTTAAAATTCTCAACTTGAAAATATTCTTGTGCCCTCCACTCTCAGCCCACACAAACCTGCCAAGACAAAGTACCTGTCCAGGCTAGAAAGAGCCATCAGTCAGCGCCGCACAATACATATCAAAGACGTCACAGTTCCAAAGGTATCATTAATACCAATACAGAATAGAGCGCGCTGCAGCTTTTAATACCTCATCTGAAAGAAAACCACACAGTAAATCGCACTTTGCCTAGTGGAGAAGGAGGAAGGGACGTGTGAACTCTAAGATTCCTCAAGGATGAGCACAATTTATATCTGTTCAGACGGTGTTACTTGAGTTTATATTTGCTTATAGATCACTCCAGTTATTCCTTTAGGAAATAAAGCATTATAGTGTCAGTCTTCAAAAATATGTATTGTTAACATTATAGCTTTACTTTGCATTAAACATTTAAATTATATATGAGACAACTCAGGGCAAGGGTGTGCAGTGAACTGTGGTGTGGAGACTAAAAGTCTGTCTGAAGGCACTTTAACAGAGAGCTTTGTGAAAAACATACACCCATCCAAACCTGTCTGGGCTGGACTATAAAGCAGACGATAAATCCTGTCTTACCCTCCATGACAGCAGTCACCTGCCTCTCAGAAGAGACCTCGCAATGTACTGAGCATTTGTAAACCTCTCTGGTGTAAGCACGTGCACATCTATCAGTTGTGAGGCGAGCGCTTGGGGAGCTCAGAATTGTCCCTTTAGCTAAAAGGAAAGGCAAAATCACAGAATCATAG
>VYZM01022232.1:274571-278766 GCA_013398915.1 Dromas ardeola | reverse complement strand
GGGACTGTCAACGAGAACTCCCACTGAGACTTTCTTCAGCTATAAGAAAGTTTAAGCCTTGTGTAGGAAAGCCATCGTAAAAGGAAGGAGGGTTGAAAACTTCAATTTGCCCCAGTTCCAACCCACCATTAATAAGCACCTTGGTTTTCTGTTTCCTTATAAAAAGTTTTGGAAACTTACTCCTGTGCAAGCATAATTTTTGAAAGATCCTTTAAGGAAGCTATTAACTTTGCTGGCATATGGAGAATTTATAATTTCTGTAAGTGTTATATAGGAGAGACCCTCTCATACGAGCATATGATGCATTTAACTCATGTTGTGAAATCTGCCTCTATATCTGGCAATGATTTCAAATTTCCTGAGGTCTCTGTTTAAACTATAACAGAACTCTCAAGCACGAACTGTCACTGAAAGGGAGCTAAAGTTATGGTATGTTATGCTTAGGTAAATATTAACAGACTGTTTTAATTGTTTCACGGACCATACATAAAGTGATGATGTGTACATTTTTGAAAGTAGTCTTAGCATTTACTTTTCTGTTACATACTGATGCTCAGTCACTCCCTCTCTTGCCTATCTCCCAAAGACATTGTCTGATGTGTTTCTAAAATGCATTTAGTCTCATGCAGATTGCTGACATGGATTCTGCTAGACAAAATTTTTAACTATTAGTTACGGGTTTTTTATTATTTCTAGTTGCCAACTGCATGAGGAACTGTGGCTCTTCTCTTCCCATAGAAGCCTCCGTTTCTTAAGAAAATCAATCTATTTTATATGATGGTTTTCACAAAGGATTGTAATTCTCCCAGTTGATGATCTCACCTCTGACCAACTACCCCACTTGCACCTCTTTTAAAATAGGTGGTTATGAAGTGTTTTGCTCTTTTCCCTTTGCAGTATAAAGAGAATATCGTGTACGTGGGGATTATGGATGATTCTTGCACAAATAGGAGGAGTGTAACACTGATGACTGGTGAAAATAAGGAAGGTTTTTTTGTAGTGTTAATACACGTGTATCTAAATCACGTATTTGCAACAAGGTAGTTTCTTTGTAAGAAAATATATGTGCTTAGAGTTTGTTTTGCTGACATTTAACAAACTCACAAAACTCTGTGTTACCCACTTCTATAGGTAGTTTGGTGGTCAGTAATATGACTCAGAGAGCTTTGGCTGCTTACACTCTTGCTCTCTCCAATGCTGCTTAACTCTTCTACAGGTCTATAGCAAGTTCTACTAAGACATGAGGATAAATGAGTGTGTTTTCCCTAAAAATCCAATGCATCTCAGATATTAGGGCATTTTTGTTGAAGACTGTTTACTATGCTGCCCCCTAAAGAAGCTTTTTTTTCATTTGTCTAAATTAATTAAACACTAAAAGCAGCTCAAATAGTGTGTTTTCTGTCAGGCAGCACATCTGCTTATGTAGGCCTGCTACTGAAGCTGGCAGGGGCTTGAATTATTTCTGTAAAAGTTTTTATACATTTTAGATGTTTATATAAATTTCCTTTCAAACTTGGGGCTTGTCCATCAAGCTTTAAAATGAGAAAGTGAATTTTTATAGTCCTTTCATAATGGAAAGTTTGACCTTAATTGTTGTCACTTGAATGACTTAATATAGGAAGAATGAAGTAAATAATGAAATTATAAAACTATATTTGATTCTATTAAGTCCCTAGAAAACCAGCATTATAACTTAAAAAAATGCAGCAAATAAAGATGCTTACAGTTAGTTATATGAATTCTTTGCCACCTTCCTTTCTCCTCCTTTAAAAAAAAACACAAAACAAACCAAACAAAATTAAACACTAAACACTGTTGTGGGCAAAAGCTGTTCCTATCATATTATTTTTTTCCAAGACAAACACTCAGTGCCTAGACTTTTAAACAAGTGCTTTATCCTTGAAAATTAAAATAAAATATTTTCGTGTAATCGGTAAATTTTGTTATGAAACTTTACAGCAGCTATATTAAACGATAAGAATAACTACTATTTTGAAATTCTGAACATCTTATAATTAGACCAGCCTTTAAGAAATATTCAGAGTTAAGGCACATTAGAATGTATTCCACAACATGGAGACAGCCCTGACAAAGAAACATTATTCTTAGATTTACAATTAATTACCCTTATGTCTATACCTTGCATTCAATTTGCATATCTTAAAAGTGCTGTAAATTTCATAGCACTCCCTTGTTATTTAAGATCATTCTGCTTTAGTAAAAGTTTCTGCAGTGATAACTTTTTCTTGATTATGTAGTTGTGAGGTCAATAAATCTGGCTTTACTTTGCTCTACAATGTTATAATTTTTCTTTTTTTGTGTGTTTTTCATTATTTTGCACCTTGTTCCTCCTGCCCTCTCATTTATAATCCCCCGAAGAACCAGTAGATAGAGAAGTCTGGCTAGAAGACGAAGTGAGTGGTCAGATTCTCAGATGTTATCTTTTTCCCAGAACGCACTGGTACTGGGTGTCTGACATGTTCTATACATCTTTCTAGTGTCAACCTCATTAAACAAATACAACTTGATGTATAGCTCTCAAGAAATGAAATTTCATGCAATGAATTTTCTCTGTTCCAGGGTGTGTTCTTCCTTTTTCTTCCTCTTTTCTACTTCGGGAGTAATTTTGCACATTCTTGATTTCTAGCATAATTTCACATGGTGACTATTCATAATTTTGTACCCTGAAATTTATCAGTGTTTTTGTGGTATTTAAAGAAATATCCATGTTTTAAGCTCATAAATTCATGTTTCCTACTTTCTAAACAAGGAGTCATTATCGCTGGGTAAGATGTGATATACCATTCAGAATGTGGTTCAGTATGTTTACTTTGATCAGATACACATGTGAATTTTCTCTAAATATTAGATGTATCTGTTGCAACACACTTGTTGTAAATGTTATAGTCTTCTATGGGTAATTATGCATAAATGTACTAGAACTGTGTTTTATGGTCTAATTCAAGGTTAACACAGTATCCTGTAAGCCAGAAGGACATTGAACACTTTGCGAGAATAGTAAATATTGCTCTCATACTTTTTTTCTTTTGTTTTCCCTTCCTTCAGTTTAAAAGAATTTTAAAAAGAAATATATTTTCAAACTAAAATAAACCTTCTCTAATGAGACTATATATTATTTACAGAAAAATGCCACTAAACTCAATTAGTACCGGTCTCACCACTGGGTAGAATTGAAGTTGTTGAATTTTTTTTTTTTAATGTAGTTCATTGAAGTCATTTACTGAATCTGGGGCAATATTCTATTTTTAATCAAGTTTAAAAGTATAATGTATGAGAAAACAGCAACACGCTGTATAGATTTTTGTAGATGCGCTGCTGTAAAAAATACACAGACAAATGCATAAAGTTTATGCCCATCTTCTTTTTGCTACTAAGAAAAATTGTTCTAATGTTATTTTGAACAGGTAATTCCTTATTGCTGCCCCTCTGCATTATTAATTGGTAGCTTATTAGAGTTATTTTAAAAGTTATTATTGCAGTCCTTTTCATTTAATACTTTACTATATAACACTATTATTTAAAACTAGTTTGCTGGATAACAGCAGCCATCCAAAATGTAGTCTGTTGCTCAGAAACGGAAATAATAAAATAATGGAAAGAAGAGCTATTGTATTAAAGTAATGACTAGCTATACTTCATATATTAAACAAAACCTCAGAATATGGTCCTTTTAAATGCTTTCTTATTGAGCATTCCAATCATTGTGAACTTTAAAGCTGAATATATATGTTTTTAAAATGAAAGAATCTGTTTTTTTCCCTTGGGACATGATGTTGAAGTAACGGGAAAGAACAGGGTGCAAGATTTAACAAATATATTCATCTCTGCTTCTGAATTTCTCTCGGGCCTTTTAATATATAAATAGTTTTGAAGATCTAAACTAACTACATTTATCCTGATTTTTATGGGCCTGATACAAGCAAATGTTGAATATGGTACTATTCTATTTGATTATAATATAACTTTTCTATTAAAATGATTTTTAAAAACCTTCCCAAAATTCCAATAACACTATTTCAAGGAATATAACATGGTCGTGGAGATTAGCTAGCCCTAGAATACCTTGGCAAAAGTGTTCAAGTAGCAAGAGTTTTTCTAGTCTTATGTCCTATATACATCTGTTAAATTACTCAGAGATCTCATTAAATAAAGCTAATGTACTTGTAAAACAGTA
>VYZM01022232.1:242071-269571 GCA_013398915.1 Dromas ardeola | reverse complement strand
TTTCTGATAGGTTTTTTTTTTTTAAGTTGTTCAATTGGATACGTAATTGTCTTTTCTTCAAGAAGATAATAGGAAGTATAAAGAATCTCCATCATGAGCCATCAGTATGGTTTGAATTTGGGAACCTAAGCCCAGATCTTTAGAGCTTGTTTGAGCTAAAGGAGGAAGTTTGCTATCTGGCAGCAGTGACTTTTATCTTATACTTGGATTAGCCATTTCATGTGTTGCAAAACATATTTTACAAGTGTTGTACAAAAGCGTAAGATGAAATATGCATATGTTATGTGCCAGACATTTCCAAGGATGTTGATATGAATACATTTAACAATATGTCACTCACTCACCTTGGGGCTCCATTTTAACTGTCATTCTAAATTCTAGGTTATTTAAACTGAAACAGTTTATGGTAGTGGTGGCATCTTGGGAGGCTGGTGGAAGGACATAGAAGGAAGCCACCTTGATTTGTGCATTACCTGCTAGGTCGCTCCCTAGAGGTTGTTATTCAAGTTGCTCCAGGCAGAAAGAAGGCAGGCTTCAGTTTTACACACATAATGCCACTGCTTTCTTGCCTAGTGAGTTTAGACCTGGCTTTTTCAATCTGTTCATGGATAGTCCTGTTCTCTGGTTCCATAGCCATCAATGAGAGCAAGCAATGAAATCCCAAGACTGATCTCAACCGCAGACCCAACAGAGCTGTCACTAATTAGTGGTGAATATGGCATTCCCTACATTATCCAATGCCTTTGGAGCTTTTCAAATGAGCTTTTGAGAGCTATGCTTTTCAGAGCTATGTAAAATGTGTATGTTGTATGGTAGTTCTACTAGTTCTGGGAAGAGTCACAGTTAAGGAGCTGCCTATGGAAACAGCATTGCTCAAAAGTTTTGAATAAATAATTGGTGTGTGAATCCTGCATCCTCAGCTGACCTAGATGTGGTAGATCTAATTATGTCAATGGTGTGTACTTTTAAATGCTTCTTTTTCTTTGTCGCCAATACATTCATTCTATTTCTTTTTAATCAACTGAAAAAATGTGATTTCCCTATCTTTTTATTCTTTATGTTTTATAAGGATGTAAGATGTCTGGCTTTCTTGCTCTTCTGACACAAGAAAAAAGCTGCACCTAGAAATTCTGGCTGTTGTTTTACAGAAACCATGAGCAACTTATGTGTAAATGAAAAAACAGCACTTCAGTTGTTCAAAAAAACCAGCATTGCTATACGGAAGAAAACTAATGGATCTTGCTTTTTGCGTGCTCGTGAATGTGAATTCTGCTGACCTCAAATCACTCTCGGTTTAGGAGGCTATGAGGGCAGAAAACTGTTCCCAAACTTCCCACTGAAGGTGTATCATCTTGCAGCGTACGCAGCTATTTTGGCTACTGGTGGGGACATACTGCTGATTCCATATCCAGAAAATTTGGAGAGAATTCAGGGCACACAGACTGGTTTCCCTTCAGCCAAGATGAAAAAGCCTGAATTCTATCCTCCAGATTGGAAGATTAAGAGGTGCTTAGCTGCCCAGATTGCATTCCCACTTCTATGCACAAAATTGGGCCTTACTATATTTATGTATCATTTTGAAACAGAGAAATTAATGTGCTTTCTAAAATATTTCCCATTAAGGATACATATAAAGAGAAGTTCTATAAAATTTTGGAAATTAACGTATTTGCAAATAAGTATGTTTTGCAGTAGAACATGTCAATACTCATAAAATAAATTCAGGAAAAGTTGTATTCCTTCAGTAAGTATTCTTACTTTACCATATATTACCATGCCATGCCCAACTCGTATGGGCACTACTTTGGTACGATTCGTAAGAATCGTATGGAAATCCCCATTTCCATAATGGAGATTGTTCCCCATATTTGTGACACAGACGATGCCAGTTGCTTAAAGTGGTATCTTCTCATGATGTTCACTGTTAATTTATGTTTCTGTATTATTTTATGTCTTGGTTACAGGGAAATGTAGTGAGGCCTGCACATGTAGCTAGCTTTTGAAGGAGAGCAAAAGCTTCCCCTTAGATGTAATTGATATGTTACTGTTGCTTATGGTACATATAAAAGGGGAGTGTCGCATGATCTTACTGGAAACGAGAAATCTTTCTCTTAACTCTGTTCCAACCACTTGTTAACAGTTTTCTCCTTAAGCCCTTCAGTGTGGCTTACAGGCAGCAGTGACCACCAAATGCATTTGTATTCAACTTTTCTCTGATTAGAAAGTAATGAAGAATACAGGAAAAATATCTGAATTACCAAATATTCATTAAATAAGACATCAGCTCTTAGGATAATTCAGGTGGGAAGGGATGTCAGGAGGTCACCTAGGCCCATCTCCAGCTCAAGCTGTTACTTCAGGATTTATGACTGGCCTTATTTAAGCACTCCTGAACTCATCTAAACTGCTGAACCTAGTTCTAACTCTATGTTCATCGAAGCTATGGTGGTTTACCCCCTGAGAGCAGGGTTCAACTTGATGGTAAGCACTTCTAAAAGTCCTTCCTTAATCTGCCTTTGGCGATTGCATTCGATCTATTCTCCCTGTAACTTAGAAGACTTCTTGGGTATGGATAGAGCAAAGACAGACTTGTCTTTTCACTCAGTTTTAAAAGCTTTAATTATATTTGACAACATTTTGTACTGAGCTGGCTTATTCTCTTACAAGGAGAAAGTATGCAAACTTTACATAGAAGTGGGCAGAAAATTCTGGCTACACTTGTTTGCTGTAGCAAAAGCCAACTCACTGAAAGGGAAGCCTTATACTTTTGTTGAAACCTGAACAGGAAAATATTTCTAGTGCCCAGTATGGAATTTTGGATCAAAATGGCGAAGGAAAATGCAGAACCAACTGCATCTTGAGGCCCAGAGCATTTACATGGATATTGCTTATTTGGATTTCTCATCTTCTTTTCTTATTCACTCCCACGATGTCTCCCTCAGCCCTACAAATTCAGCTTTCTCCTGGTGAAATATTTTTGAAATTTCAAATGTTTTTTTGCATGGAAAAAACATTTCATATCCATCTCTACCACATCTAGATATGAAACTTCATCTTATGTGGGCTGAAATCATGCTTCCAGAGAAGCGGCATGTAGCCATGCTTATTTGATGATCCCATAACATTCTTGGAACATAGCAGAGGAGACTGCTAAGAACATCATGTGTCACTATTTGAGCAAATTTCGTAGTTCAAGCCCTGCAATGACACATTTCCATCCATCCCCTGCAATGCATACAGCAGGAGCATTCCGTTTGCCTCTAATGAGGCATCACGGGGAAGGAAATCTTATCTATAAACAGCTCCCACATCACTTATAGTATTATTGAAGAAGGTCTTTGCAACAGCATTTTTTTGCGACAAAGATTTTTAACTATTTGTTTATTATAATATCTGTGGATGTTGAACAGAACAGATCAGCCAGTTCCTAAACCTGCCAAGCTCCTTGGCTGAAATTTTCCTGTACTTTGAGAGCCAGTTCCAGGCCACAAATTCTTATTCCTAAGGGTCTTGCCTATACTGTCCAAAGTATAGCTGATAATTTTGTACGTACCTATTCTATTATAGAGGTGATGCAATTTTAACTAGATTTAACAAAAAGCAAGCTGTTCTTTATTTAATTCCAGTTGTAAACAAGTTAGAGCAAAAAATAAATGGAGGATGAAACAAAGGAACAAAAAATATCACTTTATAAGCTTTCTTTTTAAATGTAGGCTTCTTTGTACAATAGAGCACTGCAATGTTTTTTGGAGGGAATAATTTACTGTGATGTGTATGAAATGGAATTTTGATAGACAGAATAAGTTGCAATCCAGTTCTAAACTATAGATTTTCAAGCAGATTGATGCAACAAATTGTTAGCAAATAGCAGTTTGCAATTTGATGCTAATTAGACATAAGGCAAATATGTGCCATGACAAATTAGCAGCAAACCATACTGAAAAGGATTAGCAAGAGCTGGCACAGAGACTGCTCGATTTTGCATACTTCCTTGTCTTAGTCTAGGAGGTCTGAGCCAGTTTTCCTTCTCTGTAAATAGGAAACCAGAGCAGAGATCACAGGCATGCTAGAATGCCTTTAATTGCATATTTGAAATGTTTTAACTCTCTCTTAATCCCATGGAGGCTTTTCTCCGTACCACCAGCTTTATTATCCTGGGAGATGATCAAGTACTTTATCCGTTTAATATTATAACTAAATACATTATGAGGTAAGTAACTCACAGGGTTATTTACTTTAGCAAGTCTATTGTACTTAAAGATACAAGAAAAAGCCCCATTCTTATTCAAAACACCTTTGCTTAACTTTCTGCGAATGTATTTTTCAGCAGATTTAATTATTCATTTCATTAATAAATTAATTTTTGCTAGACGATTATCACATTTCTTTATTGATGGGCACAGTGCCCTTGTAGTTAGTCTAGATCAAACTCATCTCGATATCCAGAAGTGATAATACAGTTGCGTTTTCAAACCAGAGTGAAGCAAGCAGGTCATTTTTAACCCAGTTCTTCAGACACGTGCCGGAATACGAACATAGGTGTAAGTATCACTTCAGGTCTAAAGCAAACTGCTCTTGCATCCTTAAAGGGTGAGATAATTTTGTTAAGATCAAGAATGCTAAACAAAAGTCACAGTAAAGTTACCTCGTTATTAAATTTAAGCAGCTTACTCTTTCTTTATGTGTGTGTTTGTTTATTTTTTTTAAATTAAGAGTTTCTGGGATAAGCCATCACTTCCGCCAAGCTTTCAATTCATATTTGCTGATGTGTACTTAGTCAGTTTGGATATGTAAAATGACATGTTTATTCTTCAAGGAATCATTGGTAGATCAGAAGTTCTTAAATACTGTTTCTCTTTCCAAATCTGAATTTCTAGGGCATACAAAATATTTAACTTATTATCTGATATAAGATGGTTGGTTGTCTAAAAATATATATATTTTACATTCACAACATTCCTATATCCATATATGGATCAAAAAAAATTGTTAGAAATAGTTCAAAGGTGCTAAAACATTATGTGGTTAGATGTATATACACCTTTCAGTTAGCAAAATAAATGAAGTGGGAAAATGAAAGGATATTATGCACAAAAGATACTTAACTTCTTTCATAAGTCTTAGAGAGAATTCCTCAGACAATTTAAACCGTGATCAATAACAAGTTTTGCCACAGTGCTGTCTTCACATATAAACAGTATGATAACACACTATTAAGGATTTACAAAAAGGCGATGAAAGAACTTGCACTGTTCAAAAAAACAAAAAACGGGAAAAAAAAGAAAAACCCAAGCTTTTCTTGCAATTTCTGAAGGCATTAATATATTATTCACATAAAGGGCACCTTCCTGTAACAGCTTCTGTGTGCACTGAGGCCTGGAGAAGGTCTTACTAGTATTGCCATGCTGTCTCTCACTGAGAATGTTTGTCTGCTCCCTTTTGCCAATATTTTTGCCCACTTGCCACATCACATCTGAAATTCAGGAAATGGTCTTTATGCCAGTGCAAAATCTTAGAAAAGTCAATTGGTCACCCTCCTGGCACAAAGATGTGTTTCCTTTTTGTTGTCTCTGAAATCTACTGGTGGTGTGTTCTTGGTAGGCAGTTATTTGTGTATATTTAAAGAGTGTAGCAACCCATCGATTGGCAAATTTAGACTAAAAATAGAACTAGTTGAAAGGGATATTGTTAAGAATTTTAGGATTAAATGCTATGTATAAATGGTTGTAATTTCCTGAGGGAAATTCAATTCTAGTCAAATCTTTGCACGTGGTATATTCCCTCACAAAAGCATTAGAAATTTTCTGCCCGTAATGTAGCTCCAAAACACCCTCACTGCTCAGTTCTATGACAGCTTTTCTGACAGTGCCTAAGCAGATTTTACATATTCATGTAGATACACTGTCAACCCAGATATTGCCGCTGTGAGCTTTGCTTATCCTTGCTGCAGTGGTGGTGCTGGCAAATCTTTATGTTAGAGTACAAATGTTTAAACGCACCCCTTCTGTTCTGATAGAATTGCGTGGTGTAGGCATTCTTGCTCTTCTGATGAGCTTCGTTATGGCCATTAGGGTGACTCTGGTGTATCTGGGTCATCCAGTACATACTGACTGGAAAACTATTTGGAACATGTTGAGAATCTCCGCTGAGCCGGTGACCACTTCATTGCCACGTTCCCGTTGTAGGCCTTTTTCACCCTCTGTAGCTAAGGGGTTGCTTTTTGGGGGACTGGGCTTGAATTTTTGCTCTCTCCTGGTTTGTTGGAATACAAAGTGGTTGTGAATTTTTTAAATGTAAATTTGCTTCTAAGTAAGCAATAAATTTTCAGGGGGAGGAAAATATTTGATGAAAATGAAATCTACATAAGTGATGGAAAAACACACAAAAAAGTATAAAATGGAAAACTCTTCTTTGGTCTTGTACAGGTTATTTTACTTGTCTTGGGAAAAGATAGTAAACGTTAGAGCAAATTCATCCTGATAAAGCATGCATTTTTTTTGACAAATGTATTATATCTATTTAGATCATGGGATTAACAAGATACGTCTTCCCCAGGAAAACATGCGCACTCTTGGAGAACCTCATTGACATCGCTGCAGAGAGGTAAGTACAAAAGGCCAGATTTTCAAAACCGTTTTCTGAGATTGTGCAGGCAAATTTTGTATATTTGAAACATGTAAGTTGGCATTTGCACAACTTGTTGGAACTGACTGTACCTAAGTTACTTGCACACTTTTTTGTGTACAGACGTGAAAGAGAAATGCAGATGTGCTACAAATTTGATTTCCAATGTCCTATTTGTTTCTGTTGCATCATTTCATGTGGCGATGAGAATGCTGATGTGTTCCCTGCTATGTGCCCTGCTTAAGAATAACTTTGACAGTTTTACTTTCAAATTGTTCAAGTTTTCCTTATCAATATTATTACTGTTTATAATACAGATGCTATGATATAGTCTGACACTTTTCCCAGACGTTGAAATATTTAAGGTTGTCTGGAGACTCTGGAATGCCCATATAGCCATGAAACATTGTCTTTATCTGTATATCTAAAATTCATCAATGAATAAAAACAGAGAGAGCAATCTTTAAAAAAATAAACCAAAATATTATCCTGTGGTAATTCCTACTTGCTTTCTTTTATCCATTTAAGATGCTTGAATTCACTTTGTTAGCAAATTTCCCTTGACAAGTACACCTATTTATTATTACTAAGCATTGCTTTTAGGAATGTCTGAAATGACACATGTATTGTTTTAAATAAGATCATAGAGTTAATTTTTAACCACGCAAACAATACACTAACAATAGAGTGAACAAAACATAATTAATAGTTTTATGCTATTCATCAGGATCATTTTATTTGCTGCCAGCATGTCCCAAATGCAAAAATGTTTTGACTTCAATTAAAAATTTTTTAAAAAAATTAAACCTGTTGTCATTGAAAGCATAGAACATATATACTACTAGGTACTGCATGAATTCCTGAATATTTGCATGTCTGTAAGCATGGACATACCCATGGCAGAGTAGGGGGATATCAGAACTTTGCCACATGAGCAAAGGATAGTGTAACAGCTGTTCCTGCATCCACCCATGTATAGTGAGGCAGCATCCCTCTGTCCCCAGATATGTATTTAATTCTCCCTTGGAAAAGGGATTTAAAGAAATAGCACCACATATATATTTTCCATTTTATAGAGAAATTATGATACCGCAGCCATTGATATCCCAGCATATTAGTTTCATGAAGAAGCAATTTTTTTTTTTATTCTTTGTGGTTTTTTTAAATTATTTTTTTAAAATTTGTTTTTATTTTTTAGAAAATAATTGCATCATGTTTCATGATATCTGTATTATTCCTGTCTCACCAGACAGGACCTTATCGTTGGCACAGACCATGCTCTCTTACTGTCACAGCAAAGGATATTTTACGCACCAGAGACATGCTTCATCCTGAATTTGTAGCTGGTCAGAGTTTGAGTTTGGCTACTTAGTGCTACCTCAGCAATTTGAAACTAAAAGCATAACCTAGAGGAAAAATGAAGTGTAGGTTGTCTTAAGCTGCTGTTTAGTAAAACACTTAAGTGCTTATTTAACTTTAAACATGCCTGAACTATATTAATTCCTTTTTAATTGCTGATTTGTTAATTTTAGTGGATTTATTAAATTGAAGACTCAAGAAATGGAGAGCCCCCATAGGATGATAGGACTAAGTAAGATCCATACTGAATAACTCAAGTAGTTCACCTAAGGGCTCACAGCTCCCTGTTTACTTAGGCACGCACTAACGTGCATATTTCCCATGTCGTGTACTGCAGCGTATGTTAAAAATATCAGATTATTTGCAAGCAAGCTGGTACCTTTGATGTGATACAGTGCAGATCCGTGCAAAAACCCCTAACATCCTGAAAACTGCGTCCTCTGCATAAGGTACACGCTAACGGTATATACGCAGCAGTATAGTTCTCCACCATGCTCCATCAAGAAGTGCTGTGGATAGTATTACCAAGCTTTGTAATATTTGTAAGACTTTGGAATACAAATTATGTTCAGTTCCTTTACCTACATTGCTTAATTCTGAAATTGATGGTTTGAGAAGCAGCAGATGGTAGAGACTTTTGCAAATGCATAGTATTCTCAAATTAACTTAAATACACTGTATGTGACTGAACGGTAAAACAGAATTGTAAATTGTAGATATGCAATGAGGAATGTAACCCCTAGTTTTGCAGCTCTCAATTTTGCTTTTGTTCTCTGTTCCATTTCTGGAACAGAAACTCTTCATCAGTTTGTGAATTTAGGTTCAGCAGAAACAAGGGAAAAGAGATTATCTGGATTTAAAACACTAGCAACAACAATAACATTTTAAAAATACTTGAAAGAGAGCACATATAGTAGAAATAGGGAAATCATCATAAACGAATACCTCTCAGGCTACTAGAAATATTTACGTTTACCAAGGAATGGGCAGCTAAAAGAAAATCAGCTTAATGAAACGCATTTGGACCCTTAGAAAAATAACAGAGAATGGAGAACTGGCCAGTATTGAGCACAGGCAAAAGTTAACAGGGGGCTCCCAGAGACTCAGGGTTAACGATGATCTATTCAGTATATTTATTGGATTTATTTGCAATGTAAATGGTAAAGTAAAGGCGTGTAAGGAACACAAAGTAAAAGGAACAAAAATATAGATGACAACAATTTTTGCTTAGTCAAGTCCATAGAAACCTCTGAGGAATTCTGGAGATCTAACTGATTTAGGCAATTAGGGAGCAGAAATTCAAATATACTCAGTTTTGACAAATTTCCTGCAATGTAAATTGTATAGAATTATTTGCACTATTGATTGAATTGTAAATTAGCTGTAACTACTTGATAGAAAGAACTTCAGTGAAATTCAGATCCTACTGAGGTCTCTGGGAGTTTTGCCATTTCTTTCATTGGGGATAGGATTTCCCCATGATCATCATTAGTGTAGACAGCTCAATAAAAAAGGCTGCTCACTTCACAGTGGTGGTCTTAGCAGCAAACAAAACGGTTGGATGAGTAAAGAATGGATTGGAAAATAATACTGCAAATATTATGATACCTATCAGTGATATCTTCTTGCCTTGAATACACTGTTGAAGTCATACCTTTCTGCTTCAAAATATATACATCTTAAACAGAAAGGATAGAGGAATAGTCATAAAAAGCATCCAGAAGCATAGAGAAATTTACATACAAAGAAAGAATGAAAATAGGAGAGCTTAGTTTAAGTGAATGAGAAGATGAGTGAGATTATATAGCAAATGAGTTATTTACACAAAGTAAATCTGATTTCTTTCTTGGCTTTGTCCCATAGTGCAAACAAAGAGGTGCACCAACAAATTGAAAATTGATAGGGAGGAGGTATTGATGTTTTGCAGAATGGGACTTACAGATGAAGAAAATCTTTGGAGTGAAAACTGTGTCAGGATTAAAAAACAGAATAAAACTAGACATCCATGTTTGTAAGGCAATTCTCACAGAGGCAATGAAATAAAGTAGGAAAACATGAGCTAACATCTAACGTTTATCCTATGATTTTTTTTTTTTTCATCGAGGCTCCCTTTGGGATATTGGTGATTTTGGTTTTCTTTTCAACAAAGCCTGGAACCTGTTTGTTACAGGCGATGGGATGCTGAACCAGATGATATACTTCTGTGACTTGTATGACTTCTCCTTCCTACCTTTGATGTCTCCTTCCGTCCCTATGGGGCTGTAATTTAATCCAGGTGAGGAAAGGATGAGAGAGGCGGAGCACGGCCTTGCGGTGCTGTGTCAGGTAAAGGGGTCTTACGATTGCTCAGCAGAAGAAAGCCTCTGCTCTGCAAGAGGGAGGCGCTCCTGAGATGAGGAGCTCTGTGGAAGTCTCCGGTATGAAGGAGGATTCTCATTGCCCCATCAGAGGTCAGGGAATCTTCAGCTTATGATGGAAAGTGGGATTTACACTTTTATTTTCATCTTTTGCATTTAGACAATAAATAAAGTCCTGAAGCAAAGACCACAGGCTCTTCTAGACATTGATAGTTCCCCGGGCTGGTAAATAACTTCAGTCTCTCAATGTTGTATTTTAGCTTTTCAAGTAAAGCACGTTCTTTTTCGGTATTTCAAGCAATGAATTGACTAATGCTTCTGCCACACAATGTAGCAGGAGTTGGTTCATAATATCCAGGTGCTGTCAATGAGCAATTTTTTTTTTTTTAACAAGAGTTTCTTTCAAGCATTTTTTTTTTTATGATACAGGATGGGTTCTTATAAAAAACGGTAGAAACAGCTTAGAATAGCTAGAAATGCTTAATGATTAGGGTGGTACACAGCTGAAGCATTACCAGTGAAATAGCTTACTTACTGATTTGTTGCCAGGTAGTGAGCCAATTAGCAGTGCTGGTTATTATTTACATTTCATGCTATATATCACTAAAATTGTGTTGTTGATTTATCATTTATATTGTTGTATTGTCAGCATAATTTATTCAGATCATGCTGAGATACCTGGGAAATTAAGTAATAAAGAGAATGGCATGGAGTATGTCTGTATTCAGAGATATTTACTTTGCTTTTAATGAGAATGCATGTTCAGGTAAAACACAGATCACTTAGCTATTAAATTGTTTTTTAAAAAAACCTGTTAAAAGTTTATACCTTGTATTTTCTGTAATTAAAATGGCTTGATTTTTGATTCTGGTCTGATTTTTACTGTTGTGTAAGTCACTTTTTACAGATTAGCTTAAATAGCATACCAACTGATTGTGACAACTTAGTTGATTAGTGAGTTGCAGAAAGCCATGCTAGTTCATATTGAGGTATCCAGTGTTGTTTATGTATTTGATGCTATTCTAATTTTTTGGCAAATATGAACATATCTTTTTATTGGAAGTCCTTCCTAATTGCTTGCATTTTTACCAAAAAAAATGAAAAATTGAAAGCAAGTTTGTATTTAACAAGATGTAAATATTTTTTATATATTCATCCAACTAACTAAGGTGCTATATTGGCTTTTGAATGTTTTTTGTACTTGTTTTTCCTCAGAAGGGAATAGAACTTCTCTGAGGGCTTTGTATAGCTTCATATTATAAACTCTTCCTTTCAATCATGCCATCTAGTCCTTTTAAAATCTTTTGATTGTCTAATAGGCTTAGGTTTGTTCGATAGGTTGGCTCTCATCAAGGATGGTTCTCTCGAAAACGTTCTATACAGAAAAAGTGGCCTGATAGTTGCAGTGCACGTGCTTTTACATTATGACAATGTTGTTTCTTCAAAAATTTGTGAAAATTAACTTTCACATTAGGCAACAATTCCAAGCAAAGTGGAAGAGGATGTTATTTTCCTTAAGCTATTAAAAACCCGTTAACTTTTTCAGTTACCTTTGCGTTTAGTTGCAATTTATTTTTAAGGACAGCTCTAATACATGTGTAGAACCACAGAAAACGCACTTTTTTCTAGTCTGTCTCAATAGAAGAATCTTCTTAAAGTGACCTTTGCTTAAACAGCTTTATTGACTCTAACACTTGAATTTTCTGCCAGTCCTGTGGCATGTGTTTCAGTTTTCACAAGGCTGCTTCTTCATGGTGACCCTCTTGGGTATGTTCAGACCTGAGAAGTGAATGAGCCCAAGGAATAAAACACCAGTAATCTTTGAGTGACTGTCTTATTTTCTGTTTACTAGGTTTTAGTTTATCATTTTTGTATATATTTGGCATGCTGAAATTTTTATATGCCTTTAGAAATAAAGGGGAAAAAAAACTGAAACGAGGGAATCCTGAAAGTGGATCATTTTAATTATAGAATCCCTGATAATTCTCTGTCTGAATTTTTGGTACAAGGTTGTGTGATCAGGGTGTATGATGCAGTGTTTTGATAGTAGGATGAATGAAAAAAGTCACGGAAAAAGTGACTGTTGAGCTACAAACCTCGCTGTAACATGGCTCAAACTTATTTGGATTAATCCTGTGTCTTTACAGTAAAGAAGTGTGAAGGAAAACTTACATGATACCGGTCTCATCTCATTGCTTGTAGTAGAAGGAAACGCGTATTTTGTTTGCAATCTCATATAATTGAAGCTCAGCAATTCCTGGTAAGTAGGTGTAACAACATTCTGAGAAGTTGAAATCATAGATGTACTATAGGTTTTGTGTTAAACTCTAAGTTAAATGGTCTTCAAGACTACAAGGTATGCGCAGTTAGGTGGATTATCTAGAGGCTACATAAGAATTTTGTACATTAAGAATTAGCAGACCTCTAGTCAAATATTTAACTTTATCATGTTAATAAGCAAAGATACTTCATTCACTTATTTTGACAACTGTAGTTTAGTTTCAATCAGAAATTATTCATGAAATATGAGTGCACTTAAGGCATTATATTTTATGAAAATACTGAAATCTAAGCTTGAGATAGGCAGCATGGCATGATAAGAGACTGGGAGCGTGTGTGCACGTCTGTGTGTCTGTGTTCAGAAGATGAAAATACCTTTATTTTTACCATAAGATATGTGAATCCATTGGGAGTAACTGATGTTCTACTATGCAGGTTTACTGTGTGTCTGCTATGAAGATTTCAGGAGGACAGCAGGTTCTCTGCTTTCCACATTTCTCCTGAAACCTCTGCATGTCATTACACAACTGAAACAGAATACATCAGGGCTGTAGGACAATGTAGCATTATTCCATCTGTGAGAGAAAAAAGATCACTTAACTTGCTCTTAGCTGTGTTATTTGAGATTCACAAGATCTCTTCTCACTTGAATGATAAATGTCAAGTTCCCACAGAAGCCATCCCTTATTCTCTTTAAATATAATGGAAAACATTTGTCCATGGCCGTTAGTGGTTTTTGTATTTTAATGTTATAATATTGATGAAATTAAAGTTATTTATTTTAATGTTATTTACTACAAAAGTCAATTGCTTAATCAAAAGCTGATTCCTTTAGGCAGAAAATATGCTTCCCCAAATTCCAGATTTTTTAGTGTTTATCCTTTTGAACTTGGATAACTTATGTTCTGTGTCTTAAACTTCACTAGTCTGTCTCAGGATTTAATTAACAATATTAGGGATATTAACATGTTTCTGGACTTCTGGACTCCTGTTAACATGTGAATATTGTATTGCTCTCAGTTTTCTCAGCTGCAATGAATAGTCCAAACGCATCTTGGAGAGCTGAATGAAAGCTTTCATCTTCCCGAAGTTACCAATTGTTGGTGATAAATTAGTGGATTATTTTGGTACTGTGTTTCCATGTACATATGGAAATAAGTACCTGTTCTGTGAGAACACTAAAATCTCTCTGTTTTATGGATGTTCTTTAAAGCAGCTTGTATATAACTAGCACCATGTTGGACATCTTTTTAGTAACTCTAGATGCACCATAACTGACATTCACCTAAGATGGTGTCCTATGTCTTTTAACTGGAGATTAACTATCCATTTGTATTATGAAATCAAATAAACAGTTGACAGAATGTATCATGTTAAATTTATGCCAGTTTTATCTTGGCTTTCCTCTCCAGGAAAAGCCAGTTTCGTACAGAACGGATCTTTTGCAATCATACACTGTGATTTCATGTTCAGTTGATCTATATTAAATCTGGGTTGTTTGCCCAAAATTTCTGTACTATGTCAGGTACAGATAGTATTTTCTTTGTTTTCATACTCAGAAATATCCAATTCCCTTTTAATCCCTTTATTCCCTTTTAATAATGTTTTCTTTGCCTAGCTCTTGACACATGAGTTTTAGTGTCTTTGTTCTCCTGATCTGTGTTGCATTAAGCCTACACAGTGTGGTGAGGAATACTCATTTGGAATGCAACAGCTAGAAGTTTATTTTGTGTTGAAATGAGAACTACTAAGGTGGTCATCAGAGCAACTGCTTGAAGCAGAAGTATCCTTTTGTAAGCAGATTTGAGAAAGAAAGAAACGTGTCAGATAAGATGAATTATGGAAGAAATTAATAGGAGAAGGGGAAATTTAAAAGGGAAGTACGCAGATTACAGAAGAAAGTAGACACGACGATAAGAAAGATAAGATTGTTTGGGTGGAGATCATGGTTTTCCCATGATTTATGGAGTTTTTCAAAATTCAAAGCAAAGCTGTGCCGACTCATGGCTACCCATAATATCAACATGTCTCTTATGAATCCAAACCAGAGAGGTTTATGAAGCTCTGGTACAAAGCAGATGGATGCATGGGACTTCAGTTTGCCCCAACCCCATCCACCCTCTCTCCCTCCTCATTCTGAATATGTCTGGAGAATTCAAAAAGTTTCAAGCTAAATCATCATGTTATAAGAGATAACATAATAAAGTCAAAGCCGAAGGAGAGTTTATCCTGTCCGTTACTTCTTTCCTTTATTGGTATGATTCAGTCTTGTATTTCTTGAACGAGGAGGAACCAGTATCTCATGCCTCTTCTCTTTATGCTCCCAGCACTGCTGGCTTGCTCTTTTCCCGTGCAAGATCCTTCCCTTACATGCGCACCTAGGACAATGTGTACTGTACTAAAGCAGATCTGAGTAGCAGAGGCTGAAAGAAGTCAAGTCAAGAAGTCTTTAGGAGAGGAGAAGAAATCTCGTATTTCACTCTGGAGTCGCTTAGGAAAAAAATGTTGGCATTAAATGTTGCTGTCTAGTTGATGTTATTGTTTCTTGTGCTCTTTCCTATTCCTTCTTTAACTAGTGTAAAATAAAAGTGAGACTGAGTTTTAGGAGCAACTCAGGCATGGCTGGCTCAGTTGCCAAATTCTGATTTACATAGCTGCTGATTTATCCAAATGTTGATCTTGTTGATAAGTAGTAGTGCAAACTCTTCCCTCAAAACCTAACGGAGCTCCAATGTCAAATAATTATCTACTGCATCTGTGGAGATCAGTGGGGGGTTGTCCCGGTGTTTTCAGGGCAGGATCTTAATGGTGCTCTGAGAGTAAATGTCAACAAAAAGGTGAAATGTCTGTTTAAAGTTACCACTCTCACTCAGCTGTTTGGAAACTTAGTATCTTCACTTGTATTCTGGAAAAAATGAGAAGTGTAGAACAGTCAGTGGATGGATTAGGAAACACTGTATTATATTGTGTACTGTACTAGCTGGGTTTATCTCTTTATCATTTTGTTCTCATTCCAAGATGAAGTGGAAACTGGGCAGAGAAAGATTAATAGTCAGCAAACAGGGACACGGTGATTGGAGTGATGTTGCATATGTTATGTTGGTCCCAATTATTTCATTCGATAGCAGAATTTAATTGTATACCTGCACTGTGGAAAAGTTTTCAATTTGTCATTCCTTCTGACTAGGCGAAAGTTGCTGATTTAGATCAACCCAAATCTTCTTATCTGGATAATTCTGCTTTCTGTTTAATTTCTCAAGACAAAGGAGTGATTATGTTTGAGAATGAAATTAGTTGTACACGGTGATTTTTGCATTATTTTGTACTTGGCTATTGTTTACCATAGGTGAAAAGAAAGGAAAGGTAGGGGGGTGTAGACCTCAGCTTTACTAACTTATGTGGGAGCTCTGATTATCGTATGATTTTGATTTTAATTGTGACTATTTGATGCATGACCCAGTTGCTTCACAGTTCACTGTCAGTCCGCTGTTTGGCCCTTCTGCCCTCTTCTCATAGAAGATGTTAAGGGCTGAGAAATGTGATTTTATCACTGTTTATTAAAATCCCTGATCCTATCCTTCAGCTCCTTTAAGGAATGGTTTCCCTTGTGTCGTCTTCTGTTGTATGAAAACCACTACTAAAGCATTACCTGTGCTAGATTATTTCATCACTTGCTTTTAGATACTACTATCACCTAGCTTAGCAGCCTCCTGCTTAACTTGGGAGTGAATAAGGTATTCCTTTCCAAAAATTGGTCCAACATATATCTGCTTCCTAGTTGAAGCGATGTAGACTCTTCTCCTGGAATAATTGAGAATAATATTTTTGATAGGTAATTGCTGACCCACCCCCTTCCTAATTGCTGGTTTCTCTTCTGGCTTTGTCAACTCTGGAATCCTTGTAATTCTGTTCTGCTCTGCTGTTCAGGATCAGAGTTAAATTTGAAAACATAACATATGAATAATATTTCCACTTAGAGTGAAAAAATTTACATCATGTGGCTGCTAACCAGTTTAAGAAAGTGAAAACCACAGTGCTACCATTCTGTTTCAAAAATCGCTTGCTAATCTGGAAACTTGGTCCCACTGGGTGAAGATCAAATGAAAAATGTGTGGCACTCAGCCACACATGACCTGCTCACAAAATCCAGAGGGAAGGTGTAAATAGGAAGTCTTTAGCATCTCTGAGTTGTTAGCTTATTCAGCCCAGCAGGCTGATGGGCTCTGGATATAAACAAATTGATCTCTACTTGATCTTCTGCATCTCATGCTCTTCAACGTCGCCATAAATTCATTTTTTTTATTTTTTATGGAGGATTCCCCTGACTGTGGAAAATAAGTTGCATGACGTTAGCAGCCTTGGTACAATTTTATTTTGCGTTAACTGTAAAATTCTATTTTCCCGCACTGCTGTAGTTCTAGGGCTCCTTTTATCATTTTGGTATTTAAGCCACCCTTGCATAATGTTTTCTGTTTGTTAAAGCATCAGGGATCCTTTAACTTATCTGTGAAGGAGAAAGTGATTGTGTTACCATGTGTGTTTGATTCTGCTACAGGGTCTTTCTCAAGCCTTATCACCACAAAATATGGGAAAAGCCCTTGGAATAAAAGTCTTTTTTTAAAATTGTGTCACTTTTCCTAGCAAGTGCACATGCTATAAAAACTGTTACAGAAAGAGTTTAGTTTTTGTAGTTTTCTGTCTTAACGTATCCTTCAGGAAAAGAATATCTTCACATCTCTTAATGGTGTGATAGCTTTCAAATGTATTGTTGTCTGAACCGTTGATTAAACAAAATGGTGCTGATTGCAGCAGGGTGGCTAAATGCGGACAGAAGTAGCTATTGCAGCCTGCTCACTAAGAAGTCATTTATCAAAGTTTTATCTGATTTCAGAGGCATTAGATTTATCAGTCACAGTTTATAAATGGCATGTCATCAGGATCAAACCGAAGCAATACCTTACTCAAGCGCTGCTGTAAAGCAAGTGTAAACATCTTCTGCAGATGCACTGTGTCCTTGCCCTAGGAGGTATGTCATGCAACATTATAATTATAGCAACCTTTAGTACTTTGTCTAGTTGTAGAATTATTTTTTTGTTGTTGTTTTGGTGGTCTAAGGTTGATTTCTGCTCATCACCCAACCCAAAAATGTTTACAATTTCACTACTGGTGAAAAGCATAGCCATTTGGTACAATGTAGAGAAATAACTCTGGAAAAGTTGAAGGTGGCAGGGCAGGGCCTCATGGCCAGGGCTCATCCCGCTGCCCCAGCCAGGGAGCAGGGGGCAGCCCCAGCCCGGGGCGTCAGGCACCCCCTGGGGATGGGACAAGCTGAGGGGCGGGCTGGGTGTCAGCCTGCTGGGTGGGGGTGTCGGGATCAGGCCCAGTGAGGGGAACTGGGGTCAGAAACAGTCCTGACGTGGCCAGACAGAACAGGGAGCCTCAGCGCCCTCAATGGCGGGTCTCTTTCCCACTGAAATGGGCAGTTTATCCAGAGCGTTTCCAGACCGTACCTACTTATCCGATGAGCAAGGAAGTTAAAGGCACACTGAATAACGCCAAAAAAATTTGCAGCAAAATAATCCAAGAATGATGGACATCCAAGAAAAGGATTTAAAAGAAGCCTGCCTGATCTGAGAAATAAACCTGCTGTGTATCCCAGCCTGACTGAGAGTCTTGGGTTTGACTGTTTGGATGATGAAACCATTTCAGATTCAAGTGCAATCCGGAGGTAGTTTTATCAAACTTATAAAAATCCATTTGAGTCTAAATTAACCTCAGTTGCTCTTTAACCAGCCTAAGAGAAAAAGTGCTAAAACCCCAGTAAAACAGACTCTCTGACAACTCGCTTGGTTTTTGGGGTATGCTTTAAAAATTTTAGCACCCCATTCTGTATTTGCAAACTTAAACCACAAATTGTTTATTAAGGGTGAGGAGATTGTTTTAGACCCTTGAAAAGCATATACAACTACTTTAAGTGATTATGAAGGTAAATCTTATTGTCTGGGGAAATGACTTCTGCACAGCTATTTCTTTTATTGCTGTGCTGAATGTGAAGGCATTATTCAGTTTAATAAATCCTACTGTATCTCTCAGTCTGTGTAGGCTGATATAAAGATCTCCAGTTATGTCATATTACCACCTTTGTACAGCTAGTGTTACGTGCTTGATGACTGGTGGCTGATAAATGCAAAACCTCATTTGGTTTGTGAGTGATTGAACGCTAACACTGTTTAGATTTCTTAATATACTTGTATTAGCATGAATAAGTAATGAGCATGCCAGGCTTTTTTGAATATTTGATTGTATCTTTATAATGGATTTGTGTCTCTCTCTTTGTGCTAATGTCATTGTAACTTTGTTGGTGTCATAACTCCAAACCTTGGCAATCGATCTTTATCAGAATATCTTAAGTCAATTACCCTCTCATGGCCAAATTACTGTGTCATAATACTTTTCTTATAAAAATATTCTGCATATTGCATTTAGGATACAAATAGGTACTAATTCTGTCTGCAGTATATTTCTCATTTCCATATTGTGGCTTCTATTAGAGTATTGATCAGTGATTTTTGTTGTACTGTCTCTATAAGCATACGTGTATGTGTACATGAAACATTAAAGCTTCTCTTAATTCTACTATTTACTAATAGACTAGCTGATCCTTAATACTCAAATTCAGACATCTTTCATGTGCCCTTGACTTCCGCTACTTCTAAAAATTAAGCCCGAATGTTTACAGTTTCTTGGAAATCATCATCCATCATTTTGGATAGTGATTATTGTAGGAAGAAAGTATTCCTTTGCCAGAGACTTCTGGTTATTCTAATAACCTAAAAAAATACGTACCTGCAGTACAGTAGATTTTCTTTCATCACCCTGCATCGTGTTTACTGACTGACTCATTTAACAAGTAGAGGAACTGAAAGAAAGATGGCTATTTTGTTAGTAGTTTATTAGTGGTTCCCAAATACACGTTGTTTTTTCTACGGAAAATACCTAAACAGAAGACTACTAGACCAGTGATATTGGCATGGTCAGGGTATTGTCTGGGCGTGCATTATTCTGTCTCTGCGCTTCTGTATATATGCTTCTATTCTAAGGTGCCAAGATTAACCGAATCACCCCTGAAGCAACATTTTCGGTTATAGAAATTTCCAAACCTGTTATGTGGACTTCAGTTAATGACAGACTTAAAACACTGCTGCTTCATGGCAGGTGTTGGACCCATTTCTGGAGATGCATAGTGAAATGTGATACGTAGTGCTACACATTCCGTACTTTCACTGCACATACTAGTATAAGTGAAGCATGGATCCAGCTGCTGTATTTCATTGCCTACTTTTATCAGAGAAACCAGTATGAGCTGGAATATAGGACTACTGGAGGTGGATCTGGCCCTCCCCTTTCCTTTAAAATCGGCTAGCCAAAATGCTTCCCACTTTTAAAGCTATATTAAGATATATAAAGCAAAAAAACTCTGTAACAAGGCACAGAATTGCTGAACGAGGGAAAAACCCTACAAAATGGGAATAAAATAAATTACTCCTGCCTGCCAGAGACTGGGAAAGAGATGGTCCTATGCTCCTATTTTGCTTTTCAGTCCATTGGCTTAGTGGCTCCTGCATTAAAACAAACTTCACACAGTCCTCTCTGATTCCTAGAAAATTTCTTTCTGTCTGAGCTCCAAGGCTTGGATCTACTCTGTGCTGCTGAGAGACCCCTTCTTTTCTCTGGCTTTTACCGCAAACTGTGCCCCTGCTGTCCCCACTGTCCTGCTCCACCCGCTGCTCCCAGGAGCCTGCAGGGCTGAACGTGCAGTCGTTTCAAGGGCAGGCGCAAGGTTCCTCTCTTGCTTCGGCACAGGGTTCAACCTGATGACAGTACGGTTGTCAGAACAGTGTAATCACATAGCATCCCACTTTGCTGCCCAGCCATAGAATGGTGTAAACATACCGTTTGCAGTCCTTAGACAGTAAACTGTGAAGAAATCATAGAATTATAGAATCTACCAGATTGTTCTCTTTGTCACAAACTGTCGCACTGCAAGATGGTCCACTTTGAACATTTTGGTCCACTTTGTGTCTGAAAAAGAGGGCATGGTATGTTAATAATGGTGAATTTTAATTTTTTTACGTGATGTAACGTGGGAGAATGTGTGATTAACAAAGGAGAACCTGAACAAATGGCCTTCATGCTCCAAAATATTGCTCATCTACAGTGAAAGGAGTAAAAATGCTTCCTGAGAGTTTTGTCCTTGTTTTCCTTCTAGCTCCTTGTATTCTAGAAAGAAGTTATTGAGTGTGCTTGGCGGGAGAAGCCCATGTAGGTCCATCACTGCTTTCCCGCAGAGCGCTGAAACACATGTTATCAAGGTGCGTCAAGATAAGCCCACAGGACTGTTGCAGAAAGCCATAATGAAAACATCTAGGAACACCTCAGACTTTCACAGGCTTGTCAGTGATTAGTCCAAAGATTAAACTTTGTGAACCTTCCTCACCTGTTTTTTTGAAACTCCCCATCTTCTATTCGGCTAGCAGTCTCCATTCCGTAATCATATTCACGCTATCTGCATTCCCACTTGCACACAGTTTATTCAGGCCTGTTTCCCAGGAGCCTTTATTCGGTGTATTTGTGTCCCGCTTTTCAGACACAAGCAGCATGCTCTCTGGATCAGCAACAGCTCACGTCGAGTTTTAAGTATCTTGTCCTATTAGAACAAGTCATATATTTTGTAGCTTAGTAGAATCATGTGGGAGAATCAGAAGGGTCACATCTCCCTCTGGTTTTTCGCAGAAGAAGATGAATGTGGTATAGTTCATATTGATGCCAAGTACATAATCATATTTCCCTCCTACTTAGGAAACCTTAGCTTCAGAATTTTATGTTAGATTAGCAGATGCATTACATGGGATGTTTTCCAGACTCCTTTTTAAAAATCTGAGTCACTCCGTGTTTGCCATGCAAAGTCCCTTACTCTGTAACAACGTCCTTAAACCATTTGAATATGTACCAGGAGACATGCTGAGCAAATTACTAGATTGAATACCAAATTTTTGTAAATTTTGTCATTCAAGTTAACAAAGTGACACGGGCGTCAAAAATAAATTATAAATTATAAAAATACAGTCTATATTTGCACCTGGCTTTGAAAAAAGCCTTGCATTTTTGCTTCACGAAATATGCACAGCCATGAGCTACACGATGATATCATGTGGACCAGCTCTGATGATTTGAAGGTTTCATAAACTTACTCATTTGAAAGTGTGATAAATAAAATTGAGCTAGTGGACAGTTTCAGAGCATACCCAACGGGGCAACATTTCAGTATCACTACCACTTTTCTGCAGCATTTTGTATTGGCTGTGCTGAGTATCTCTGCATTAAGCAGGTTGACTTTTGTGGTTCCCCTTCTTAACGCTATGTACTATGCAGGGAGTCATCGCTGGGTGTTGGTCAGCTATGCAGGGTTGGCTCGCAGGTCCTCATCTTTGAGGAGGTACGTTGCAAGTAATATTAAGAAGTTTACTTTATGTGGTTGGCTCTTGGTATGTATTAGTTTACCATGTAAATACCTTCACGTCCATGATTATTTCAGTGATACTCATATTTTATCTCATATTCCATGAGTTCTCTGAATATTTCAGTCAAGTTCTGTCAGGTGAAAACTATCTGGTCTGTTAATGTTAGAGAAAGAACTTCAGAACATTTTGTAACAACGTGTTTGGCGAAGTGTGTGTGTATGAATTCTGGGAAGAAAAAAATAATTCAGAATGGTGCATGGCTTAAAACAGCATGATAAGCATGGAGCTCACAAGAAGACTCATGAAATCAATTTTTTTACTGCTATATCCATATACATATAACTCTCCTTTAACATCTGCTTTGTATTTTTGTATTTTCCCGGCACTTTCAGAGCCACAATACCAATTGTGGTTTTATTAAGTGAGCTAGAAATGGATTGCATAGGTGCAGGTGAAAGCAATATCTGGCTTGCTAACTTTATGATTGTCAGAGAGTAAGGACAACTTTACTCTCTGATGTAATGTTATTCCTCTTGTCTTCCAAAAATGAAAAATAAGTATGTTATTTTCTTCAGGGTGCTTTGTCTATGGAAGGGCTTTATGAGGATATACCCTTATAGAAATTCTTTTTGAGTACCTTCTTAAATGTTAACAACCAAAAGATACAAACTTTAGTAATAGGATAGAAAAACAAATTGCTTAACATGTGGATAGTGTTTCATTCATGCTTTCAATACTTTTGTTAAATGAAAGATTAAAAGTGGTGTTTTTAAAGAGAAGGCTTGACAATGCTCCCACTTACTTAAGTAGTGCAAGTAAACTTGCTAATAAGCCTCTCTAGGCTTGATGTCTAACATGTGTGGCTTTATGACGACTGGAAACTTGCAGCATTCACGTTTCAGAGCAGACATCTTCACTGCTCCGCCTGGTAGAACCAATCACCGCGTTGTTCACGACTAGACCTCAGTCTGACTCACAAAGAACATAAATACTGGAGTCGCGCAGAGAAAGCTCGTTCTTACTTTTTGAAGATATATTTTCTTTAGTGTTTGATTTTATTCTGTTTGATATCTGTCATATCTAGTGAGAAAAAAGGCTGCCTGCTCTCTTAGAGAGAATGCCTTTCTACGATGTGCCTTATCTTGGGACACAAAACAATCTATATGGCAGAGCTACAGGCCTTGAGAACAAGACCCAGGTGGCTGAGGGATTTTAAAACTTGGAATTCGGCAGTTCTAGATTCCTGGCTCTGCAGCAGCCCACTCCGTGAGTGGTCGTTTATTTCCCCAGGCCAGATATATCCTGGAGATTATATCCCGGAAATAATAAGCTGTTTTGTTGTCTACCTGTTTTTAAACTGTATTATTCCTGTACTGGACTTCTCTGACAATTGTTATGATGCCCTATCTCCCTAAGTTGGAAAACTTTATTTAATTCAGTACTATATTAGATGTGTTGAGTTTGAGTGTTTGTGGCTGTTTTCCCTAGGAACTTATTGATTTATATATGGCGAACTTGTCTGGGTGAGCAAAGGACCTTTTTCTCAAGTTCCTCGGCATAGTGCTTTCTCTTATATGTTTCCTGGTTGAAAATTCCTTCTCCTTTTGATCTCTGAAATACCATTATTAGCTCTTCTTTTACTCTCATGATATAAAAGCATTTTGGGGGAAGTTAATTAACAGTCTGTCCTTTTCCATATTCAGAACTTCTAAAAATCTGTTTAGTTCCTGGGGAAAGCATATGTTAAAATAGAATATTGCATGGAAAAGCCACCTACAGATATTACTTCTGAGATAAAAGATTCAATAAGGGAGCCAGTGACTTTCTGTCTTTTTTGCTTGGGATGTGTACTAGGCATTTCCATGGTGATTAGTGTTTTATAAATGCCAGAGATAAATGGTCACAAGAAACTGCTGCAAACAGCAATAAGTATTGAAGTAAAGGCTTAAACAATCCTCTCCTACCAGCTTCCCCTTGTGATTCACTCCCTGGGAAACTGCAACTTGTGGGCCTACCCGACCGAGCTAAAAAGCTCGTGTACAGAGTTTATATTATCTTCCAACCACCTGTCACTTCTATATTTTCATTTTCTTTAAAAATATATATCACCATTTAGTGGCTCAAAATATATCAATACATTTGTTGTAACGTTGGCAGCATTTGTTATCAAAAATTACTTCTTTTTTTGTGGGGAGAAGTCCCAATAAACCCACAAGTAATGGAAATTATAAATGACAGCTGCCAGTCACGGGAGCTCTGCCTGCGTGTGCAGTCCTGCCGGGAATCCAGAGTCTGTCTCAGATCAGGTCACTTGATGGGCAGTTCTTGGTGCTCTCTCTGTGTCAGCCGGCGGATTAGCAATAAGAACAAATCATATAAAGTGGGAATGATGATATTGTTGGCCCCTGTCGTGTAATACTTATAAGCCACAGACTGTGGAAAATTGACCAAATCCCATACTGTGTATCACACTTGGGCAATTTTTGTGTTTGTACCTGGAAGTCTGTGTAACTTGGCAATGGAAGGTGGTTCCTAAAGAGGTGTTGTAAATAGAGCCAATCTCAAAATTGCTATCAAAGTGCTACAGTGCAGGAAGTGCATTCGTTACATTAAATGCTCAATTCAAGGGTGAGGCTTTTCAAGGGATTTGGAGGGATGAACTTCATTCGTGCAAGGTTAGTTGAAAACAGTTACCTTGAGTTCCAGTCAAAACCAACTTTGGTTGAAGACTGTGATTAAGGTTTATCTTGTGTCGTGTTTAGTCCACAGTGGCTGTGGTTTCCCAATTTGCCGTGATCGAGCATCTGATTCCTATTTATTTCTCCTGTGATGACAGTTTTGTGTGCAAACAGAATTAAGCATCTTTGTAACATTCCAACATTTCCAGAACAGGACCAACACTTATATCCTATTGCTGGTCTCCCCATGGTGCGTGGGAACGCTTTGCCAGCTATACATATGTCTTATAAATGAAGGAAACATTTGTAACTTCGGAGTTCCCATGTTCTGAACTCTGATTTTGTCCTGTGCAAAGTAGCAATAGTAACACAAATGTTTTACCCGTTTCAGCTTCTTTCTCTATTTTGTTTGATTTTATTCCTTTTCTTGTTGATACCATAGGACTTAGAAGAGCGTTCAAAATGTCATGTTTCTATGTGGTTTAATCTCTACTAGGGGGTTACTGGATTTGAATGCCTGTAACAAACCAACCACTCTTAGTATTCTTCCTAATAATTAAATGTTTGATGTGATCACCTAAAACCTCAAAAGCTTAAGGTTTTGAGGCAATAGTAAGGAAAACAAAAATTGCCTCATCTCTTCAGATGCCTATGTGCTCTGCATTAATTCGGACAATGGATTTTTTTATACTAAAGTTTTCTTAGGATATGACAAGTGATTATTTCTTTAAGTATGTACTCTATCCATTATTAAATTGATTATTCAAATCTCATTTAAAACAAGAGGCCAGATGGCAGTATTCCAGTATTTGTTGCTACTAGCAACCACAAACCCCAAACTGAATGATTTTCCATTTTTCACTGTGGATGAAGGGATCTCTTCATTTTACATGCAATAAAAAGGAGCTACAGCTAACCAATTACAAAACAAGATTGTTATACTAATACTTTCTAAAAATCATTTACTGACACTCTGTTACACTTGTTGATGACCTCATAAAATATGTAATCTTTTTCTAGCTTTGCTAACTTTGTTACCAATTATAATTTTTAGTTAGAATATTATTGTCATGAAAGGAAGGTTTGGGTTTTTTTCGTTTTGTTTTAACTAGCTCAGGTTATGGGACTATAATTAACAAGATTATGACTTTCTAAGAAAGTATAAGAAAAAATAAAATTAAGAAAGGCTCAGAATGTAATTTACCTGATGGCTGATACCTGTGATTCAAGTAAAAGAAATGTATATGGAGAGTAAATTTTAAGGTGATATAATAATGTAATTTGAAAAATGACGATTGGAGAATGAGTGCTTAATGTCTTTTCAGAAGTATCTATGATTTAAAAAATGAGGACCAAACCTATATCTAGAACTTACTCAAAGTCTCACTTCTTAGCATTTAGGAGTCCCACAACTGACCATTTTGGCTAATTAGCCAAAAATTGGCAGTAAGGCAAGGACTATCTGGGTCTTCTCCTTAATGATGACTTGCTGCATAACGGTAAAAAGTGATGTCAGTACAGCTCATTAATTGGTATCAGAGAAGAGATAACAACAATAATAAAGAAG
Organism: Dromas ardeola; assembly: GCA_013398915.1. Lineage (NCBI taxonomy): Eukaryota > Metazoa > Chordata > Aves > Charadriiformes > Dromadidae > Dromas > Dromas ardeola. Next base: position 243,185 of record VYZM01022232.1, on the reverse strand, counting down.
AGTATGCAGAAGTAACTTTTTCATTTTCATATAAGGGGCTGTTTTGCATACAACTCATTTCTTCATATGTGTACTTGTAAGCATCTAAATTTATGTGTTTCCTGACTATGTGTAAGCTTGGCACTGCAGATATGAAAGCTGGGTATTTTAACGGTACTTGACTGAAACTTTATTTTGGTCATAATATTAAATGGTCTTGAGCTGCATTTGTTTTCTTACTTCTTGTTTGTTCTTGGTTCCCTATCAGATCAGTAGTAAAATTCCTGCTAACTTTGGTGCATACCACTGGCCCATTTTTCCTTGGTTGCTCTTTAGACAACAAAATTTCTGGTCAATGGTCTGCATTTCTGCATAACTGTAAACTTACTATACATCGGGTATTAAATGTAACTTGACTTGTTTCTTAATCTGGGTAGGAGGTGAGAAAATGCGTCCTAAATGACAGATGTTACTGAGATCGCTTAATGCACTGCCAGAAAGATCTAAGAGTAAGTAAAGAGGCTAGCACAAAAATGAGATAGGATAGGCAAATATGAAAGTATCCTTTTGTTATTTATTCAATTTAACAAGAGATTTTAGTAAGTTAAAAATTCTCACAGCTAACTGTTGAAATAAAATGCCTGGTTAATAGTAAACATGCTCAGCCCCATAATCCAGAGACTATTTACACTCTGGTAATTTCAAGAAACAAATATTAGCTTATAAACGCTGTGATGGCAAAATGTGCTAGCATACATGTTAAGTTTCTAATCAAACATTGCAAAAATTCATTAATCAGTATTTCATAGTTCATTACAGTCTGACTAATTTTGAAATCCTTCATGTAAATTGATTAAATGTCTTCAGTATTCAGATAAATGGGCTTTTGTTTTAAGCAACCTTTACTGTGAAGTCCATATTTCTCCAGGATTGAGTTCTGGTAACATTTGACTGTCATGTCTGACATACTAGCCAGTTGCCATTTCACCCTTTCTTCCCTCCCTCTGTATTCCAAATATCTCATTGACCAATTGTGAGAAAAATATTCTTAAATCTTCTTTAGACGTAACAGGTCATAGTTAGAAAGTGCTCCATCATCTACTGTCATCAGTCAGCAAAGCTGCTTTTTTTTTTT
>VYZM01022232.1:220582-232353 GCA_013398915.1 Dromas ardeola | reverse complement strand
GGGGGGGGAAGGTGATGTGACTTTTGTTCCTTCCCTTCCACACTTTTCTGATTTGCACTGAAACAGTAATGAGAAAGAAAATGCATGATTGTTTTTCCCTTCTGTAATAATTCTTATTTGAATTCCTTAGATGTTTCATTATCTTTGGTATTGAAGAACTGGCTTGTTCATAACTCAATGTCTGCCTCTGCAGGACCTAAGCCCTTTTCGCATGCTTTGAAGTAATGGCCACTAACCATCACAGCTCGTTCCGCCGTCGAGTGGAGCTGCGCAGCCAGGGTGGCACGGCCAGACACTGCTGCTGTCTTGCCCTGGCAGGTCATAGCAGCCAGCAGTAGAAGCAAAACAGTATCCAGTCAGTAGAGATGCCATAAAGATACGCTAGATTTGGCCATCTGCCATACATGAAAGATAGCATCCAGTCAAAGCATGTGTCTCCCACTCCCTATACTTCCTCTGTTGTCCTGGGCTTACAGGAGATTTCTGTTGTTTCTGGTTTTGAAGTTATCCAGAGAGGACATTGTGTTAGCACAGGTCTTGCAATGTGCAGCGGTGGCGCGTGTCAAATAGCTTATGTTGTGTGTTTCCCCAAAATTAAGAACTTAGGCAGTTTGTTATAGCAGGAGGATCTAATCACATATCCTTTCTGGGGTAGACCTTTTTGTGAAGAGAGCACAGGCGCCTGAAGCTCCTTACGCTGCTACAGCATTGGGAGGTGTGTACTTTCTCTACACTGGAGGTTTTAAGAGGTTGAATCTTTGAAACTGATCATGTAGCAATTTTTGGTTTTGTTTTAAAACAACAAAAAAGCTATTCCCTTTCATTTACATTCCAGTCCTGGATATGTGCAAATGATTTAGGGCTCTGGGTTTAAATGAACAGAGGATGTGTGAGGTTCAGACACTTAGGGTTTGAATCTTTCAGCAGCGGAATGGGTGTGATAATTCAGGAAGCCTGTCATTCAGGTTTCAACTACTGCTAGGAACAATTTTGTCTTTGGGCGATTTAAGTTTCAAATAAGGTTCTGGACATTTGGAAGGAATCCTCTATTTCAGTTTGCCTCTGTTCCTTTCAAGGAAATATTTATCTTCGAATTAAGGGTGTAATAGGGGGCGTGTTTATGAGCTCTTTAAAATGTGGAAGTGTTGGTGTAAATGTCTCAGATCTTCAGAGTTCAGTGGTGAATCTTTTTTGTTTTGTTTGGACACAAAAGAGAGGAAGTTACTTATCAAATTTATGGAAGTGCTTTAACATTTGCTTTTTCAGGTGTGTGAAATGTCTGGCACTTACTTCCAGGTCTATATCATAATCTAATAAACCTTTAATCCAGAAGAGTTTTTAAACCACTCTTTCCGAGTAATTTAAACTGTTGTATCTGCCTGCCTGTAAAAGATGGATAGTATTACCGTTCACCTGGGAACTATCTTCATTAATATATTTGGATGAGATTCCATTCACTCTTTTAATTTGTGCTTGATACAGAATTCTGCAGGTGCAGTCAAAGGTGAAATTATGGGGGAAGAGGAGGAAAAAAGACCATCTAACTTCATAGTAGAAAATTTTTCCCTTTAGTCTTTACCAGTCTGACATATCACTTTGTGTGATGTTCACTCTTACTACTGCAGCACCACAACCCACTGATAGTGTTTGTTTTTCAACAGACTCTGTTAACATCAAAGATGAATATTCTTTTTCCTCTGTTGATAGTAATTAAATGCAATAGAGATCATCCTGAACTTGGAAATGCAGGCCATGGTTCAGAACTGGTATGTATAGTTTTAGAGTGTGCATCTTTTTGTTCATTTATATTTCACGGGTATGTGAAATTCTGGGAGGTCTATCTCAGTACTTCCATAATTTGTGTACAAGTAAAAAAAAGATGGAAAGGCCTCATCTGCCTGTTAATAACTATAATAATAGACATCTAAGAAGCTTCATCTGTTGCTCATCTATTTAAAGCAGGATTTAGTAATCTGGGGCAGTGCTGAAGATCAGATACCTTTCTTTTGGTTGGTCCCCTACTTAGCTGAAACATCAATGCTAAGAACATTTCATTTTCTGGTCTGTGAAAATGTTTAATTTGTGGTTACAATGCCTTTAATTTTGGGAATGCACATCCCTCTCCAGTTAGGTAACACCCCAGTGCCAAAGTGTAGCTATTGGAACCCCCTCGTACTGTGCATTGTATTGTGCACTGTGCACACCGCGCTGTGCGTTGTGGCTGTCCTGGCAAGAAGCCCTGTGGGAACCCTCTCTGGCAGACAATACCATGAGTAATCTGGAGTGACTCACAACTTAGTTCTCTGACTTGTGCGTTGATTTGCCAGCTAGAATTACCTTGGTTTTATGAATAATGAGGACATCAAGTGAAGTCATTCTCCTCTTTCAACATGCCGAATTTCGTAATTCAGCATTCTATAAGAACTGAAATGTGAAGGACTTTTACTCTTTTTCAAATTTGCCTGAAAATGGCCAAAGATTAAATGGTCAGTGGCACCTCAAAGATGCACAATGACAGTTGCAGAAGCCTTGCTTTCTTAAGGAGCGAGGTCTCTGCCTTAATGAGTTTAGGAATTAGTGAAACATTCCTAGAACTTCAGAAAAGAATTTCCACTGTCCTCATTTTACATCTGATAAAAGGGTGATCGCTGCATCCTGCTCCCCGCCCCGAGTTCTGCAGAAGGGACAGATGAGATATCTGATGAGCATGTTGTGTATTTAAGTGTTTTAGAACTTTAGAGTCTACAATTTTGGGTTCATCTACATGGTGAGCCATGGTGAAGGCTCAAAATAATTTTGACTGTCATTTGAAAGCAGATTCTACTTTCATTGAGTTTGTAAGTTTAACAATGTGAATATTTCCATTTCTCTCAATATTTTCTACTTCTTTCTATCAAAAATATTGAATGGACCAAATCATGCTACACGCACCATGAATGCTAACTAGTTCTTTATCCACCTACCATTGGAATTACAGATCAATTTATCAAGAGCGCTAACAGCAACCATTTTTATTCCCCTTGCTCCTTTTTCAAATCCCAGAAGATGAATTCTTATGTAGTCAGTTCAACATGTAGATGACCAATTTATGTTGTAATTCCTAGAGCAGTGTGTTTAGAATTTATGCTAGCTACAGCTCAACAGTGTTGAGCATTCCAAAATTCCTTTTCTTCTTTACTTGCTTGCATTCTGGCAGGAAACATTATTCTTTTCGGTTAACCTGTCTTTCTAAGATAATTAATTTGTATTTGGAGCTCTCAAAAAGATTTTAATTAAAAGTTAGATTTACACCAAAAGGTTTCCTGGAATCCTGGGTTTTCTTTGTGTTTTATCCTGCGTGTACACTTCTTCAGAATGCTGCAGAAAATCCAGTCATGTAACATGTTCTGCAACCCTCAGAGATATCCTGGGAAAGTCGATTCTACCTACTGTTTTTTCCAGATTAGATCGGTTTATAAATTGGTCTGGAATGTGAATTTCCTTCTCTGTTGTGGTCTTTTGTTAAGCCATCTTTACATCATGATAAAACTTTTCTTTAAAAAACAAAATACTTAATTTCATTAATCTGTTTAGCAATACCAATATAATGAGCCATAATATTGATTTTTTTTTACTTAGGATTTAAAATCTCTATTTCTTTCCACAGAATTAAATGCTTCAAACTGATACTCAACCTCTTTACAGTCCCCTCTTTAATTTAGTTGTTATAATTAGGCATTAACTGGTGTCGGTGGTATAGCCAGTTACAAGCCATTCTGTTCTGCTTGTCTTGATTATCACAGTTTAGATGTAAAGTAAATTAGAATGAAAGACTATACAGTCCAATTACAGATAAAAGCAGCAAACTCCACTGCTGTAATTAGATGCCAGTACTATTTTTCTTAGATTTTCTATCTCTGAGGGCATTTCTTGTAGCCACTTTGCTGAAGCTAATGTTTAAAGATTTTATAAATGCTTTGTGTCTTTGTGACATCATCTTTGCTCCTTAAACTTTAAGTGGCCTGTTCTGAGGTGCAGGATCTGTGTCTATGTATTCCTTGTCCATGACACGTTTTTCTTTCAAGATGATGTAATATGCTATCCATATTATGACTGTATAGACCGTAATAAGCATGAGTGTGAAATCGTTAACGTCCATGCATTCGAACCTTTCCATTTGTAGCAGTGAGGAGGTGCCTGCCTTTTGCCATAATGCGAAATAGAATCATAGAGTGGTTTGGGTTGGAAGGGACCTTAAAGATCGTCTAGTTCTAACCACCCAGCCATGGGCAGGGACACCTCCCACTAGACCAGGTTGCTCAACTCAATACTACCATCCATTTCTCCTCTGTCATGGCAGATGTAAGAGTGGGTGTGCTAAGGGTTCTGCTGTCTTCCACCTGTGGGACTTCTTCACCAGAGGACAGTCACCTTCATAAATCTGCTATCAACCTGAGTCTGTGGTGTACCTCACTGACAGTCACACATTTTAAACAGCACCTCCCAGAATTATTCATGAAAAAGAGTCTCTGCTTCAGAGAATTGGTGGGATAAGGGGAAGACAAAGACACTCAGCAGGCAATTGACTCAAGGTCATATAAAGTTTCCTGGCTCCCAGTCCAGTATCCTACAAACCAGCTCTTGTTATCTTCCTAAGAAATCTTCATAAGCTAGCATGCAAGCATCCATAAAAAAGCAAAAAACAATTTTGGTTGGATTGGCTTTGATGTCTTTTGTGGAAAAGAATCAAATCCTTTATGAATGGCGAAAAAGTCCTAGATCCGAATTCACTGAAGCGTGATGAAACAGGCAAGAATGACTTCATCCTCAGCAAGATGGTCACTGAAAATATGTCATTTTTGGTACTTTCACCAGTAGAGACAATGCAGACAGTTGTGCTAAAACAGTTTGTAAATGCGAGGAATACTTTATTGCCAGCAAAACACACAAATTCTGATGTATTCATCCTTAAGTCCTGGACGTAAAATGGAAGTACCTTTCAAGTAATTTAGGAAAAGTCTGGTGTTTGCTATAGCTGGTCAAAAGCACCCGATGGAATAATTTTTGTACTGAAAAATTCAAATGTATAATTCTGTTGTGGGAAAAACTCAATTTCAGTTAACATGTTGGCGGAACACTATCAAAATAATTGGCTTCAACCTTTTTGTTTTGCCAAAATTGTTTCAAGTCATTCCAACACATCGTAAGTATTAAAATTAGTGAGTATTAGTATTATTTGTGTTATGCTATGTTTAGTGTTTATTATATACTCAATATTTTAAAGTCTACAAAATATGAAATTATTTGAATCAGAGTAAGATTGCTGTAGAAATAATGTCACCATATGAATTTTTTTGGGGGGATAATCTTTTACTAGAAAATAAAAGAATTGCTGTTTTGCAACAATTGCAATTCTTTTTTTTTCAATTGAAATAAGTGAAATGCCAGTTATTGAGCAGTTTTCTAGCCCTTTAGCAACTGCTATATGTGTTATATGTCACTGAATATCCAAAGTGTTCTTCTGTAAGGTCATAAAATATCATTTATACATGATAAAACTTTCAAATTAGTACAAATTCTTATCAGTAACAGATAGTGCCAGAAATGATCTCAAACATGGAAAATGAGGAGCATATTGTTAATTATGTGTGAAATGTGCCTGAGTAGAGTGCAGTCCAGCTGCCTGGATTTTAGGTCAGTCTCATCTACCTTTTTAGAGGTGAACTAAGCCTCTGGAGCAGAGCTTGGGAATAGGGTTGTACTACTATTGACTGAAATAGCAGCTACAACTCTTTCACACCACTTGAATGACATACTTGAAACATCAAAGGCATCTATATAAGAGTTCCACAATGGACTTTACATTGTCTGGAGAACTTGTATCACTATAGAAACAGGAAATCTAAAGAAATTTTATGTGAGTATCATAATATTAGGGACCATTATTGGGGTGATGTTATAGCTGGTAGTAAAAGAGATTTAAAAAACATACTTTTATTATCGATGTTTCTCTCTTACCTGCTGTGTTTGAGTACCATTTTAATGTACCGGTAAAGTGGAAAAGACTCATGTTGTTTGATTCTCCAGGGTAAAGTTAATTGGTAATTTAAACGAAAACGATAATCAAAAAAACATTTAGTAAGTTTCATTTTTCAAAGCAATGTTAAAGCTTCCTGTTTCACAGCAAATGTACAGAAAATTATATATGTTGATTTAAGGAGATTCAGTTTTACTTGATTAATTTTCTAAAGATCATTTAAGGTGTAAGCAAAGCATATATTTTCTTGTGAAACTAAATTGGTCTGACCCCTTGCTAATTTTACCTACAATTAGTTTGGTGTAATTATCACAGCATACAATTTAGTCTGCTTCCACAAAAAATTATTGTTCACGGGGCCATAAAACTCTTTAAAAATTGCTTAATGAACAACTCAGCCATGAGTATGTCTTAGACGATGAGAATTGTTATTAAATATATAGAACATGAAGATGCAATATGTGTACATTGTACATAACAAACTTGGTATAAAACCAACCTCCCCACCCCCGAGAAACTCTACAGCACGGAAAAATAGCATAAGGCCACCTAATTGAATGACTGTATCTAAATATATCAGGCTGAAGTAAGATGACATGTGCAAGCTAAATCCTGGCGTCTCCTGATTTCAGAAGGCTTGGATTTTCCACCTTTGTATTATCTTAACATGAACTCAGATTTTCTTTTGTTGGTGGTGAGTTTTGTTTTTAATGAGAATGGTGGCATCACTCATCTGTAGGATTTGGGACTAAATTACATATGAAAAGTTAAGGTAAAATTGTTTGGTGTCAGTGCTTTCCTAGAGCTAGGACACCTACGTGCCAAGCACCGCACATGGTGATTTTAATTTATTTTTTCAAGTAAAGGAAATTGCTGAAACTTCTGCCAGATTTGAACCATCCATCAGTCCAGAAATGAGGATCAGCCTATAGCAAGAATATACAGCACCTGGACTTTCACCAGGATTGTTCCACATCTTAATTTTGCTGTGTAAATCCACAGAATTTGCTTCTGATTTTTAATACGTAAGTTTGCTCATAAGAGGAAGGAAACCAGATTTCTTCCTTCATTAATTTTTACTGAGACTGAGTCAATTTTTCCTTTATTTCCTCTGTAGACAATGGTAGAGATAAAGACACCAACTCTCATTGAACCTTTTTTTTTCCCCCATGGGGAAAAAAAAAAAAAAGTAGAAAAACTATCTGCAAATTTACAGTTATGGCTAGATGGAGACATTTCCTTCGTGAGCTCTTGAATTTATTAGAGATGAACCCTTTCCGTGACAGCTCAAAGTTTACACTGAAAGTGATAAAGAAACAAATTATATATTTCTGTAACCCTTCACTTTCAACACTTGTATTTTGTCTTCTGTTGTGGAAACCAATGCTGCTCGAGGAGATTCACCCTCAGAACAGCAGCTTTTCGTGGAAGAGATCTGTAGATAGATTGGGATTGATTCTGTGTGTGTAGTATGATGCTATTGGGGAAAAAAACCCCAAAACCCAAGCTTGCCAAAGAGTCTGAAATAAGACTTCCGACGGGGTAGAAATAGCACCTAAAGCCAATCTGGGGTTTTAGGTAAGCGTGGTCAACATGGGTTTTGTATTATATCTCCAGAATTAGGGGGAAAGGATCATTACTCTTTTCATTTAGCAAGAGCAACTTGAGTCATCTACAGCTTAACCTATACATTTTCTATAGCATCTATCACCATATTAGCATGATGGTGATGTATGATTTCTACTCTTCAACAACCTTTTTCCTTAGACCACTTTTATGGGTTGAAATCACGATTTCCTACTGCCAAAGTATATTAAGAAACCTGTTTCCATTTGCCAATTTGTAACAGGAAAGATGTACTTGAGCTTCAAAATACTGTTTCTATTCTAAATTTTGTCAACAGTGTGTACAATAAAGTCTTTTGGGTGAGATTTTCAAGATGCACAAAATATTAGCCAAAATAGTGTCAGTCATAAAAGTCCCTTTGTCTTTAGTGGACAAAAACGCATATAATGCATGTTTTTTAAAATCCTACTGTCATTTATTGTAACACATTATGGTTTTATAAAATCTTGTTTCATTGGTTGTCATACAGCCTCCAGAAAGCATCATCTTGTGCACAACTCAAGACCTCTTTTCCTAGTAAACTAATGGAGTACCTTTGGGCAACCTTCCAACTAATAGTCTGCTCCAGATGGCATTGCTTACAACTTCTAAGCAGCACAGGAACAGGCAGCAACTGCCTTATTCTTTCTGTCAAATAAACAATACATGTTTTGGTAGGTTGGGATGTGGTAAAAATAAATCGAGCTTCACGAGCATGAGCAGCAAGCTGAGTTCATAAGTAGAACTGTTCAGCTTTGGAGGTCGAGTTGCCTACTATCAAGTTCAGAAAGTCCAGATAATACCTCATGGTAAGCAAATGGTAGGCACAGTTTCTAGCCTGGCTTCTCTGTAAGGAAAACGTCCACGGTCTAGAAGAAACGCTACCTTTTGGCAACAAAACTGGCAGGATGAGTGCTACTGCTTAAAGAGTTCCACAGCTCGGATCTTTAAGCAATTCAGATAGTGGAAGTCTAAGCATGATATATTGTGATGTTACAACTGTGTACAATATGATACAGGATGAAATTGTGTGGAAAAGCAAAACCTTCTGTTTGCTTCAGTAACAGTGTGTGTGCCGTGGTTATCAAAGTGGTCAACTCTGTAAGTGCAATTAACAGTTTGGATTTTCCTGCTTGTTTATTCCTTGCATACTGTTAAGTAAAGATCTATCAGCAATTCATGAGAGTTAAGCCCAGAAAAGTATTGTTATAAGTGTGTTGTATAGAAAACAATGGTATAATTGAGATTATTCGTCCACTTCATGGGAAGAGTCACAATATCTGTAAATATGTTGATTCTACTATCTTTAATTCTTTGTTTTCCTGTGCTCAGTGCACATCATTTTATTGGTCTGTCAGAAGCCCTCAAAATAGCAGTAATTAATCTTTAGTGATATTGAGTATTCTATTAGCTGTGAATAATAACTTTTACTTTCACTGTGGAATGCGAAGTATTGTTCGCAATTAGTTACAATAAGGAGAGAAATATAGAGATAAACTGTAGTCGCGGGAAGGTTACTATAAGCAATTCAGATCAAACGTTTAGTTGGTATAAACTGGCCTTGCTCTATGTTTTGTTTGCAGTTCAAACTACCTTCCTGAAGACTAGATTTTGCCTTCACAAACAGTAATATGAGATTTTCTTTTTTTTTTTTTTTTCCTACAGATGTTTTTTCTCTGTGTAGTAGATGACTGTCTACAACACACAAAACTACCTGGGCAGCAGGCTTAGGGACATCCCTTTTTTTTTTTTTTAATAGCCAGTCCAAAACCCAATCTTTTTGGAGATACAGCAAAGGATTATACAATACTTCCAGATTACATAAACAACCACCTGACTAAGCAAAGAGTTAAGTTAATATCCATTGAACCTCATATTTTAAGATCTTACGTTTGAATCTTTCCACAGAAGTTAGTGGCAACACTCCCATAGAAATTACACGAGAGTGGAGCCTGGCTCTGAAGATTTTTCTCTCTGTCATCTCACATGTTACCTTCACCTACAAGAATGACAGTCGTGACTATTTATGTTGGAAACTCTACTCTTAAGTCTCCTGGAATTTACACGACCCAAATATTTAAACAAGTGGTTTTAATATTTTACAGTCTTTTAAGCATCAGATGGAGTTCCACCTTCGTATTGCAATTTAGAATGTGGGTTTACTTAATTTTTTGAGTAAATTGGCTCAATCGTTTAGGGTGGGGTAGGAAAGATTAAAATTTGTAAATATTGCTAAATCTTATATAGCAGTTTAGTAACTATTTATTATTTAGATCTACTATACTTCTTTCCAACAGCAAGAAGAATTAAAGTTATAATAGATTTCTAAAAGTGTGTGTATATATATAAAGTTTTTTATGCATATACATATGCATGTTTAGCGTATGTGCACTTGTGTACACAGTAAATGGTATGATACTAATCTTAAAAGTAGTAAATAATGGGAATAGGAGCAGAATAAAAAACAAAATGAAAAAAATAATTAAAACAATAACTATTCCATTCATTCTGAGCATATCGCACAGAATTGCATTAGGGAAAACGATAAAAAATGTGCTTTTAATCTGATAGTAAAAAAAAAAGCCAATAAAATAAAAATGAGATCCATTAATGAAAAGAATGGATTTTATCCAAACTAGTTAAATACTTAGTTTATAATTATTTTTTTTTAGTTGATGATGCAGTAGTTTTAGTTACATACCGGGTTGCTAAAGTGCAATTAGTATCAGCGTTATCATTTTAAGAATAAAATTAATGGAAATATAGATACATAAATATATTCTTAAGAATTCTAGGATGGCTGTCATTCAAAAAAAAAAAAAAAAAAAAAAACTTTTATTTGAATGGCATATAAAAAAGAACTGGCTAAGACATTTTGAAATGTGTTAAATCCTGAGGAAATGGATTAACGGGTCACTAATGTGATAGTACTACCTAAAGGCAGCTTGGTTTTAGAGATACTTCATTGTAGTCACAAAATTTCCAATGTGGTTTGTGATTCTATAATCTTTTCACTTGTAAAGTTGAAATAATTTATTTCAGAAATAATGGATTAAGTAACTAGATTATGAAAGTGCATTTACATTGATGAAATATATTTTCTGTCTTTAGTCTTTCTCTTTTTGGTCATCCCCATGTGTTTTCCTTTGGTTTTTTGCATCCTGAAAGACTAGATGGGATTAGAAGTTAAATTTAAATTGCATGGATAAATGATTAACTTATTAGAAATCACAATTCACAACTTAATTTATCACATGCCTCCCTAATTTTTCACACGGTGATTACAAATAGGGGCTATATGAAAAATTGGAGACATATAAGATGAATTGCAAAACCATGTGATAAATGTACTTATCATGCACCTTTTGGCAGCCTTAGCTCCTCTCTGCTCGCTCATCCATCTCTCCTGGGACTTATTCTAATGCTCTAAACCTATGAGCAGAGTCAATCAATCACTGAGATTTTAAAATCAAACTCTCCTAGAACTGTTTTATCCCCTTTTTGCCAAATGGAGAAATGCCTTTTCCATTTTCAGTCTTGCCAATTTTCTGTGCAGAAGTGCTGTGGTTATTGTTGATAGCTTTCTGATGCTGGCAAGTGGTGATTCCTAACATTCCAAAGGGATACAGACTTTGCTTTCTCGCACACCTCCTACAAGATATTACACATGTGGAATGAGACATCTCTGTACATGCCTACTTCAGAGCTAGGTAGCTCTGTGTGAAAAGAAGCCTGTCTTTCTTCTGGAGATCACTGGATCATAGTCAAACTGTATTTTACGTGCCCATAAGATAATTTGCAAAAGTTCGTCACTGAACCACATTCTAGCATGTTTTCAGAGATGCTTCTCTAAAATCAAATTTAAACTTTTATAAGCAGTAGATACACAAAATACATGGCAAATGATTTGACATAATCGATGAAGTGTTTTTTCAGTTTTCCCTTGTATTCAAAATGGCAAAAAACTTTGTACATGTACCAAAATAACTTTGTCAACTGCAGAATGAACTATTCCTAGAAAGGGGGAAAGGTAAGGGGAAAATCTCAAATAATTGAAACCAGGCAAGGGTTTGTTATTTTTAAATATTACTGGTATTCCAGGTGCAATATTATATATTTTATATATATATATATATATAAAAATATAATA
>VYZM01022232.1:185531-197210 GCA_013398915.1 Dromas ardeola | reverse complement strand
TTTTTTTCTCCTTAGGAAAACATATAAATACTGTTGTGTTGGGGGAACTTTAAAAGTTGCTTTATTATAAAATATGAATCAAAACACAATAAAAATACAGTAAAAAGAGTCGTTATCTCTTAGAAATTATTTAGGAAATCAGCTCCGTGCTTTCGGTAGTATGTAGTGTTGAATATGTGCAGAGAGATCATGACTGGAAGATGAAATTAACACTACTGAAGAGTACTACAGATCTGTACAAAAACAACCTTTAATTAGATTAAATATGATATGTATTCACTTTGCTGACTTTGGCTTTTATTGATTTTTTTTTTTTTATAATGGGTTAAAAGTATAGGATGATATCTCAAATCACCTTAGGTAGGGCTTTATGACTGCCTCAGGTCTCGTTGTTAATATTCTTACAGCTATTTACCTCCATCAGTAATGAACAGGCTAATGGGTCAGCAAATCTGACTCTGTACTGGTCTCTCGGGATGATTTTCCTTCAGTCTTCATCTGAAGCAGACTTTTGCGTGTGGCCTAAGTGATCTGAGTGTCTCTGTATGTAGAAGAGTTGTCAGATATGTAAAAAGGTAATCAGAAAATTAGTTGTGTGTGAATTAAACAAAAAAAATGCAGTTTTTATATTAATGCAAGTATTATGTGCACTACAGCATCCCTCAGAACAACTGTGCGAAGGAAAAGGAATGTGGCACTGTAATGCTAATGGTTACAGGACGGATTTTCAGCATAGTCCATCATCCGCAGCTGGAACTAGATTTTAAAACAGCAGAGATTCTACCTGTGCTCAGATGCTGCTTGTCAAAACGCATCCAGCTTCCCAGAGGACTTGAGCATTTTGGGTGCTAAGCTTGTGTAGAAATTCAGCTGTAAATGTCACAGTAGGAACAGATGGACATCAAGCACTTTGGTAAATTCTGCTTATACTTTGCTGAACAGAAGACTTTGACATTTTTACCTTAATTATAGGTACTAAGTACCTAAACATTTGACCAGAGAGCTTTTGAAAACCTTGCCTTAAAATATTTCCCATTCAGGAGTGATTAGCCAATACAGATTTCAATTTAAATTTTAATTAAGGCTTATTTGTTATGTACAGTATTAGCTTGCGACACTTTTTTTTTAAAAAGATGTTATCTTTATAGAATTGACTTATTTGGAAACTTAACATAAGCTTTCAAGCCCACAGAAAATATGGCGATGTGTTTCTGTTTAAAATATGTTGAAAAAAGTAATTGACTCCAAAATGTTTTTGCAGTACTACTTTAGAAATAACTTTGGATGTTTTAGATAAGAACCTCTTAATCCCTGACCCTAAAATCTAGATATACCAAAACCTATAGGGATATGATTTCAGTGCTACTCAGTGTTTCAGCCGTGCATTTCCCACGTGACCTGATTATCACTTTGAAAACATCTGGGTTGAATAGTGGCAGGAAAAAAAACTATCACTGCTAATGTATGAAATAGCCCTGGTTCTGCAATATAAACGGACACAGAGTGTCTGTTGACTTCAACAGACATTTTGGATAGGGCAAGTACTTGAAACGTTGAACTTTTATCTGTGAATGACCGTTGGAGTAGTTTCGCTGATCATAGTATCTCAAAAATTTAACTTTTTAGAAGTGCCCATCCAGTCAGTCTTGAATTTATCGAGATAATGAGTGAGTTTCTTTCAATGCAGTGCTGTTCTGTGTGCTTTATGTAGATTGCATGGCTCTAATTAAATCCACTACAGGGCTGTGCTTTATGCTGTTATTAAACAGAAGGGTGTTAAAATTGATTTAGCAGGCTTTAGAAACAGTTATTCTGTAGAGGTGGTGTGACCAGGAGTCACCTGCTTCTGTAGAAACAGAACATGAATCCAATCTTCTCCCTCGCATTTTTGGATTGGTGAAAAAACAATCCCCACGTTTTGTGTATCTCAGGTGCAGAGCAAGACTTCCAGGAAATCAGCTGAAGATCTATAGAGGAAAGAAAATTTGGCTAACAAACAATTGTAAAAAACACCAAAAATGTGTTGTGTTGGATGTTACAAGCAAATGGTGTGAAAAGTTGAGAGGACCTCTTGCAGTAAGCCTGAACTCAAACCCTTCGCTGTTCTGACAGCTGGTAATGCTTTAACTCATCCCGTGGTGTATTAGTATATAATGCTCAATGCCCAGAGTGGTGGTCTGTTGGTCCATCAAGATGTACAGGTAAAAAGAATCAAGGTGAAGGAACAGTGCTATTGTCTTATGTGAGAGTTCCTTTACAGGACACCAGCCAGGTTGGGAGGAAGGAGAGGAGGGAATGAGACGCACTCTCTGGGTCAAGCTCTCATTGCTGAACCTACCTGGTCAGGCTGGAGCAGCTGGGCGACTTGCTACTGGCAGCTTATTTCTGTTCCCTCTGGCATCTTCCCTGTGAGAAGAGCGCACACGGGGGCAACAGAAAATATAATGAGAAGATGCCTGAGGAGAAGATAGAAACCCCCACAGTTTCTCATCAATCACATTTTCAAATGGATTTGAACATGGATTTGACATAGTGACTTAAAATTTTGGTATCTCTCTTACCTGTGGTGGTTTCCATTTGCTGTGTTTATTGTTGATCAACTAGCTTGCAGCAGAGAAAATGAAAAGCAGAACTGAAAGAGAATGCTTTAAAGGTACCAGTATGTCTTTCTCTTGAAAGCGTGGACACCTCTTGGTTGGTATACAAGGTACATAAAATTCTACAGTAGAGATTTTCTAGAGGAGAACATGTGACTACTAAGCTTGTAGAAAACAAAAATGGAGAAGGGTTACCACCAATAATACAGTAACCAAGAGTGTCCCAAGTTAAGCAAAAGGTGGCAGCGAGTACTGATGGAAATCTGCCTCTCCAGGCGCAAGGGGAAATGCTGGGGTAGACCATCTTGAGCCCTAGGAGGTTCATCTTAGGGCTTGATCCAAAGCTCATTCTAATGGGTGATAAGATTCTCTGTTGATGTTGAAGGTCTGTCAGGAAAACAAACTCTCTCTTTCTCTTCCTTACTTTTCCCTTCCAGTCATCCAAAGGCCTCTATTAGAATTGGTTTTTTCCTGAGTTTTTAATTTTTCTGCACCTCATGGCTGACTTGGAGGCTCCTCTGCTTTGTGCCACACATTGATGAACAAAGTGTATGTGAAATCCACAAGACTGAAAGCATGAGGGCAGAAATACAAGGAAATAATCCTGTTTTATCCGTAGTTCCATAGTTAGTATGTGAGAGTCTAAGCTCCCAAAGGAAAAAAGAGCTTCATTTTTACTTAAAGTGAAAAAGGAGATATTCTCTTGTAGTTAAAATGATTACAGCTGAATGTTGAAGAAAAACACCAAACATTTTGAGACTTGATAATATGCGAATCAGCAACACTAGGAGAAGTGTTTGCAGGATGATTTGAGTTTCAAGGACGTAAATGTACTTCATTGCTCTGATTTAGTCACCCTTGGTCATTCAGGATGTAAGTGGGAACTGATCTCATTTAGGAAATCATTGAGAGGAGATGAGTCTGAGGACTTGATTCTATCTTATCTCGACACACCACAGTTAATAAAGGAAGGCAATTATTATGTTTTCTGGGATGTACCCTCATCTGAGGCATTGTTAATAAACATTAAAGGGCTAGTTCTTCAAAGATGTTTAAGCACCTAGCTCCCATTGATTTCAATAAAATGAGGCATCTAAGTGCCTTTAAAAATGTGACCTTAAGTGTCATCGGGAAAAAGAGAAGCGAAAGATAAGCAGGTTCTAAAAGAATAACAAGGGACTGCAGGCATATGATTCCGGTGTGCTCCTGGTTATTACATTTTATATGTATGGGGTGACTGCACATTATAAACCAAACCAAGATACAAACAAATGGTCCCCACCTATCCCACATAAAGCGTCAAATTGCTATCACTTCTCTAGTCCTCTCTCAGACATCTTTCACAAAACATGCTGTATGGATTGAGATAAAAAGCAAGAAAACAACAAACCCAACAATATCCCCTCTGCTCCCTTCAGCCTCTCTGACACAGCCCCCCTCCCCGCGCCAGGCTCGCCCCCCCTTTTCCCTTCCCCAATGTACTCTGTGAGCTGGAGGGGTTTGTTCGCCCGACTCTGTGTGACAAGTAAACAGTTGGTCACAGCCCTAATTACAGATGCTTTTGTTACTCAAACATATTCTTTCAGTTAGAGGAAAATACCTTGCTCTCAAGATTAGCCTTATCGAGACGGTACAGTATGTATGACATAGTCCCAATGTGTTAAATAGATAGATAGATAGACAGGCAGTGGCATACAAATGTTAACATTTTTTTTTTTTCCTTTTTGAGGAAAAATCCTGAACTAGAAAATATCATGTTGTGTTGTCACTATCTTGTCAGGTTTGTTGCATTTTAATACAAAACAGAAAGCGAGAGGGAAGGAGGTTGCCTTGCTGTTTATGTTTCTTTCATGGTTAAGCCAACTACGCTGCTTACCTACTTCTTGATAAATATTGCACGGCTACTTCTCTTTGGGATAAAGTAAATGAAAACAAACCCTCCACAGATAACAATAATTCCCAAAGAAGAGATTTTCAAGTTTAAAGGCTAAACTAAAATTTAAAATGATTTTCCTAGATTTCCGACCTAGATTCCCTGTCTTACTCTCAGCGCATTTGTCCTTTTAAAGGAACCAATATGTTTGTATAACTGATGTGAAACAAGCTTGACTCCAAAAAGATTTAACTTAATATCTGGCTAAGCATTCAGAGGGTAGTCCATCTGTAGAATGTACATTAAGGACCCTGGCTGGAGCGCAGCTAGTCATGTATGATATCAGGCACACAAATGTGACGTGATGCCCATATACTCTTGAGCATAATTCAAAGTGCCATGAAGCTCTATGGGTAGAGAAGCTATAAACACAGTTGTCACAAATGAGAAAGACTACAGGGTTATATTCAGACTGAAGAATGAAGGAGCATTAGAACCAGCCATCACGTCTTAATGAAATTGTTAATTAGGATATTATGGAATTCATAGCTAAAGATAATATCTGTCCTGCAACCTTGCAGCATGCTTTTAATTAACTATTTCGTCACCAAAATCGAAGGCAGACTCAAAAGTGGTGCAGAACAGCCCTTGTAAATATACAAATACAATCAAAATTATGTTACTTTTTTTTTTCACAGTGGATTTTTTAATCTTTTTTTTCTTTCTAAACAGACCAGCATAGAACATGTGATTATCTACTGCTTATAGGAATAAGTACACATTTAATCTACATAAATCATCAGTCTTTCTTTACGTAAAAATTAGTAGTAAATAGGGTTTTTAAGCAACTGTTTAGATTAGGCATTGGCATCATAGATTAACTTATTTCTAAAACACTTGATTTTATCACTCTGCCTAATGATTTGTCTCATGATTTATTGGCTAATATGATGAATCATGGTAGATTTATTGTTTATCCTATAAATAGTGCAACAAATCATTAAACAGTGATAAACCCAAGCAGTTTCACAAGAAAGTCTACCTATGTTGTCTTCATGTACAAGGTGCTTGTGTTGTACAATAATTTGATGGTTCCGTTTTCAGTTTTATGATATCAGGTGAATAGGCATCCCTGTTTAAATTAAATGGTTTTAGAAAATACTAGTGAAGTCATAATCTTATACTCCAGCTATATTTATTTTATACAGAAAAATAAAGCCTAATGTCTGATGCACGGTAAATCTGTAAATGTATTCACAATAATAAATGTAATATTCTTTCTTAGAAACACCTTAAAAATAATGGCAGTTTTTCATATTTTAGCATGTCAGCTATGTTTTTCTTGCTATGTTTTCATGCTGCAGTTGACAAAAATGTTGCTTCTATCCTAGTAACGTTAGAGATCTGAGCCCACCTCGTTTAGTAGCATAGCTGAAAGGCTAATGTGGGATATTGGTGAACTGAACATATGAAATTTGGCATTCAGATAATGGGAGTGGTCTTTTTTTTTTTTATTTTCTTGAGACATAATGGCTTCTCTTGTTGCAGACACAGCTAAGTCTGCCTGTATACATTAGGGATGGAAGGACAGAAAATAGAAGTAATATTCTTGAAAATTCCCTGAGGTCATCAGTGGGTTAGGACAGACGCGGTCATGATGATATTATATTCTGCAGTAGTAGATTTGCAGTATTGTAAATTGAATTATTTGGACTGTAATGGTCAACCTTTATTGCTAACTGGGCCATTTACCTTCTTTTGATCTCAAGGTAGTGCCACACCCTCTCGTCCCTCACCTGTTGCAGAACAGCTTATGGTGCATTCATTAGATCCGTCGTTCCACACACAGTACCCCCAGCAATACCTGCTAATGTAGGGCGTGCTCAGGACAGCTGATCAGCGCTTTCAAAATCCATTACATTCTGGAAACACCAATCTTTTGTCGTGCATCGTCAGATGCAAAGCACTGAGCTGGTGAAGTAGAGCTGTGCTCTACCTACACACGAGTAGCGGATTTGCACGGCGCAGGTGGCACAGCCCATTAGTTCTGCACAAGCACAGGGCTGTGGCACAGGAGGGTGGCAGAGAAAAGCAGCACCTGAGAGCAGGGTGCTGCTACTGGTTGTCCCCGATACTCCCATTGCCCTGGATAAAAAGGGTCAGTGGGAATGGGACACGGGCCAAATGCCGTATCCCACCTGGACAGCTGCATGGTGCCTGCGGCTGTAGTTGGGCAGCCTTGTGACACATTTTCTTTTTTTGGTACACCACAAGAACTTTTTTTTTTTTTTTTTTGAAAGGAGACAAAATAGGATGAGCGAGAAAATTAAATAAAGGATCAAAGAGTAAACCGCTGACAAGTTTTTAATGAGTCCAGCTCTCCTTTGGCCACCATTATATCAGCAGTGCTGGTTACCTGATTTACTTGTTTTGCACAACGGTAAATTATAAGGAGTTTAGTTATTGATTTCTTGTACCTTTGTCATAGGTACTGTGCAGCCTGGGCACTCGGACTTGCCTCCTATGCCAGGTGTTCATTCGGCTACTCGTTCAGTCTTTAAAAGAGCCTGAACACAAGTTGGCAGAATCTGTGCAGCAAGACTCTGAAAATCATCTCCAGTGATCCAGAAAGCTTCACAGCAAGCAGAAGAAGTCCTGCTCCTTGTCATTGCAATTATGGAGATGTGGGAAGCAGGTATCCATGTATGGCATGGCCTAACGAAGCAAGTGTGCCTTGTTTGTTAACTAACTGAGCATGTCCCTCTAGTCCCCTGCTAATAATTCCTGCTCTCATGTTTTTAGAGGGAAACCACCACGGTGCATAAGATGCTCTGTGAAGAATAAAGCGTTCTTTCCGTGTTTTGGATGTCTGTTTTATTTGTAGAAGAGCACTGAGCACAGCTCAGCAGCTTACCAGTCTTGGGCAACTGTAAGTCCTTTCTCTATTACTCTGATCTAGCCATCTCTTGGTAATGCATTTTATGAAAAGGAGAAGAAGGAACAACAAATGTGAGACTTTGAAGGCTGAAAAAAAAGCAAGCTTCTAGGGCTACTCTTAAGGGAAAACTGACAATGTACGTGGCTCAAAACCTGGAAAAAAATGAAGTTAATTGAAAGGTAGGCAGTGAATGAGATGGCTATTTAGGATTGTGATTTCAGTGTGTCCGATTATTAAATCCAGGAAGACAGGCCTAATGACAGAAGCCAGCGAAGAAAATGTGCTTTTGTGTGCATGTATTACTCCATGTGTGTATGAGTATTGCGAATTTGTCTTTTGGTGTAGTGCTCTTCCTTGGGCAAATGCGCCCTATTTCGCATTAGCAGAGAAAGTAAAGTGGTGGGTCTTTTAAGTCCCTGGTGTAATCCCAGGCAGTGCGACCACTGGTGTTCCTCCAGATGAGCCTTTGAGTCCTCAATGTGTTTCTAGTGAAATAGTCTTGTTTTCCTTGGAGGAATCTCTTAGGAAAGTTTCCTGAAATTGCTTTAGATCTGGAGGTAGAACTATAGAAGAGGAGGAAAACAGAATGAAAATGCTGGATTAAAGGAAAAGGGACTTTAAAGGAATAAAAGTTATTATTTAACACAGAAGGAGGAAGCGGTTTATTATACTGGACCAAACAGCTAGAAAGACCTTACTTTATAAATGCTGACATAGGCTTATCTCAAACCAGGGTAAAGGTTATTGCATTAAAGGTTTAAAACCTAGGAAATTCATGTTCCTAGAGTGGTTGCATAAATCTGAGACGTTTTTAATCTCACTATGTAAATAAATCTCTTCAGAAAAATAAAATTGTATTGCTTTGAGTCGTTTGCCATAAACCCTTTTAATTTGATTTTGATTGATAGCTATATCCCTTGCATTAGAACTTTTTGGAAAAAGTTGTAAGGTAAGCAATTACTCACTCCCTTTGGGTGATGCAAAGTTTTCAAACTTGCAAGGATGTGTTACTCTTGTATAAAATATAACTTGAAAATATTTTTATATTATAATTACATTTTGCCTTTATCCTTCAGAGCATTTGTTCATCTTTCAATGCTGTACTTTCAAACTCTGCAACGTGACTGATTGATGCAGTAAGTGCAGTTAATTTTAATTCTGATTTTGGGGACTGGATTTGTCAATCAATACTGTTCGCTGGAGTAATTCAGCAACTGTCTCTTAATTTCTTAGCCTTTTTTCTCTTTCTTTCTCTTTTACCTAGTAATTTAGAAGCGAAATTTCTCTAACAGCTACCTGTCAATTTGAAGTTTGGTGTTCATAAATTGAAACATGAGTGCCTGTTGTTTGCATACCACATGAACACAGCCCTAGTTTGGCAACAGTGATTGTCAGTAGACTGCCATTATTAAGCCTTTGTTCTTACTCCCATTCAATAGGCAGCCAAGATGCCAAAAACCAGAACAAGCTGCATCTTCAAGAAATAAAAGCACACAGGGAGCACGGGTAACCAGCAGTACATGCTCCAAACCAGACAGATCAAATTAATTCTGTGGAGAGGACTGGATTATATAAACGCATTACATATGCCAGATATCAGCGTAGGACATTATTCTCCCTTATTCACAGGAGATTCTGCTCGTGTCAATAAGAGGTTTACAGAAAGATGTAGTGTGTCATCATCGAGTAGTAACTAATGTTTTAGTTAGCACCATTATTATTTCATATACAGCATTACCTGATGGGAAAAACCCATTAACTTCAAAACCACAGTTGTGTGCTCGGTATTCCTCCTTGTTTGTTGTCCTTTCAACTTCCCTATTAGCTTTTAACATCAATCAACAAATTCATCCTTTTTCAAATGAATAATGTTTCCCCACTGACTGGCGTATCTGTCTGGAGAGCAAGAAGTGTATCAAAGCTGATCCCGTGGCACCTCTGTTATCTAGGGCACAGATCTCAGATATTCAGGGGAAACATCTAGAACAGGTAAATTAAAATGATACCACAATTAACCTAAATTTTCCTAGTTCTTTTACTCGTGTATAACCCTGTCGGTTATGTCCTAGAACAGGAACTCAAGATTTCTAATATCCAGCTGCTATGTACTGAGGCCCTTCCAGACCTCAGCCTCCTACAGCTGCACGTGCAGCAGATCTGTATGTTAGGCCTGTAACTCAGAAAGATGATCCCTTTTTCTGTACAGCCAAAATTATGGACTTGCCATCTCAGTGAAGATAATAAGCACCGACTGGCCTAAATTGGACTCGTATTCTTAGTGCTTTTTTGGCAACGTCGTTTCCGTCCCTCAGAAACAGCCCACATTCCATTCCTCATTACTCAACATCAGCGTCAGGGTAGATGTGTCCCAAATGCAGTGGCTTCCCAAACATCTAGAGCGATGCAATGATGAGCACTGCTGATAACATCAGCTGTCTGGAAACCGTCTCTCCCCAGCAGCTCCCCTGCCCTGGTCCCGCAGTAGGTGGCTGGATGCAGCCCTGTTTCTTCCTGCAGATGGAAGATTTGCTTGCACGTGAACCCTGCTCCTTCTGCAGCTTGGCTGAAAACATTCCTTGAAAACAAAACAAGCCTGTTTTCCTCCATCAAGCTGGAAAATACCATTGCAAAGTGGCATCACTGAGGTTCCTGTAGCACCTTTTCCCAGTAGTTTGCTAGAAGTCCTCGTTTGTACTCAGGAGTCTTCTGTTGGCCACTGGTACAGCAGCCATAGCTATACTTTTTCATCTTCTAAAAGCCTTCCAAACACAGCTCCCTCCCTGCCTCAGGTTCCAGTAGGGTTTATTGTTGTCTATAAAGATAAGCCTGAAAGAGAGCTCTCTGAAGCTTTGTGTTTAGACTGTAAAACAACCTGTAAACTCTCTGGACTCTCTCAGAGGACTTGCAGTCGAGGATGCTGCCTGCCCAGCCCCACCATTCCTCCATGTGGTATCCAGAGTGGTACTTTTATTACATTCACACTTGGTCTGAGCTGCTGAGCTCTTTCTGCCCTCCCACCCCGTGAAAGTAGAAATTGGTATTTAATAAATATCCAAGTGGGTTCTAGCTTTAAGGATGACACACATTTAATGTGGCTTATGCTATATTATTCTTGTTTAACTTTGAGCTTTTGATTTAGCATTCTAGTTTAGCAGTGGTATTCCACAGGGGATATTGTTGGTTTCCAAATCTTTTGTCAGAGTAATTGAGCATAACATCTTTGCAGGTTTGTGTTTCGAAAGATGCATTATCTTTTCTTGTCCATTTGTTCTATCCAAGCTATTCAAAACTTTTAGCTCTACAGATCCTTTGAAAGAATTTTGAGTTTTAGGGCTGATAATTTATGTTTCTGCTGAATTTGCAACTCTTCATGGGATGATTAATACGCTTCTCTCCATAAAAAAGAAAAGATGATATCTGTGAATTGGTAACAAAACAGAAGAATTTCATTATATTCTGTATTTTGCAAGAGACTTCCATCACTTTAATTTTTTATAAATTAAGCATCATCCATGTCTGGCTGGCTGAAGAATGGATGTCACATATAAGATATCTCCCTTAAATATTTTCTTGAAAGTAATCTATATGATTTACAACATATTGCAATTAACATTGACCTTTTGTATGCTTCAAAAGAATGTGAGAAACAGTTTTTCTGACATCAAAGAGATTTTCTAAATTTCCAAAAATATTCCTGATGAAAGTTGTTCTGACTGGGAAAAATATGTCATGTTCATTTAAAAGTTGCGGCACACTTGATAGATTGTCTGCCTCTTTCCTAACCTTAGTTCATACACAAAAGTGGATTTAAAAAGACGCTTGCAAATATCACCTTTTAGAAAATGCAGATACTCGGAAGTCAAAATTAACAATCCTGTATTTATCTTTTAAGATCAACTGGCAATTTATTCAAGATCTGGAGGCTGCCATTCACTCTCCCGTTTCTTTCCAGCCACTTAATTGCCAACCTACACCTGCAGTTGAGATTTCAACAAAATTAATCCTCTTTTTCATTCACAATGAAAAAAAACTAATAAAATTCAGTTTTCACAAATCTCTATATTCAACTATTTTACAGATTATTTATATCAATGTATTTTAGACCTGTGGACAGTTTGCCAAATATTTGCTACAAATATAGCTCCCAATGTTCATTATTCACTCTGAATGTGGAATGGCATTGTATTGTTCCTGATTGCTCCCTAGATGACTCTGTCAAGTGTCCAACATGACCATGTAAAACCTTAGGGCAGAGGTTTATTTCTTAAAAA
>VYZM01022232.1:74119-185480 GCA_013398915.1 Dromas ardeola | reverse complement strand
TTTTTTTTTTAACCAACAGTTACCTATGAAAATGTTTGTGGAAAGCAGATAAAGGGTCTGTGAATAGGATCATATTGTTTATCGTAGTAAGATGTAGAGTCCTGCTCCTCTTTATCTGCTTACTCTTTGCTCTTCGCTACTTTGGTCCCCTCCTAAGGGTTGGGAAGGCTGCTCTGGCCACAGTGTCCTGCCAATACGTGACAAGTTCAAGCGGTGTCCCTCTGGGCACTTGGCTGGAGCAGGCTCTCTTTGTAGCAGCCCTGACTTTGATGGCAAAGTATTAACTGTTCGGTTGAGGGAGGGGAGGAGAGATCAGAGCACAAGTTAGGCCAGCTGCCAGCCACGCTAAAATTACTTCTGTAACCACTCCAATATGTGTACCAGAATTTAGGGACTCCGATATATTCAGGCAGAACAGTTTTACACAAAGGGTAGTTGAAATACGGTCTGGAACAAACTGCCGAAGTCAGCAGTAGAAGCAAATAGTGTAAATCAGTTCAAGGAGGAGTTTTTGAAGAAGGCAGGGGGAAGAGCATAGAGCTACTAGCTAGAAGTTCAAGTTTCAGATGATGAAACACAGATTGATTTGTATTTCCTGAGGTTATGAGGGCAGGTCTGCACGGACCATATCATCCTCTTTGGGCTGTTAAATGTTCGTATGTACTTTTGTGCTGCGTTTCATTCTCTTTCAGTTTGGAGTGATGCTTTTTCCCCCCACTCTCTTGCTTGTACAGTCTCTTTAGGTAACGTCTTGCAGAGTGGAATGCATACCACGGTAACTCTGCTTCCTACCATCTCAGTGAACTTCATCAAAGTCAGAGTAACCGTTTAGTTACAGTGATGTAATCAAGTACACTTTTCAGCTTATAGGCAGCTTATTGCATGCATTGTGTCGTTTCCTGGGATGTCGTTTCACTGGTGTGATGAAAGGTGTGCATCGCAGCAGGGGACAAAACAGAAACGTGGGGGGAAACAAATCCACTTTACTCCTTTCCAGTGGTGAACCTGTATTTTGTCCTTGAGGCCAGTGACATGTTCTTGTTGAGTAGAGAAATCCTGCCATGAAGTATTTTGAATTTTTTTTTTTTTTAATTTTATTTCAGTAAGTCCGTAAACATAACTGTGCACGTAACAGAGTCCCTTTGCCTTCTCCCACATTTGCAACCCAATTACACTGCACACTTTCTGTGGTCCTGAGCTAACTCCCCTGAGTCCTCCTTTTAAAAGGCTCTGGCAGTGATGGGCCTGATTCTGCAAGGTGGTGTGCTCCATAAACTTCATGTCATGTCAGCGTAAGTTGAAATTTTTCCACAGCTTGCTGGATGGGGCTTTACCTTGAATTTTACCTAGACTGGTTTGTTGTTGTTTTGTTGTTTTTTTTTTTAAATGTTAAGTGTCTTAAATAACATAGACTGCCATTACTAATATTACATGAGGAAAGTGGTTTGTATTTTATTTCAATCTTCAGCTTGCAAGTCATAGATTGTGCTAGGTAACTTGTTTATGTAATGTTTTCAGTCGAAATCTTTCAAATGTACAAGTTTCCCCTTCTTTTTAATTATCTTTTATTGCGCCTCTGATAAGCAAAACACGAATGTCCTTTGTTTATTTTGATGCAAGTAAGATTCTTACTGAGATTCCCTGTGCCTTGGGTTTCTTGCTTAATGTAACATTTATTTTCACTGAGATTTCTGTGAGTATTTCCAACACCTTCTGCCTCAGCATAACATTAAAAAATGCCCTCTGTTCATTCATTACTGTTCCTATTGGTGCGGTAAAAGAGCACAAAATACCTCTTAATGCTTCCCACTTTCTTCCTGTACTCACAACCCTGTTGGAAATCAGAAGTGCAGTTCCATAACAAAGAAAAATAATAAGAAAATTAACTGAACTTTGCAAATGACCAGAAAGGTTTGGTTCTTGCTTCACAGAAATTCATAACCTGTGCCGGCACAATCTCTGTTCCCTGCTTCTCAGCCATAGATGTGCTGGTATTGTGTTTAAAGCCCAACAGAGCAGTAGCAACAAGACAGAGCTGGCCTTACAGAAACACAGCAGCCAGATGATTGGATCCCATTTCCCACAGGTTTCTAAGCCTGCAACTGAAAATGTCTTGTAACTCTATTAGGAAAGACCTACGGTGATCAATAGAAGCAACAAGGCCACACAAGTACGTCTCAGAGCACAATGAAAATTGCACATCCTGTGGTGCTCAGGGGACTTAATATTTTTCAGTGATTTTCTCACCCCATCTCTTGCCCTTGTTTACAGAGCAGTTCTTCTGTCTCATGCAGCTTTGTTGTGAAATGTAACCAGACTTGTTCATTACCATAGTTTACTCAAAAAATCAGTTCTGTACATTTCCTAAGGTTTTAGGTAATATAGATTTATTAAAAAAAAAAAAAAAGAAAAAGCTTTCTTTAGTTTTGTAAAGATTGGTTTATATTTGGAAGTGGCATTCTGCAGCTTCAAAGAGAAGATGTCTGCACTGGTGAGACACAAGGGCAGCAGTCCCTTACCCATCTCTCCTGTTTGAGACAAGAGGGCTGAGGTCAGGAGTAGGGGATGGTTTCACTGGAGCTGTCTGGTGGTGGACCCACAGATTCAATTGAGTGAATTGGGGCCACAATCTGACAGATCACTCCCCCAGATGTTCTGGTCTGGGTGGATCTGAGGTGACATTGGAAATTACATTGGCATTTATCTACAAACACCTGACCAGAACAGCATTCTTGTGGCTTCAGTTAATACAGTCTCCCTCTTCTCTGGTATTAGAGAGAGAACTGGATCCTCGTTGAAGGTGTAAGGAGAAGTAGTGATCCATGCTATTTATTAATGCTTTTTGTATAGCTGTTTATTTTCTATAGAGTTAATTTCCCAGTTATTCCGGGGCTGGACCTTAATAATTGAATAGGATAGAAATTCCAACACGAGGTCATGAGAAGGTAACTGGCATTCCCCACCCCTGAATCCTTCTATGAAAGGAATATGATGGAGTGCTAAGAATCAGGTGAAAAATCCTCTGAGATGTTCTGGGAGGCTGAAGAGGCTGTTTTGCTAGACAAAGATGATCACAGAGGGCACGGTGAACTGCAGCACAACAGTAATTTCTGTGGGATTCCTAGGTAAATTCATAAAGTTATATCCCACTGAAAACATGTCTTTCAAATATCCTTTTTCTTCTCTGCATGACTGGGGCAATTAGTTATGGGGATGCAATGATTCAATTAGATTAGGAAAACCGTTTAAAAATTTGAATGATTATCTGGAACTTTGATTAATTATGGATCAGAAAAATAGCTGTGATGATCTTTCAGAACTGCGTTTCTTCATGTTTTGGTCATTCTAAACCATCTGTGGATAACCAGCAACAAAGGATTTGATCCCACAGATTTGAGCTCAGAAGTAGTCTCACGGAAATTAGTTTCGCTTAGGTGGACTTTTTCTCAACAGCTTTCAGAACTGAGTCTTATTTTAGTGACAACTAAGAGACTGCTCGTTCTATTACATAATTATTTTTAGTTTGCTGTTATGCACCCCCTACAATATATTGTTTAAAACTTTTTTTTTTTCTTTTTTAATGTGAGAAAAACAAAACATTGGCCTGGAGGTGCACAGGGAGTCTTTTATAGACAGTGTATTTAGCTCAGAGCACAGGAAAAAATGACTACTTGACTAGGTTAGCTTTGGGTACCCTCAGGCTCTTTGAGATTAGTTTTAGATTCATATGCTATGGTCACTCATTGACCAAGCTGTTTCAACCCTTATACATATCCAGCAAAGGATCATTTCCCTCAGGCACGGTTTTCTTTCAATCATATTTAGCAAAACCATTAAACACACTTGGGGCTTGCACTGAGGAGAGAAACAACTTTATATGTACACAATTCAAAACAATTTTCTTCTTTAGGAAGAAGAAAAAACTTGGTTAACTGTTAAGACTCAGTTTGTCAAGACTTAAGTTTGGTGCACACTAGAAGGGTTCTGTATAACTTCCCCTGCCATTAAATTATTTTTGCATTATTCCTAGTCGTTTTTGCCAATATTTTTAAAGTTGATGCAAAGATGCTTTATTCCTAAGCAAACAGAATAATTAAATATTTCTTATTTTTATTTCCAAAGGTGTTTGACAGCTGATACAGTAGTGGGATGGGAAGCAAATGATACATTGATTACTTTTTATGTTTTAAATAGCCTTTACTTTAGCAGCTAAATTTTATTTTTCAAGAAATCCTCAAACCATAAGGTTTTCAGCTTTGGTGTTTTTTAAAGAGAGTTCTTAACACACACACACGCAACTCCCCCCATATTTTAGAGGAGATGAGCATCCACAGTAGTGGATGAAGAGTCTCTGTGGAGAAGGGGTGCAAAGGAGAGTGGTTGGATGCCTTCGCCTATGGCATTTAGCCGTGACAGTTTTCTGATCCCCCGCTTAGCTTCCTTCATGTGCAAAGTCATATTGGCTCCAGTTCAGTGAAATTCAACGCAGGAAGAGTAAGTGTTCACACACAAAGACTATTTGTAGGACTTGTTACTGGACCCTAAATTTGGAAATGGGAAGCGTTCCCAGATGGCCTATAAAGTGAGTATTTTTGGTTCTTAACTGAGAAAGATTCACATTAAATTCAACGAGTTCTCTTTATTAAACATATTTTGGCCCATGTTTTATAGAAAATACTCTTCACTTGAACAGTGTGGCTTTGAATAAAGTAGAAATGCCTGTGAGAAGGAGGTGTTGCGGGTTTTTGTGTGCTGTCTGTGGGTGTATTTCCCTATGCACAGAGTTACTGTTTGTGAGAGAACGGGGGGAATTCTTTTTCCTCATACAGTTATCTATTTTGGGTGAGTGTCTAAGAAAGAATTATCTCCCAAATTATCTGAGAAATAAATGGTGCTCTCCCTTCAAGATCCATCTTAATTCAAATGCCGTGTCTGACAGGTTTCACTTAGGAGTTCAGACTCACCACTGCACTTTGACTACTCAAACCAGAAATCTCTGGTGACACTCCCTCTGCTTACTCTGGCTGGCTTTTACTTGAACTCTCTTGGATCTCTTTACACATGAAGGCATGTGTACATATTCACTCCCCCCGCCTTCTTTCTCTGTATGGCGATCACCTGTATTGCTTAAATCTTTTGATTTAATTTTAATTTCTTTTCTGATAGCAGTGGAATTCTTTAGATTTATGTTAAAGCCATGATATCTTACATCTATAAGCTCTTCTATAGTCAGATTTTGAATTTTGCAGGTGTCTTTCTTCAGATAGTATCAATGACATTCATGCAGGATTGTTTTTTCTGTAATCATACATCTTCCGTTACTGCAGGTATTTATGGTATTGTGCATTGAGCTGTAAACATGAGGGTAGGACAGACTTCTTTGAGGTGGGACCAAAATGGATATATAGCAGTTATTTAGTTCTACAGTTCAGTTTGTTGGTTTTTTTTCCTTTTCATGACTATCTTGGTGTTCATCCTAAGTGCTAAAATTCAGAATGAAAGGTAAATTGCAGACCTAATTCTTGCTAAGTCATATTTAAAGTGCCCCTAACCTTTGGTGCTCCACTAAGTTGACTGGAATTTGAATTTGCTCTTTTCTGTCTCCCTGACAACTTTGAATGGAGGTTCGTGCTTGAGAAGCTCTTGAAACAGCCTTAGACCTGTACAACTTCAGGAATAATGCTAATTTTTAAATCTCCTATTTCTGATTATGTTTCCTACCTTATTAAATTAGCATTACATTTTTAAACACCAGGCTGCCCTTTTTAACTTCTTATGCTTCATGTAATGCTATTCTGGACCACACAGAGGCTGAACCAAATTTTGGGAAGTGCTCATTAGTTTTTGAATATTTTCCTTTCTGACAGCGTCAGAGTAACTAAGTTTTTCCTTTGTCAAGACTTGTTGAGCGGTTGCCTAAGATCACAGTCTATCTGTTAATAAAACTAACTACAGTGCAGTTTTAAGGCCTCTAATTTTAGTCTTGTATTATTCCTCTTTTCAATTGTGCATCTTGTCATCTTCAGCTATTAGAAATTCTAAATTTCAGCATTGAAAGTGCTGAACAGTCTCTTCTAGTAGTATTTCATTAATGCTTTGTGATTTAATATTTCATTGTATGTAAAAGTCAAAGCATGAAGACTACTGTATAAGTTTTATTGTATTGGTTACTTTCTTGCCTGTTAGGTACCAGCAGCACTTCCTGATGATTTTTGCAGCAGTGAAAATTAGACATATTTTTCTTACAGGTAAAATAATTAGTGGTTTATGTAAAAAAGAATACAATTTATGTGTGTCCGGTCATGCAGAATATCAGACTTTTTTGACCATATTGTCAGTTTCTGGCAGTTAGAAGAACAAATTATTCAGAATTTCATCCTTTTAGCTATAAATTATCATATTTGGATTTATTTTCTGGAATACCCATAGTACATATGATAGGCTACAGCAAGCATATTATCTCTGAAGAGCCCTCATATCTTCTGAAAATATCAAATGTTTTAGGGACTTTCAGAAGAAAACTCAAAGTGAAGGTAATGGCCTAAATCCAGCAGTATTGTATATGTGACTTTCAGATTGTCAGTGATGTGCTCCCTACATGTGCTCCTGAAACGAGTAACTTAAAATGTCTCCAGGTTTTAATTTCCTAAGGTGACAAAGCTTAGTTCTGCTTCGCGATGTGATCACCCAGTGACAGCACCTTTGCCTTCATGCCACAGTACTGATTTTGTGTCTTCCAAAGGCAGATCCTGATGTCCTTTATGTCCCTTTTTTTTTTTTTGCTTTTGGTATAATAACACAGGATTTAAATTGCCGACAAACTTCCTGATGATCTCTGTACTTCCAGTTCATGTTTGGTGATAGTTGACTTCAAAACCATTGTTTAGTGAATTTCCCTAGGAAAAAAATATTGACCCAAATCTTGTTTAAGACTTAACACGGAGATATTTTATGCATGTCTGAGTTGAATAGAGTTCAGGCAGAATTTTTTCCCCATGTGTTTGTGTGAAACAGGAATCTGAATTCAGTCACATCTACTTCATAGAATGGTTAGAGTTGGAAGGGACATTCAAGATCATCTAGTTCCAACCCCCTGCCATGGGAAGGGACACCTCCCACTAGAGCAGGTTGCTCAAAGTCCCAACAGTTTAGGCTTCTGGAGATTAGCAGCAGGAATAATCCCATAGGATAGATTTTTAATGTTCCCTGCGGTTGAAGTAGTTCTGCGTTACGTTCAAGCAAAAACTACACTTTGGCAGTGGGGTGAAACATTAGGGAATTCTCCTCAAATCAGTTACAGAAATTGAATGACAGGACAAATTAAAAAGAGGAGGAGGGGGTGAAATATTTTATTTTTAAAATACTCCATAAAGACAAACATGCAGTAAATTAGCAAGTGTGCTCTCAGTTATTCATGGAAACATGTTTGAAAAAAACACGGGGTTGGTTTGTTTATTGTTTGGCAGATTTTTCCAGTGTTTTGTCAGTTTTCCACAGGATGCTGTGCATAGAGCTCCTTGGGAGGATCACCAGAAATCTTTGAGGAAGCTTTCAGAAATGATGAACCAGACATGGAGGAATGCAGCCAGAATGACAGTGCAAGGCAACAAGCTCAAAGATGAGCATTTGAAAACCTTTCCACCCCAAAGGCATAATTTTGAGCAGTACATGTATGGAGTGAGAAAATGATAGGGATCTACGGATCTACCTGCATTTAGTTCTGGATACTTCAAAAGCTGCAGTTAAAAGTGCAAACCAAACTTCCTTTGCATTTACAGCAGGTGGTATTAATTTATGTCATTTAGATTAATAGCAGCTGTTGTTTAACAATAGCTGTTGATAAACTAGCATTGTTATAACAATATGCAAAAAACTGCATCTAAACTCAGGAGGGGGGCAGGGAGAGCAGCCAAATGCTCCACCCTGATATATATATAGAGATATATATATTCCTCTGTCCACACACAGAAATGATAACTTCAGTATGTTTATCGGGAGTGGTGAAAAACAGCTACTTGCAAATTAAGTGAGAAAAGGAACAACAGATTGGAGCTGTATATTTTTTTAAATGTTGCTTCCAACCACAGTGTAAGTGTTAGAAAGGAGGGGGAAGCTTTTTTGGGAAATATATTGGGTTTTATTGCAATAAATGCTTCTGGCTCAAGGACATCCATAGTTTAACCTGGTAATCTGTGAGAAGTAGAAGGGCATGTGCTGGCAGAAGAGAGCAGAGCTGTGAAAAGGATCTGTCCTTAGGACCTGTCTATCTTCCCGTTCATAATAAAAGCAAGAGAAAAAAGAAGCAGTGTTATCAGTACACTTCTGCAAGTGAATTAGCTAGCACAGATTTGATAAAGCTTATAAACCCTCTAGAGCAATCGTGACAGTTTGCTGGCTTGGGCTTTGTCTGCTGCCAGTTACTCCTTGCTAGTGGCACTCTTTATTTATGCTTCAGTACCACGTTATCCTCTGGGCTTCAAACAGAAGGGACCTGTCTGTAAGTGTTTTGGTTGTGGTGTTAAAAAATAAGAGTGCAGCAAAACACATGCAACAGTGCCCAAGATCCGTTTCAGCCAGTTTCTCTTCTCGTGGTGTTGCTTCCCCGTGTCTGTTGGGTACGCGCAGAGCATGGCTGAGGTGGTATATGTCTGCCTTCCACTAGAGAGTGTCACAGAGTTATTTGAGTGAATGAAAAAATCCAAGTTGGATGCACAATAAAATAAAATGCAAAGTGGTGTGACCTCAAGAACAGGAGATAGGTGTGCCTGCCTACATGTTTTCCATTTTCTACCGCTGCCATTTATCCCTCACGCTGAAGCTAAAACTTAACGTAGTGCAGGAGGTAGCCATGTTTTAATACACACCAGGTTTTTATCCATTTGACGACGTGTGCACGTTAATGTTATGGTAAATAGATAATCTGATATGTTTTGCTCTCTTTTGTACTCAAATTAAATATATACTTCAAAATATTAGCATAATTTTGGGGTCAATTATCGCATGCGTGTGTCTAGCACATGGCATTGGCAAATAGTTTAGATTTTGTATCAGCCTGTGTAAAATTCTACACATGGGAGTCTTGGAAAGAAAGTTGCAGTCCATTAGCAAATTCTCGTATCTGGACTGAATATGTATATGCATAAGTAGAGAAATTGAAAAATGGTGTTAAGTAGTCAGAAAGTCTCCAAAGGGACATCTGGACAAGAAGCTACAGTAATACCATTAGATGGTTATTATTATAAAAAGAGAAAAAAAAAAAACTTAAAAGTGAGGACAATAGTAACACTCTAAATCCATAAAGTAATTTCTTTAGCCCCTGAAATGTTATATGGAAATGCAGACACTGACAGTATTGTTTTTCAGGTGTGTGATGTCATCGAAAAACTCCTATTCTTTTTTCTAAATGAAGGATTACCCATGAAGGTACTTTATTTAAAGTAATAAATAAAAAATGTAAATACCGTGCTGACCACTGTAGTGCTTAAAATGGGGCTGAATCCTCAATGTCAATTTAGGAGAACCCTCCTGTCCCTGAATTCCAGCAAACTCTGCAGTTCAGCTGTTTTCTGTTATAGAGGACTGATGCCTTCTTTTTTCCAGGTTTGTGGTCCATGGTCAACATCTTTGTCTGGTGTACGCTGTTTTCCTTCTGCTTTAATAAATGTGATGCCTCAGGTGCCACTAGCTGAGAATCTGTCCTTTGATCCCATCCTGTCCCCACATCTGGGGACATACAGAAACCTCATCAGACATGCTTTTATTCGCAGATGATTTCCAGACCATAGGAAGAATTTTAAAGGCTCTGGAAAACTTAAAGACAGAAGAAGCACGGCCAGTTGGGCTCAAGAGCTTCACTTCCTTACCTTTTCCTTGAGAAAACTGAGGGCTAAAGGGTCGAAGCGGGGGCCTGAGCATCCCTTGGTGATACCAGTAGTCATTAACAGACCACAGCTGAATGGGTCTTGAAGATATGAGTGCAGAGTGAGAAAAAGGGATTTCTCATGAAGTTAAGACAAAGCAAGTAGTACAGGGAGAGCAATTATGTCAGATCCTACTATAGTGAGGCGAGCAGTAAGCTAGGCTTGTAATGTCATGAGGGAACTGTAAGGTCCTGAGAGTTAAAGATCCTGTGATACATCTTTATAAGGTTACATGTACTTATCTGTGACAATCTCAGACTTTGTTCTTAAAAACTTTCAGTTTATTTTAGCTATTTAAGTATCTCTGCAGTTAGCTCATTTCCCTACTGGAAAGGTGAAGATGTATAAATAATGTAATCAAATCTATTTAAAATGAGCTTGAGCTGCTACTGCACTGGAAGATAACGCAGACTGTTTGATCCTTTGAGTGTGTAAAATTGATTTGGGGGGGTCTTTTGAAATTTTTGCTCTTAGTTCTGTTTATAACGTACATATGTTGGAGCAAGGAAGGGATTTTTCCATCATCGTCTGATGGTCATTACTAAATGAAGGGAAATGTACAGCTGTGAACAACGAAAACACTAACTGAAAGAGTGTACCCACCCCCAGCAAGCAGTTTTTAAGTGTAGAGGTGTAGATAATAATAAATTACAAAAAGAATTCCCATGAGATGCAACTGTGCAACTCCTCAGTCCAGCATTTGCTCCTCAATCCACCCCATCTCCTAGAGTACCTATTAGTGAAGATTAAGAAAATCCCCAATGTATATTTTTTCTAAAAAGAAATGGGGAAAGTCTGAGGATGAACTTTTTTTTAAAAAAAAGAAAAAAGTTTATGAAACTCTTTTTTGTTACTATTCTTTTCTAGAATATATCTGCACTACCATGGTTACAGGAGGAGGGAGAAGGTTTCTGTGGGTCTGCCAGTGGCTCAGCAGGAAGGTGTGAGTAACTCTTGATCTCTCTTTATCTCAGTTTACCCTTTATAGCTAGAATTGAAACACATCTTTTATGGACTACACAAGAATGTTTATTAATGTTTGAGAGCTGTGAGACCATTTAGTAAGGAGTTGCTCTTTATGAAAGCAAAGACATATTTATTAATAACCAGGTGGCTGTTTTGCACTTCGTCTTCTCATAAATAGTACCCTAAAGAAAAAAAAAAAGTGTAGAAATATTTTTAGTAGCTTTTGGATAAGAATTGCTACCTCATTACTGAACTGAAGTAACTTTGAAAGATGGCTTCTACAGCCATACTATGTGCACTTTTATTGCATGAGGGATTTCTAATAGTCAACAGAAGTTCCTTCCTGAGGACACGGAGAGAGTGTGATCTAACTCTTTCAAGTTAATCATGAACCACAGAGCAAGCACTGAGTAAACTGATAGCATAAATTGAAAGGTCACAGTCTGTATTGAGAGAGAGGCTGTAGTATTTCCCTCTTAGAAGAGACATGGCAATTCATTTTGATCTCTGTCATAGAGGGACAGATGACAGGGCGAGAGCATGCTCCATTAGAGCTCAGCAAAAGGGACACCTCTCATGTCCTCGCCACTCCTGCGCCCCTCACAGCAGAAAGAAAACGCGGTCTCAGGCTGTGTCCGAGCTCTGTGTTCATCCCTTTTCTTTGGCTGCAATTTGTTGGATCCTTGATGGTTTGACTTACGTGTGCACCACAGTGGGTCTGGGGGAACCTCTATGAGGAAATGGCTGCAGAAATGTCTTTATTCTCCTTTCGACTTCTCACTGGATCAAAGGATTTCTTAGGCCTTGCACTCAGTGTAACATGAATCACATGTGTGTGTTTGTCTGTCATGTACCTAACTGATGAGGCAGCAGAAAATGGAGCTTGGAAATATTAATATCCAAAATGTATTAGAATTTGATCATATTAACAGAATCTGTAAGTTAACAAGACTATGTCTGTGTAAGGATGTGATGATCTTCCAGAAATAATATAATTTGTGTTTCAGTATGAGAAAACTGTAAAGGCTTAAAGCCAGGATGTGTGTTTATCTGCTCTTCCCCCCCGCCCCCCTCCCCGGAATATTTCTTCGTGCCACGTATTGTATATCCTCCAGTCATTAGAGCTACTCGTTTAAACAGGAATAGATATGTAGAAGCATATCCATGCTGTACACTCTAGGGCAGGTGAACACTAAATTTACCTCCAAGTGCTTTAAACGTCAAATAAGATTAACCGTCCGCTAATCCGTCTAACAATTCACTAGAAGTTCTGCTCTCTGGCAATGATTTTGCATAATAGACAAGGTACCGCCTTTGCTGCCGGAGAGTTTTTCAGCATACGGCCAGTAAAAAAAAGCACGTGTTGGATGATGGGGCCATTTTACATGCAGTGTGCTCTTCCACATAACCTTTTCCTTGATGAACAGCAAACATTGCACGAAGAATCCCACAGAAGAATCACTAAGTGGTTTACAAAAGTTAATGGGCAGGCACTAATGTACCCGCTCCTATACTTAGATGGAGAAAACAGTGATATGTGTGTTTAAAGACCACAAATGTTGCTAGATTTTTGCAGAAATAAAGGTAAGAACAAACTATGATAACTGAAAATTTGGCCCAAAATTGAAAGAAAGCAAAAAGGAGGGAGGAATATTCTTGTCTGCACATATAACACCACCACTTAAGTGTAGCACAGTTTTTCCTGGTTCAGGGAAAACCAGCTTCCCTGGTTCCTCAGCTTCAGGAGCTGAGTCGTAATTCCTGATCTATAGCAAAAGCCAACAGGAAAAGGAAATGAACGTCGCACGGGGATTCAAATAACTGTAGAAGAATGCACTGGATTTTGGAGAAGAAAAAGGATGCTCTCTTTGAATAAGCTTTAACACCTTGACACAGAAGTCAAATCAATTAGATTTTCTTGAGACAAAACAAAGCATATATTTATTCAGAGTTTTCTCAAGAGTCCTGGGAGAAATTTGAATTGGAAACCATATTAAAAAAGCCATCTGGGAATACCTTGCAAAAGATATCTTCATGTAAAGAAATGGTCTTGTTGCCATTGGCCTAAGAAAGATCTCTCATCACACTTGACCTTGGGATCTAATTAACATCCTGGGAAAAAAGTTATTATTAGAACCTATTTAAAATATAAGCGGGTGTTAGTAGTATTTTCTTAACAGAGTCTTTTGTTTCAAAACTTGACAATAGTTATATTTTGGAGAAGCATAAAGGCTTGAATTCAGAAAGAAAATATCAAAATATTGAACAGGATGGTCGAATAGTTTAAAAATTGCAGGAAGGTGAATCAGGTTAAAAAGTGCAGCTACACAAAAGGGCGCGGGTAGAGAAGTGGGTGCTGTTTAGGGCGAGCGAAGGAAATGAGCCTTCAGCGGCGCTGGTTGTGCCTCTCAGAGGACGCTGTGCCACCAGCCCAGGGAAGGGAGACGGCGTGCGAACGCCCCTGCGCCGGGAGAGCTTCCAAAAGCCTGCGGTGCGTAAGTCCGAGAAAGGCTGTATTATTCAGCCCAAATATTCCAGCTCGAGCAGAGCGAGATTTCCCACCCTGCATCCAAACAAAATGAAGTCAGCTTTGACTCTGCAAAATGTCGATGAATTCTACAGAGTAAATCAGCCCTGTCAGTCTGATGCAGAACTGTCACCTACTTGTGACATAATATAATATGAAATGATATTGAACAACATGCGTTTGGCACTAAATTGTTAGCGGGTTTTAGCTTTGACAGCAGCAAGTTTATTGCTTTAATCCCAAGGTCTTTTAACCCTCTTTGACATAAATTGAGGTTGGCTTTTGTAAGAAAACTCCACTTCGCTCTCTCTTCCTTTACCTAAAACTGCTTTTAACAATTTATGCTCATACATCAGACACTCATTTTGAGTGACAAAAAGAAAAAAAGATCTATTAGAATAGAAGGAAAAAAGGGTCAATTTAGGTTAAGCAGTGTATGTCTCTTTTGGAAGGCATGTCACAGCTTTCTTCAGGTGAATGTGAATTTTAAGTTGTAATAGTGTATTGCTGTAGCAAAATAAAACAAATCTGTGACAAGAAGAGAGAATAAGTATTGCAGGAGAAAGGCTGATATCCTACAAGAAGACTATTCTTCCTTTTTTTGATGCAATTTAATTTATTGCTGAGCCTGGGTCCATTTTGAAACTTCTCTTAGAAGATCAAAGGATTTTCTCCTTTATCCAAACATTGTAGAGAGGACTAGTTTAGCGAGGGTCACATGTAGAAATACAGATGTATACAATAGATACTATGTACACGCAGTTTTGCTGGATAGTATAGCTGGCTGAAAGCACATAGTTTAATATTTCACTTTTTTGAGACACCTTGTTTAGTTTGATAAGTAAGTACACATTGTCACCAGTGCTCTGATAAATCCCGCCACAGAAATGCATCATATATGAACTATAACATCAATAACGTAGGACACTTTTATCACCCTTGTTTTTCTATCCGCAATTACTGTATGATGCTCGTAGTGTTTCTTTGAAGTCATTTCTTTATTACATTTAAAGCTCAGCTGAATCTGCCCTTGAACTGTGTAATAATGGAGAGTGAACACATTCTCAGCATATTTGCAAGTATTTTTTTTTTTAATGTTTTCTTTGTTCTCTCATAGGGAAGATTATATTATTGTTCTACCATCATTTTTACAGAAGAGAAAAGTAAGGAAAATATTAGAAGAAAGGAAACTCAT
The DNA here is from genome assembly GCA_013398915.1 of Dromas ardeola. Classification (NCBI taxonomy): domain Eukaryota; kingdom Metazoa; phylum Chordata; class Aves; order Charadriiformes; family Dromadidae; genus Dromas; species Dromas ardeola. Next base: position 170,872 of record VYZM01022232.1, on the reverse strand, counting down.
GTTTCTCTCCAAGTGTGAGCATTTTAAAATTTTTTATAAATTGCACTTTTTTCTCTTCTAGAAATCATATTTTTCTGTTTCTCTTATTTTATGTAATTCTTATTATGTTATTTTACTATTATCTATAACTTGCTCATAGCAATTCTTCTCCTGGCTAATGTTTAATATATAAACCAAGTTGTTCCACAAGCATCGAACCTGATATAATCTGTGGTCTCCTACGGATTTGTGTCTTGTTTGTCTTACGCTCCTCCCCACAGCAATAACCTCATTTCCTCCATGGCTTTTGGCGTCCCCTCCACTCCAACACCTTCAACTCCCGCTTCGCATTCCCTCTTTCCTCCCTGTCTTCCAGCTCTTCTACCATAGTATCTTCATCTGGATGCCTAGAGTTGACTGCAGTGCCCTGCTGCCCTGCTCAGTTACGTTCCTCACAGACTGAATACCAAATAAATACAAACGATAAATAAATTTCACTGTTTTTTTATTTTGGGAACTCCATCCCCCAAATCAGGACAATAACAAAATAGAGAAAATGTTTCTAGACCTTCTATGACAAATAGTGTTATTTTGCTTCCTAGTTATGTTATATAGAAATTATAATAATGTTTCTATAGATTATAATGTGTAACAGTCTGTACCCTAGAGATATGTTGACAGCTATGTTATATTCTAAGCACATCTTGCTATACATCAAGATTAAGCGAAAGTAATATTCATTTTGAAGGTTGTCCACAGGTTTTCAGCCTTGGCGTGTCATTTCTTTTTTCTTCATCCTTCTCTTTATGTGTCCTTTGGTTTGAATGCAGGATATGCCCAACTGCTGATGCGAATTCTGACTTCTCTAAAACCAAGGGCAGTAGTTTCCTAATCGGGATTTGGCCCTACAGGGTGACTGCACCTGCCAGAGCATCACATAATGCCTCTGCCAGGTGTTTTCCTTTGGTAGGTCCTGCACCACCCCAGTGCTCTTCAGCAGAGAGACGGGAGCTGGGCTCCTTAGAGCATTGCTCCGACTCTTTAAGCGTTTGATACTGGCAGCCCTTGCAGTTTCCCTCCCTCCGTTGCAGTTGTAAGTATAAATTCCACAACATTTCCAAATCCTGACAGAATGAAACTAGGGGAATTGGGAAAATGGGGTCAGTGAATGAATTGTGATCTTGTCCGTGGCAATAAAAAGCACTATCAGCGGGCATTCAGCAGCTGAACTACCCTCATGTTGTTTGTATTTTTATGGACACTGTTATAACTATAGTCAAGTATGATTTAACTTTAAAAGGGATGCTGTAACATTGTTCAAGTCCAGAGCTGCCATAATCTTTTGTGGTAAATCTTTTGGATTTTATCTAGCTTTTAAAAAGGAAGGTAATACAAAGAAATAGTAATATAATGCACAGAAGCTGCTTTTACAATGACTTGCCAATCCATCCTTTTTATTTGGTTTTGCATATATGCAAGCATTTCTGATCATGGTGGTTTTCTGCATGTTTTCTTCTACATTGCATCAAACAGGCATCCCTTATAAACTGTAGAGATCATTTTGTAACCTAATTCCTACAAATACCACGTGTATACAATTCTGAGATTTCTGTTGCTTACGCACATCAGTAGCACAATTGCATTCTAACTATTATGGATGTACAAGTTACGTTTGCTTTTAAAAACTGATTCAAAATAATTAAGGTTACTTTTGTTTATAAACATTAAATGTATTCAAAATCAATATCTTATTTTGATTCTAGATGCTCTTGTGGTGCAGAACAGGAGATGGAGGCTGTTTGGGTCATTGTCACTAATTCTGTATGAGGCCTTAGCTGACTTGCTTAGATTTTCTCAATCTTTTTGCTTATCTGTAATTTCCTGTCTCTTGTTTGGTTTATTTCATTATTGTTTGTAAACCGGTTTTAGATACTTACATGGAAAGTGCTGAATAAGTATTATTTGATATTTGCTGTTAGGCCTGAAAGTGGACATTTGCTGCCGCTGTCATAGAGGTAACACATTTAATGATTTTCAAGTTTTATAAATAAATAATCCACGTTGATAGAAATTTGGGGATAGCTATGCAATTAAATAGTTTAGCTCGGCACAAATAGGGTCTTGTAGCTAAAATGTTTAATCGGAATCTCAGAAGTTTTATTATGCAGCACAGGACGGTGAAACTGCAGGTATAAAACATACCCCGAGTCCCCGTTTCTCAGTATTCCTGCCTCAGAAAAAAGCTGTAAGCAAGAGTAAAAGATTCTTCATTCCTTCAAGGCATTCCCTGAGGGCTTGCCTGCCCTAAATAATTATACAGCCTTAAAACAGTTGTCAGGCACCGCGGTCAGGACTGCTACCTCTCATGATTTTATCGAGAATCTTGCGATAGCTGCAGCGTGTCCAGAGCCCTGCCTGTGGAGTCGTAACCCTGTAAGAGGCTCTGAGCCCACCTTGTTAAAGGAATAGAAGTTTGGGGCTCCTTGTTGTTAAGAAAAGGTAAAATTAATCAAGCTTCCAGGTGGTGACATCCTCCTGCCTCCTCTTATTATTTTTAGAAATCCCTAGATTTTTAAGTCCTGTCTCCTAATTTCTCTTAATTTCTGCTTGTTTAAGGCACTGTTGACTGTTTGGGATGAGGTTTTGTTGGTTGCTTTGGATTGTGACTCTCACAAGAACCCTTTTTCACCTGTCTTGTACCTGTTTCATTAGTGTTTGTGTGGCAGCAGGAAGGGCCGCCGTCCATCGCTTCTCTCCATCCTGTGTTGTCCTTGGACGCAGGTAGAATGAGCGAGCTGGCACGAGGATCGAGATGATCTAGCTCTGTCCTGCTCTTGAAGGAGCTCCTGTTCCTTTATTCAGTGATGTCTGTACTACTAGAAATGGGACCTAAGTTTGTACAGGGATTGTTTAAATCTGCCGTAGCCGATAAGGGTAAGCATAACTCCATTTACCTTTATTCCCTAGGTATATCTAGGACTGGCTAATATGGAGATATAACTGAGAAGGACAGGACTGGATGCTGAATTATTCTAATTAAAGCATGCTTTTGAATGGTTTAGCTTTCCAGTTCAGAAGAGCTTCAGAAGGGAGAAAAATACCCAACAAAACATTGCCCTTGCCTTTTTGTGATGCCCAGGCCATCCCTGGTTTTTGGTTCCTTCTGTTCCGACCCCTCCAAGACGACTGTCTTGCTCAGGAAGAGAAAAACAAAAAGGCCAATGAAACAAAAAAAGTAAATTGTTCTGCTGTTTTCTTTTACTGGGCAGCCTTTTGCTAGTGCATCTTTGACTTTGAGGTTATGGAGAGAGAATGTATGTCTGAAATTTAAGTTAAACCTATCCCTCTCTTTGTATTTCCTATTCCTTCCTTAGCTGCTTATCTGAGCTGGAAAATTGCTCCACTGCTACTGATAGCAGGGTTATAGAGTGCTGCTTCAATTTTTTTGTTCTAGGGAATTATTTTACCTGGTCTTCTGTCCTGGAATTTTATTCCATGTGCTCTTCAGCCTGGACACTAAGGCTTATTTCCCTAGGCAAGTGCAAGTAGGTAGACTGTGAAAGTTGTTTTAAATTTAAGTAAATTAATAAATTCTACTTCTAAGCAGAGGATTGTGGGGGCTGGGGGGAGAGGGCAGAGAGTTGGTTGTTGCTTTTATTCCTAATTCAGGAATTTGTCTTTACAGAAAATCTTCAGGTCGAAAAATTGATTTGGTTTGTTAATTCCAAGCTAAAAATGACAAATTTCTATTTGGTCACCACTCCCCCTTTCTTTGGTTATACTGCCATCAATAGTCCAGCCTCCAAATGGACCAGAGGACCTCTGACAGACTAGAGATACACGGGTCGGAGAAGCTTCAGGATTTAGCTTTTCATGGGAACAAGGATATGCTGCCTCTGCCCATACCCAGCTCAAGCAGAGCTCCTGGCACTGCTGGGATTAATTGCGTTTACACAGCGTTACTGTGATGCGGTGTGCATATACGACAGAGTGCATGGAACCCCACGGTCATAAAGAGCCTGTTAAATAACATCATAATTAATCACTCAGATTAGAAATGAGAAGAAAGAGAGATTTTTCTGTGTAGCTTTTTTTCTTGGCCCATGGCTTTCCTGACCAGAGCTTAGGCGCAACCAATAGCTGGAATCTGGTCCTAAAGCCAAGTGTCTGTTCTGAGAATGGGGGCGAATGAGTCCTTATACAATCTTCCTGTCACTGGGGAAAAGTGTCTGGGGATGGGATGGCTGATGTAGTACCCCTGGACAGCCCACCGTACAAGTTGTTCTGCATGTAGTGCAAATGGACTGTAAGTTTTTTCAAAATTCTTAAAGCTTGCAGTTCTTCCCATCACTGTGGGAATTTATTTGGTGCATGGGTGACTTGGATGCATCTGATTTTTTCCTTTGTTATTTATAAAAAAGAAAGTGCACTTAGGAATGCCCTGTGTTTTATCTAGAAGAACTTGGTCATTAGCACAATATCACAATCAACAAATAATATCAGAGCTCAAAAACAACAAAAAAAAACAGGATGAAAAAGGTGACAAGAAAGGAGGAGACAGAAGTATTAAAAAGTACTGTAGATAAAGAACTGTTGACTGCTACTCTTGTAAATATTTCAAAATATAGATCCAATGTTTTATGGGTCACTAAAACTACTGTAAATACACCAGCTGAATCCCAAATACATCATTCTCAATCCCCGGCAAAGACAAAACAATGCAGCTATAATATACCCTTCGTCATCCCTTGCAGCTGGGATTTAGCTGCAGAGCAAGATGACTGCAGATAGCATATTCAACCATAGGAAAGAAAAAGAAACCCAAGCCTGTCCTACTGTCCAGTTTTCTATGCAGTATGTAGCGTAGTACAGCAGTAGATCCCCGGGACCTTGAACTTCTCTTTATTTGTTTCTGGTTGGGCTGTAAAAACTGATCAAACTTTTTTAAGTTGCTTGGAAACTAATTTTATGCTTTAGTCTATCTACAAATTCAGAATAAATTATTCCTAGGGCTTTTTACTAAATCTGTTTTAAAAGTCCTTTCATATTCATCCATGGAGGGCAGGCTCATACACTGATGGATCCCACTTCTTAGTGGATTCATTGCATAATTTTTGTAGTGGTGCAGAGACAAAAGGCAAGTCAGGTGTCCCTTCTCTGGAAAGGAAGGACACTGCTCCTGGAATTTCATACTCAGGACTAAGATTAGCTATGGCTTTTTTTTCTCTATATCATAAACTACACCTTTTTTTTTTTTTTTTTTAAATCAAGCTCTGCTTTCCATTTTCTTGTTATGATTTTTGTCTTTGAGTGTAAGCATTTGACTTGATTCAAGTTGGGTTCCAGAGGGATGCTGTTATACACGCTGGTCTGTGGTTGCCAACCTGAGCAATGAATGGTTCTGGGGATGCAGTAAGTAAATAAAGCCTCTCATAGCACCCAAAAAATGAGGTTCCAAAAAAGCTTATGAAGAACAAAATGACCCGTGATGTTCTGGTGTCAGAAATCAGTTTCCCAGATTGCAGTTAGGAGACAGAGTTTCTTGTGCTGCACTGGATCCTTCAGCCTCACAGTCTAAGCAACTTTCTCCTGTTTTCAAGATAACTCTGCAATATCTTTTCTAGCTCCTACTGTTTGAATGAAGATGTTGGTTCACAAATGACTGATCAAATACAGCAAACAAAGCCTGAAAAAGTACAGCTTCTTTCCCAGATCTCTCCTGCTTTCCTTATTCCCACTCCAAAAAGCCTAGTCTATAACCCCTGTTAGTAGAAGAATTCTAAGAACTTTTGTCTCAATGTGAAGGTTAAATGCTCATTAGCACATCTGCTTGGAGTAGGTCAGTCCCTCTTCACAAGTGACCGTCTCCAAAATCCCAGATATTTAGACATTTTGTCTTAAATCTCAGAAGGGGAAACACAGTTCGTACTTACCTTTTCCTGACTAAGCACGGAATTTTCTATAGTTTCAGCCTTCAAGTTGAACAAAGTGGCTCTGCCATCAGTCAGTTCCTATAGGGGAATGGAGGGGGAGGAGGCGAGCATGGGCTGGGGAGGAGAGTAAGCGGAGAGAGGCTGTTGTCTTCTGTTTTCCTGCAGGGTTTGTCTAACAGCTAACAGGATTAATGAAACACCTGGCATAGATGCAATTAAGTATTTTGCTGTTGAGGCTGAAAAATACATAATGAAAAAGTGGGGTTTTTTTAAGAAAAAAAACAACCAACAAACAACAACATCCCACAACTTCTGTGACACAGTTTTATCAACAAAGGATCCTATTGCCCAATTATGATTATATTGGTTTATATCAAGTAATCTTTGAGATGTCTCCATTTATATTGATATATTCAGTAATGCTCTTTACAGAATTATTAGTACCCTTGCAAAACAAGAATTGGGTGTAATAAATACAAAGGAGTTTTACTGCAGCAGATGGACACTTTCAGAGATCCAGAGAGTTAATTTGTAGGGCTGGTGACTAACATCGTTGGTGCTGTGCAGTATCGTTTGGTAATGCCCACCTTCATCCTCTTGTATAACAACGGAGTGGATTACCGACTACACTGTTGTTGAAAACTCGTTAATTTAGCTTTGGAAACCAATTCCAGGATAACGACAACTGTACAGCAAGGAATATTCGAGCACATTTGATTAGTATTTTTGGGGATTTTTCTTTAATTTCTTAAAGGTAAACTTACATGTGAAGTATTCATCTCTACCAAAAGCTTAGAAATAGAAACTACTCGAAATACTGTAGAATTGCCAGCAAACAGAGAGACAGGATTATGGGGTGGAAAACTATGAATGATAGATGAACTTCACTCTGGAAATGAGAAATACTGTTGTTTTCAAAGCAACATTTCATTACAGATTAAGAAACACTCTGTTCTGTGGGCATGTTTCTGTACATAGGCAAAATTATGTTTGTTTTTTTTGCGAATGACTATTAATATGCCAGTAAAATAGCAGCATATTGGAACTGCTGCAGTCTATGAGAAAATAGTGTTTGTATCTGCTCTTTCTGTTCATAAAGGTTCTGTAGGGTCAGATCCTGGTAAATGGAACAAAACCCGAGTTAAAAGGGTTTTTTCTCTGATAAACTGCATTGAACCACAGTAGAGGGACACATCAGCCCTAAACACAGCTGATAACTAAAGGTTATAAGAGTGAGAGCAAAGGATATACCCCAGTGCTTCTGGGTTTGGTCCTCGGAGATTTATTCTTTGCGGGGAAATCACTGAAAAGGGGCTGCCCCAGGTGCTTTATAACCCCTTGTGTGCCCCCCCACCCACTGTCAGTGGGACAGGTATTTTCATATTCCCCAGCACAAAAAGGGGTTAAAGTCCCCCAGGCTTTGTCTTGTCCCGTGGCACTGGCACAACTGTCTTTATTCCTTGAGGTCCAACTTGTCTGTGTAACTGGGGGAGACGGGATTTAACATTTAATAATAAAGATGAACTGAACAGAATTAATGCCACAATCCTTTAAAATGCTTAATTGATATTGTGTTGTTCTGCAGTATGTTTAGTTTGTTTTAACATTAAATATTTTGGCTTTCCAAAGCATAAAGTGAATGATTATTATTATTAAATCTAGATATTTCTCAGAGATTTAATAATAACTCTATGACCATTATTATTCTATGAGAATTCTCTCTATTAATTGCAGTTTCTCCAGCAAAACGTAGAACAAAGACTGTTCTTGTGTTTAAAAATGCAATATATTTGGACAACATGCTGTCCGGGCACTGTGTGCTGTTATTGTATGTCATCATGTCTACTGGGAAACCTGACATTAAAACATATCCTTGGTTCTCACTTAAGCCAATTTTATAGGGCAGGAAAAGAAAAGACAACATTTTGCAATGAAAGCACCTTCTCCCATCTGGCAAAATGGCTTTCTGGACTCTATTGTGGCTCATTGTCTAAAAATAGGATGAAGACAAATTGTTATCATTTGCGAAAGCCCATGACAATAATGATAAATGAACAAATTTTTTTGCCCTCTGAAGTCATTGCTTAAGGCTTTCTCTGGGATCAACAATGTTAAACTGGTAAACTTGCCTCATCTGCATCAGCAGAAGGTTTACAAATGGCTTTGTAAACAATTTTAGCCAGAGCGTTAATCTCTCCTACAGAAGTAGGGCTTGCATGATCTATGATTGATTTGCAATTTAAAATGACACTGAAACCCCTGAAACAGATATGAAAGAAACTTTCAGTGAATAATGCTTTAGTTGACAAGAAAAGATAAGGCACATCTTTCATCTGATAGTGGGCTGTTTTTGATAAATATTGTTCATAATGGAGAATTTTGGAATCATTAATGTGTGGATAGAACATTACTACTTTTTGACTGGAACCTCAGAAACAGTTTTCTTCAGCAGCAGTCTTGTTAGTGAGGAAAACGTAGGACAATGTGTCTTGTTTAAAAATTGTCCAAGAGATTTCCCAATTAATTAGATCTCAAGTTCAAATCTAAAAAAGTGAAAACCTACAAAAAATAGCATTTGATTGGTATTTTTAAATCTATACAAAGTAGGTACCTGAAGATTTTTTTTTTTTTTTTACATTATATATATATAAAAAAAATCAACATCTGTTTTATATTTAAGGTGATAAACTAAAAAACCCACAGACTTCTCAGTCAGAAACTTAAGATAACTGTTGATTCCTCTAGGAGACCTCGTCGCTTCAAAAAGTAAATATCCTCAGGATATTGTACATTTATCTGCTCCAAGTAAGATAGCAATTCACTTTTATTATAAGGCAATGTTCCATGCAGGTTGTTTCTCTGTTTCCCAGGTCCCCATATACTGGACTGAAGAAATCCAGCTCAGGTTATCAGATGGATTCCACGGCTGCAGTTTGGCTCTGAGGAGAAGACCTTCCCAGAACATCTGCGTAAAACACCTTTACAGCTGAAATGTCCCACAAAAATGTAAGATGACTAAAATCCAGTGAGTATTTGTGGAACGGCTACTTATCCTTTAGGAAATAGACTGCGATCGTGAAATTATTTCACAAAAGCCACCAAACGTCATGGAACTACTTTCAGTGCTGTGAAACGGGCACACAGATTGAAGTAGTATTTGATGGACCCTTGTGATTTTTTTTAAAAGAAAATTAATTTTTTTTTAGAAAAGTATTTACTGGCATCACTTGATTTTAAAAAAAGAGCAGTGTTCTGTACAGTAAAAAACTCCTGTCACAACTCCTGCTGACTGACAGTTGCTTAGCAATCTGAGAAAGAGAAATCAAAGACTCAGTGGGAACAGAAACTGAATTTCTTGACCAAGAGGGTAGTGCCTGTAAGCGAGAGGTAAAGCAGGCTGAAGGAATTCTGCTGGAGAGCTGCTATTGCCTGTGTGAAATCTGCGCTGTGAATACAAAGATCTCCAGAACGTAGGGGCTGCATCTTTCTTTCAATTCATTCGCTTTCTAATGCGGGTGTACTGCGGTGGATGGATAATCAGCTGGTGCACTGAGGTGAAAGGGGCAAGGTAGAGGTAACAAAACTCCTTTCATAAGAAATCCTCAGTCCTTTTCAGCCTCTGGTGCACCAGACCCACACAAGGAGGATATAAAGCTTCCGTGGTTTGATTGATTTAAGGTAGAATAGGTCAGTCAGATGCAGGAGTCAGAGCGCTGGATCTTTTCAGATAAACAGAGCCTGTAATTACAAGCCAGTTCCACAAGTTTAAGATTACTCGCAGGTCTAAAATTGCAGCTGTATTGACAACTCTTAATATATTCTCTTCCTATTTCATAAAAGGTACAAAATTTGAGTATCTTCTCTTTGCTTTGTAAACATGATTAAAGATGATTGGGAGGCATAAAGTACAAAGGTGGCTTGCTAAGTACCCTTTCCGTTACAGGAAATAACCCCTCAAAAACTCTCAGAACTTCTGCTCAGACAAGTCTGGTTTAATAGGCGTAATGTATAAATTGCTTTGATAACCATATTCTTCCACTACCTTTATATTTTGAAGTATTCACTCTAGCTTTAATTTTATTAATGTATTTCTTTTATCTTTCATCTGAATAGTGTTCTGTATGTAAAGTGACCAAATGTGATTAATGATGAATAGATTAAGATGGGACAGGGTGTTTGAAAAATGACTTAAGTAGTGCATGTAAGTCACTGGCTATAGTCCCAAAATGCAAATTCTGGTTAAGTTAATGACTGGAAAATCATGACGGCACTAGTGTATGAGTTCTGCATTATTTGAAATTGCTTTAAAAACAATAAATAATTAGCATTTTACATTGGGACTAGTTAATAGTATCACACAATTATTTCCATAGGCATTGGTATTTTAGAGTCAAAAGTATCAATAGAATTGACTTATATGGTTATAATCTTTTGCTGTCTGGAGTTTGCCTTGCAAATAGCATGCTGAAGTTCATGTCCCATTAAAGGGTGGTACTTTATTAAAATATCTGGAATAATCTTGTTTGCAATAGGCATGTCTGGTCTTTCTGCAAAGAAGATTCTGAACATCCTTTAGGTTGGGATTTCAGGAGGGGGAAATTTGTTAATATGTTCACTCCTGCCTGACAAATGAGCATTATCGTCAATGTGGGTGCACATTTCCACTTATCCTTTTTGTAGCTGGAAAGCTTTATGAAAAATAAATTAATAATGCATACTAAATTATGTCTGCAAGAGACATTTATGTATATATTGCTAGCTTCAAGACTGATTAGATTTACATTTCTTTAAAAATGATTTTTTTTCTTCTACATCCATAATGCCTTTAGAATGCACTGCATGATAGAAAAATGCAATCTTGATTTCAATCGAATACCTGGAAGGAGTGTTTTTCCCCTATTAGTATGTACATGTGTTCCCCTAGAGTTTGCGTTATTTTTCCTAAAAGAGACTGTTCTCTTGAATTACCCCGGTGCAAATGTATGCCTTAGGATGCGAAATGCAGCAAAGTAGGTGTCCTATTATCATAACTTGAAAGAGGTCCATTTAATAACGGCCTGTATTAAATAAGAGTCTGCTAACTATGCAGTGAAGGCTGTTTTTCACCAGAGAACGTAAACCATATGTTTTAAATGCAGCTAAAAATGGATGCAGTGTGCTATTTCCTTCCACCTCAGCCTGCAGTGTATTACTTAGATTTGCAAGGCATAGCCACCACCAGTACTTAACACTGCTGAAAGAGCCACCCTTCAAGGTTTTTTTAACCACAAAGAAAAGAGAAATATAGTAGCATCGATTGTTAAATCCTGGTGCTTGTTACTCACTGCCCGCACACAGAACATCATGCCTTTGTAGCAGTGAGGAGAGTTGGTATTTATCAGGGTTCAGAGCTAGTTCAGCCACACACTTGACAAATTATTTGTGGAATTGTTGTATTCACAGTCACTTAAATAAGAATCTGTCAACACAAGGCTGTGCTTTGTTGCAGCAGGTCTCACAGTTTTTCCTGCGCACTCAAAGAATGATGGATTGGAGGTAATGCAAATTCACTACCATTTTATATGCTGGTGCCTTCTTCATAGACAGGAAACATAGCTCAGTATCATCTTGTAAAATGCCTTAACTGTAAAGGCCTAGTTCAGTGTTGAAAGTGCTTTTTAAAAATGGTATGTTGGAACAGGGAAATGTAATTCAAATATTTTCCTCACGTCTCATTTTAAAGACTGTTTGTCGGAGCAGGTGTGCTTTCAGATTTTCCCAGGCTAAGTAGGACATATGCTTATCTGTGCTTGGTAATTAAAACGAATTAATAAACACAATTATTTGATTTTTATGGCAACTTAAAAGTTAATACTGCTTAACAGGATATTAAATTTAAAGAGCTCACGCAGAAGTAAAAAATGCCCGTTTAGGTAACTCAGTCTGCATTGCTGATAGTAATTTTTTTCAGTAAATTCATTTGTCCAGCAAAGAATACCTATCTTAAAGCTCTATAATCAATTCCAAAAGGTAGAGTTCAAAGGTAAAAACCACGATCCTTTGACAGAATGGAGCTTAGAATAATACACAAAAACCCCTTATCTATACTGGCACATATTTTTTTATGTTGCTGTGCAAAATTGGAATGTTTTGCCCAAAACTAAAGGCAGGCACAAACCTCTTGCCGCTTTCTACTCCAGCAGGAGTCGGAGTTTTCCTTGCCCTGCTCCCAAACCTGCCACAGCCATGGGGGAGTGCAGGAGCCCCTCGGCAGCCCGGGACAGAACTGGGGAGGGATGGAGGGAGCCGGAGGCAGCCCTTGAGGATGTCGAAAGGAATAAGGAGAAGTAATAGCATGCACTGGACGAGGCTTTTCTGGAACGTTCTCATCGCAGTTGAATAAACGGAGTTATGGGCTATTTAAGTTATATCTCTGTGCCTTTTTCTTTTTGGTTGTTCAGGAAAATTGATCTTTCTGCTCTAGGAAAAAGCTTGTCTGTGCGGGAGAGGGCTTTTTCAGAGCTTCATTTCAAGTGTAAGGAATGAGCTTGCCAGGAGCTAAGGGCAATCACAAATCTTACCGTGTACTGCCTCAAGTTCAGGGTGCGTTTCTTTGATTTAGGATAATAATGGAGGAATTTCATGATGTGTGTACAGAAATGTTTTCAAAACAATCAACAACAAATTTTTGAGAGCAAGCAGATGACAGATATTATTCACTTGCCTCAATGCCCTAATGGGAGGCCCAGATCAATGCAATGTTGAAACCTTTGTAGATTGTAACAGCCCCTACTGAAGTCAGTGAATATATATATTTCCATACACTTCAGATGGGCCAGCTTTTAACCCCAGATACTCTGAGCCTTAAGCTTTCAGCTTGATCTGAGCAGGCACTCTAAATTTCAGCGCATGCTCAAGATGTAAGTGTTTAGCTGATGTGCAAATCGGGGCTGAAGCTGCCCTGGCATCCTGCTGCCGATGCTGCTGTTTTATGCTGGTGTGTTATCTGTGGTAAGAGAACTAATATGCAGCACCGTTTACTTTCGTAAGTACGCCTCCGCTGACGTGGTTGTTTGGGGCTCTGTGACTGCAGACGCCGCCATACTCGGCTGGAGAGGTTGGTCACGAAGTCTTTGTTATCTAGGCACTCTTCAGCCTTGCGGGGAGGCATCTGTTTGGCGGAGCCCCTGCAAGGGCTGCGCTCCGCAGCCTCGCAGAGTATTCAGATTTTTATAGTATTTCCCCTAGCAGCCTTTCAAAGCATTTGGAAGCTCGACACGATTTCAAAAACTACAGATTGATTTACAGTATGGGATATAGTATTTTCACTTGTGTCTAAAAACGCTGTTGTGTGGCCAAAAATTAAATCGCCAAGAAATCACACATGGTTCACAACACAGCTCTTTGATAACATTAAAAGTATATGTAATATTTTGAAATCACTGGCCAATTATTTCTAATAGTTTCATGATAATTTATGTAGAGAATCTCTCTGTTGGATGAGTTCCTCCTTTGGTCTAAATGTATTTTTGAACACTCTGTCAAACATCCCCATTTGGCACCTATTTTGTTTCACTGAATTTCTTTAGTATGTCCAGATCTCTTGCCAATGTATTTGCTGAACATATTTTGACAGCTTTGTCACCAAATTTGTTACTTCTTATGTTTGGAATGGGTATCAAATTGTGGCTATTAATGTGTGTGTTTCCTTTTGGTATAGACTCAACTGGATAATACCTTTGTCTTCTCTGATGGTGAATATAATACAGTGAGTGAATATATTACTTTTGGTTTTACTCATTGCAAATGTTATTATTTTGGGTTTATTTTTGCAGCTAAAAGCATCCTAAGCAGAATATCCTTAAACTTTAAGGAGTTGTGATCTTACATTCCTTACTTACCCAAACTTTATAATAGAAATGGTACATATGTGAAGGCAGTAGGTCCTCCCTCACTGTACACACACATGCATATGTGTTGAGATATATATGTATACTTCTATTTCAATATGCTTGGATTAACTAGACTATTGAATTTCAAATCGTTGTGCTCATTTATAAAATAGCCTTCCTATTGAATTTGTTAGAGCTGAATGAAAATGGTATATTTAAGGCTGATCATAATCTTTTCCATCATGTTTTTCTTAATGTGGTATTTCAAGATTAAAAGAGATGACAAGATAATGCATGTTGAAATATAAATGTCTGCTTTGTGGCTCTGCGACAGCGGCCAGAACGAGGGCTGTGGACCTGGCCCACCCTGGGAGCCCTCTTGGAGACATCGCACCGGGTTGTGTCCTTTCCAGCCAGGTAATTCTCCGCGATTCCCTTCGAATGAGCGCTGCCCGCAGCCCTGTGCCGGCTCGTTTTCCATGGCCGGGCACAGCACAGGGTGAGGACTTGCCCCTTAGAGCCCTGGTTTCCGTGGGGAGCCGGCACCGCCTTTGGTCCTTGTTTTCGCTCGTAGCGAGATGGTGATTGCCTACTGCACAGCTGTTGGTGGCCTTCACCCTCTCTGGGTGTGTGCAGACCTAGATAACACTCTGAAACTGCATGAATGAACTGGCTACGCGTGCTACTTTTCAAATATTGTCCAGAGAAATAGGCTGGAAAGATTTAATTAATTAGTTACCTTTGACAGCGGAGGCTAAATGTGACACGGAGGACATATATTTTAGAATTCAGTTTAAATAAGGCTTAGTGGTTGCCATAGCTCCTGATTATTTTTGCTCTGTTGTGGATAGCATAGTAGTTGGAAGCACTTCTGGTCACCCTTAAAGGTAATCTTGGATGTGGAGCACTATGCAGTTCTTGGTGACAGTACTTTCTCTGAAATGGCATTTGCCCTAGGAACACTACAAAACCCGTGCCTGCTTCTTAGGGCTCCTTTTTAGGCCGCTTTCTAGCGTTCTTTAAAAGATGCTTCTCAGTCAGCATAGAGCTCTTTGATTTTTTTACGGCTGGCAGATAAGTTGTTTACTGTGCTGAATAATATGTATCAAATAGGAAATGGATCCTGAAATAGCTGGTTTTGTTGCTGATAGTAAGTCTTCCTCTTATTTTTGATTTGTTTTAAAATATCAGTGGTCTTTCTGAACTGGTATGTGCTGCCTTTAACAAAGTTTTGATCAAAATTCTGAAGTAACACCAAAAAAATATTAATTAATCTAATTATGTTGTATAAAAATGCAATTGTGAATCTCAAATATCTGTAGAATACAAACCAGATTATTTTTCAAAGGGGACTGTCATGAACTTTAAGATCTGTACCTTAATTTCAGTTACATGTGTATTTCTGGTTTTAATTTTAGATGGCAACTGCCCCTAAATTCTATAAATTGAACTTAGATTTGAAGCAAAAATAAATTTTTTGAAAATAAGATTTTATTAGAAGTCTTGTGTATATATATGTATAATACAAATGGAAAACACTTCCAGTACAGTTTAGTTTTTAATTCCGATTCTGTGGTCCGATGCAATAACATCTGACTTCTTGAGCAATTTCTTCTAGCTTATCTGGACACAGGCTACAATCAGGGCATCAGAAGCTCTTCCTCCAAAAAAAAATTGTATTAACTTAAGATGACAAAAGTAGGATGGCTATTCTGTGTCTGTACTACATATAGCATATATACTGCATTTTTCGGGTAAATTATTTCTCAAGTCTGAAGCCCATCTTAAATGAGGGCAGCAATCTTGTGCCAGCTGCCAGCATTCTCCGGAGAAACAGGAGCAATAGGCCATAGAAATGGCCTGGTCATAACATACTTTTCTTGCCATTAGAGAAGAGAGTAACATAATAGCTGTTCTGCTAGTTTCATAATACTAAAGAATTTCCTACAAAATAATGGAGGCCAGGGCAAGGTGTGGAATAAGTTAAAATTATAAAGAACAGACTGACCTGCCATTGATCCAATTTTCTTTTTGGTTGGAAATACTGCATTATAGAATATATATTTGGCTTATCAAATTTGATATTGACTTTCTTTGTTCCACTGAAATTCTGAATTTTTGCTACTTGCTTGAACATTTTTCACACAGTGATAACAAAATATAAATCAAACACCCTAATCCAGACAAAGTAAATCATCAGCTGTTCTGCATAATTTTGTTTGACTGTTAGTAGAAGGCTAACTCTTCCAGACAACTTCTAACAGATTGCTAAATACGCAAATAATTTGCTTATTAGAGGTGATATTTACCATAAAAAATCAGAAGAATGTATGCACTGAAATATATTTATGGTCATGTAAAAAATGAAGTGACCTGTCGGAGACAGACCTTAGCTCCTGAGGAGAAATGAAATGCTTAGGAAGGTTCCATGAAGCACATGAAATTATTTTGTATATATAAGAAGTAATAATGTCATCTGTTTTTTTTCTGTTTCCTGTTGATTGACTTTTATAGCTTGCAAACATTATGCTGGATTGTAAATTGCAATAAATTTAATCAAGAATTATTTTATTCAGCCTACTAATGAGGAATAATAGCGTATGTATCAATTAGACATGTCAATTTGTGTGAAGAAATAGATTTACAAAGGGATAGTAGGTAAAAAAAATATCATTGGTATCAATTCACTTCATTATTTTTAATTTGCTGTGAATATTGAGTGCTTCCAACATAAAATCATTCCTCAATTAAAATAAAACAGCTGTACTCCTATCAGCTTTTCCTTGCTTGTTGTTGCTTACAGATTAGCAGTTGTCATTGGCTTCAGTCTCATGTCATTTCATTAATTTGCAACCATAAATGGGTAAAAAAAATAAATAATAATAAAAATCTTTGGCTTGTCAATGTACTTAGTAACATATATAAATTATTTTTTTCAGATTTCACTGAAAGGGCAGAAATACTGTAGCAGCAACATGTGGGGGATATCAGAACTGTGACAAAACCCCGTCCACTTCTGTTCTCCAGCGTCAGCAAAGCAGCAGAAGTTGTGAGCCCTTTATTCATTTTGGCACTTTTTTATTACACTGGATTCCCTTTCTTTTCCCCCGGGCGATTTCTAGTAAACTAGATCCCACAAATGCATTACAGTGAAAATGAGAAAGATGAATTCTGAATTGGATTGGTTTGTAGCTTGCTTTTCACTGTAGGATCTAACGAGTCCCTCTCCTTCCGTTATTAGCAAGTCTGTGCTCTTACTTAGTTTTCCATGGTATCACTGAGCATGTTTGTGTTTTTGAGTGACATACGTAGCGCTGTGGTTGTCCTTATTTCTGTTCAGATAGATCAAAAGACCGACAATAAGAGCACATTTACAGAGAAGCATGGGAGTTGCAAAAGCTGTTTCTGCAAGCCCAGATGTGAAAACATGATGTCTAATTTCTTCCGTTAACTTCTGTTTTTTCTAGTAGTAAGTTCCTAATGGCCTTACAAGATTTTAAATTGGTCTACCTTATCTTGTTATCATCTAGCTTTCATTTTAATGGAAAGTTTAAAAATATGCATCTTTTTAAAGGTGTGGTATGTAAGATGTAAAAAGTATGCAGGAAGAATCAATAATTATATGCTTTATATTTTAATAGAAAATAACATTCTCTCTCAGATGACTGTGGGTTCAAGGAATAAAGGTAAGCTGTACTTCTCATTGTTTTTTTCTGCAGCTGGTGTTGCAGGTTTCAGTATCTTTAGATCCTACTGACTGAATGCATTTTACCATGGTGTATTTTTATTATTTTTTTGTTACCAGTGAGAGCTTTTTGATAGAATCCCTAAAAGAGAATTAATGTCTGTAGGGAGACTGAACACATGGGATCTGAATCCTAGTTAATAGTGAATTCTCTATTAAAAGAAGTAAAAGCTTATGAATATTTTCCTCAGTTCTGAAACTGGAAGCTGACACTAGCTTGTACCAGAGAATTTTCATTAATGATTATTACAATGCTCATCTGCTAATTTGCTTCTCCATAACTGGAATCAGTATGCTAAATATGTGTGAAGCTTTTGGAGCTCATGCTAAAATTTCACCTAGCCAAAGACTTATCTGCATTTCACTATTATTGAAATAATAATAGTAATAACAATAAATAACAGTAAATACATTAACTATGTTTCTTTTTATGGATTCACTGAATTTAAGTAGAAGGTCATTGCATAAACTGAACACATCTTCAATTTTTGATAAATCTCGGGTGTTTTCATTTAACACTGAAGATTTGTTGAGAAAAAGGCTATGTGAGTTTAATGCTGTTCTTTTGAATAGGTATCTACGTATTTCAAAACTCAACAAGAAATGTTGTTGAAATCATAGACATGCGTAACATATAGATAACGCTATTTGTAATCTATAACGGCATCTACACTGGGACCTGAGCTGATTAATTTATCCCAGGTAATATATCTGTGCAGTGTAACGCGCCACATTTGACGCCAAAGTTCTTGGGTGGTATTTGGAGAAAGAATTTTCCCAGCTGTAAAACAAACATAAGAAAGCTTTCAAAGTTCTGGGAGAAAAAGACAAACCGGAAATTCGTACTGCAGGATTGATTGCTGCATTTCTTAAATTGTAAATAATTATGAGTTGGGATACTGTTATTTACAAATAAACTTTGTTTTTATCAGTTAGCACCAACAGTCACTGTCAATCATTTTTGTATTTCCTGTTCATATGCTCGATTCTTCTTTCATGTTTTAAGTTGTCTGTGTTCTGTGTCTTGTTAGTGTCGGAATTATGTTAAGCAATAATGTTACCAGTTTAATAAATTTGATCATTGTTTTTTTATACATATATTGGGGAAATTTTGACATTTTTAATGTCTGAACTCATTGCTGTTTGACATGTAAGAACAATAAGCATCCAAAGACTCCTTCAGCGTACTGAGAGAAGCACAAGTTAAAGGATGGCGCCGACGAAATGACACCAAGGAGGAGGCTGCAACATCTTTCACATGTTCATCTCGCTGCCAAGCTCCTGCCTTAGAGCCCCAGCCAGCGCACTCGCCAGGGGATGCTCTTGGACAATCCAGCCCCTGCCGTTCTGTGACTCTTCTCCATTCCCTTTCTGCAGAGCTTCGTTTCTACTAGTGTCCATCCTGATAGTCTCTGGTGCAGGTTGGCCGCTGCCTGTGCTGCCAGGCTGCTGAGCGGGCACCTTGGCACAAGTCATAACGCAGAACCTGATTTTTGTTTCTCATTGGAGAACCACCACCTACCATGAACCCGCATATTATTCTCGCTATAGGGTTGATGCATCCGTTACCTGACTGTCGTAGGAGCTGAACTTTAAACTTACAATATTATAACGTTACCAATAAGCAAGCTGGGCTAATGAGATACGGAACACATTTTGAATCAAATCATCATAAAGACAGGAAAAAAATATTTTATTTCTTTTTTTTAGGCCCTTTTTTGTGTAGTAGGCAGTATCCTTCAAATCTAAAGCAGATCTTTTAAAACCAAGGTTGACATAAATTTTATCAACAATGTGTCTTAGAAAGTACCTACCCTCTTTGAACGTTATTTGTCTATGTGAAGCTATGACTAAGTTTAGAAGCTTAGCAAGACCTTAAGTGACTTGCTTTACACAGCCGTTCAGTATTGCCCTACACACCAATAATCCTTTAGTATAATAAAATATATGTCTCCGCTTCTTTACTAGAAGTTATAGAGAAGTCTTCTGATCATCCAGCTATGAAAAGCACCATGACTGGTTCTGCCCAGAAGCTGCATGAATACATGTGGAGCAGAAAAGTTGCTCTTTATAGACAGCTGTAAAATTCTCTCAAACCCTGAGAATGTTCAGCCTGAGAAGGCTTTTCTCACCGAGATATAGATTAGCTTCAGCATACCAGCCTTCAGCAGTATGTATGAGTCAAGATTTCACTCCAAGCCTACACTTTACCGGTGAAACTCAGTCAGCCAGCCCATTTCAAGAAGAAAAACAGCATTTGGTTCCAGTAAGCTACCCCAGAACACGCTCCAGGTTTGACAAACGTTGTAATTAGTTGCTTTTGTGTGTTTAGTACACAGCGCAAGTGCTGTAAAATGTTTTTCACATGATGCGACGTTGCCAGCAGATAATCATTGGAGCAGTAAACCAAAAGAATTTGTGTATATCCTACAAGCTGCAGGAGGATAAGAAAATGTAAACAAAAACTATCAGCTGAATTTTTCAGATGATACCATTCCTTTTCTTTTGTTAAACTGATTCATTTTTAAATGTTACTTTTTGTCAGTTTCTCTAGAAGCTGATTAGAAAACCCTAAACCAACGTGAAAATGCTTTTGTTTCTGTCCTAGTTTTGACTGTGTGAATTTTTTAGAACATTTTCAGTTTAATTATGCAGCACTAAAAATTGCAATTAAACTGAATTTGCAATTGAAACTGCTCATTTTAGTTAACTGTCAAATTTACTACGGCATTGTGAAATAGGGGCCTTTATTATTATGAGGTGTTTTGGAAAAAATGACTTTTTAAACAGGAGAAAAATGTCGTATCTCTCAGTCCTATCACAATGAGCCAACAATTTAAAGAGATACCAACCAATGAAGCTAGTAACTCTCTAAACACAATGGAATTTGTTCCAGGTGGTGTCTTAAATTATTGGTATACTGCAAGTATGGATGGTATTGAATAAAGTCTCTTTTTAAAATATTTAATCTGTTTTCTGAAATGTGTATTTTAAATGTAGGTGAAAGGCTGATGTTGCTTTAAAATAATCTTGTGATAAGCTACTTGTCTTAGTGATATCTGACATGCCATGTTTTGCAGGATGCTATGACGCAATTTGATGGATATTGTGTATTATATGAGACTGTACGAATCTTAATATCTCTGTTCCTCTGTTTTAGCATGTGATGTACAGCTCTGTGTACATAGAGCATCTCAGACTAGTGTCTGAGACTACCCTTTTCCTCTAAGCCCTAGGCATTTTTATCACTGTGCCAATAAAAGGAAAGGGATTTATGGGGTACTGCTTTTTAATTCATTCAATTCTCTGTTCATTGTGAGGTTAATGTTGTTGATCTATTTTTCTCTTGAAACAAATAAAAACAATATGTGCTGACACTGACTTTGACTTTTGACATGGGAGATAGAGGTCAACATTTAATTCTATATTTATAGACTACATGAACAATATTATCTGTATTAAAAACTGTTCACTCAGTCCTTGTCATTTTACAACTTAGTTCAGTAGCTTATATTACGTTGAACGTTTTCTCCAACTCTGATCAAGGTGCCATCATTCACAACGCTACACTTAAGGGGTTGTCAGCCTTTCCATTAAAAACACCTTTTTTCAGGGGTTCATAACTCGACTAGCTTAAAAAAAAATAATACACCAATACTGACCTGGGGCTTTATTTCAAACAAAATATACATTAAAAAATACCCCAAAGCCACAACCCAAAAAACCAACAAAGAACCCAAATAAATCATACAATGGCCATTTTTACTTCAGAAATTAATGTGATTTATCAAGCAGGTATAACACTGCCTAAATATTCATCCATTTCTTTCTTCTTTGAAATATTCTTGGCTGTTTATAAGTGGTGCTTGCCTGTCCACTAACAGATGCCTCATGCCCAGACTACTCAGAAACTGTATACTGGTAACACAGTTAGTGACCTGACTATTGTAATCAATGCGCATGGTGCAGCTGTACCTGTACAAACCCCCTCATAGATGAACTTACGCTTCTGTAGACCATTTTCCTTCTCAAATGGAAATAAGCTCTTATAAGAATTTTTTTACTTTCAGAAAAGGAGAAGCAAAGACTATCCCGTTTTATCTACAGTGGACACAGAGGTACTGCAGTTGTGCATGAGAGTTTCTTATAATCTGGAACAGGACCTTCAGATCCCTGGGGGAGGTAAAGCTGAAGTGGTTTCACTGGGACAAATCTTTAGACTATCTATGCTGTTCTGACTTCCCTGCGTATGATGACCTTTGCTAATTTTTATGAGCTAAGGCCTGGCATGAGTAAACATACTTTGTTTTAGTCGTGTTTGCAGGGAAAAGGCCCTTGGTGGACCTTATATTCAACAAAGAAATTGAATTATCAGTTTTCATTAACCTGCGTTTGTCTTTCGAGATTATCCTTTAGTCAATGGCAAGAAATTTGAGATTAAAGTTGTCTTCCAACGCAAACAGGCAGTAATATTTTCCACAGGTCACTTATGTACTTAGCTGGATAAAGCATCTATTTCCTTGGGAGTCATAAGAGTGAAAAAAAGGAATAACCTATACAGTTTAATCTATGTGTTTTTAAAATATCTTAGCATATGCCATATTTAAGTAAAAAAAAACAAAATAGCTATAGCAGTCTAAGTTTTTGAAATATGTGAGATTTTATACATATACAGGGGTCCATACAAACTGCCAAGGATTTTTTTTTAAAGTAAGGTTTGCAGAAATTAATACGCATTTTTAAAAAGCATTCAGTAATTCATATATTGTTCTTGGAAAGCAGAGATTCTACCACATTTTGTATGTGTCTGTCTTAATAAGGGCTGTGAAACTGAAACATTGATGGATCGTGTTACATACCATGCAGCTCTGAAAAGTTTTTCATTAAAATGAACTCGTAAAGACTCTTAGTGCTTGCTTCTCAGCAGATGGCAAGAGGTGTTTATTTGCCTTATGGAATTCTTTCTGTTTATATACAGAGAAATGGAGAGGACAACTCTGAAGGATCTGGCTACTACTCGTAGGACTATTTAAAATGGATATCGTTATTAAAAGTATACAGGAGGTTCAGTTATACACTCTTTTTCTAACCAGCTCTACCTTTGCATTGAAACTATTCCAAATATTGGACTTTCTTGGAAAAAATAGAAATATAGCTTCCTGATGTGGAACCCTGTGTGATGAAGAGTTTAATCTAGGGGCTTTTTTTAATAGCCAAATCTTTTATTTTCCATTCTTTTTCTTTCTTTCCCTCTCTCTGTCTGATTCTCTGTTAAAAAGCTCCTGCTCTATTTCTGGCACTTTTGAACTTTATTTCTTTTTCCTTGTCCTTTTTCCTTCCATCTGTTTGCGGGTTTCATTGT
The DNA here is from genome assembly GCA_013398915.1 of Dromas ardeola. Lineage (NCBI taxonomy): Eukaryota > Metazoa > Chordata > Aves > Charadriiformes > Dromadidae > Dromas > Dromas ardeola. The sequence continues at coordinate 147,982 of VYZM01022232.1, read as the reverse complement.
CTCTTAGCTGCCATTCCCCATTATTATATCCTTCAATCTGCAAATCCTCTCCCATATGTGCTCTTGTCCTTCCCTAGGCCTCCTGCCTTTTGATTTTTTCCAGATCTCATTTCCTTTTCACCTGATCTGGCTTTATTCAACTCTGCTCTTGTCTATCTTTCGGCCTGTCTCAGGCCTCCCTTCTTCCTTCTGTCCAGTTGTGAATCCATAAACTAAACAAGACTTTGGCAGAAGAAGTCAACAAATGTGGTGTTCAGACCAGAACTTGACAGCTGGAAAAGGAAAAGGGGGATGCAAAAGCCAAACTTTTGATTAGACTGGTGTGAATACTTTTTAATGAATAAAATATTCACTGAATGTAACCTCTCTTCTGCTTTCAAAGTTTCCTGCAACAGATTGAGGCATCCTGTATTTTATTTAGTTAATATTATTTATGAATTTTATTTGAACATATTCCTCGTATGTTTGCAACAGTTTATGCGAAGAATCACGCTTTGTACTGTCTTGGTTATTTGCAAGGATATAGAAATGTTACTATATAAAGTCCTTGGTCGAGTGAATTACAGAATTAGGAACTGTGCAGACTGAAGATTTCATCAGTATAAAATTAAGAATTCATATAATTAGGGAATTATTCAAATTGAAATTTAATTTAAGATGTGATTTGAAGTTAGAACTTTTTTTTTCTAGAAAGAAAACGCAAAGAACTGCCAAATATTATCACATGAAATTCCATTTTAAGTAGGAATGGACCAAATGTCAGTTATATTTGCCAAATTCCTCTGAAATTCCTGAACATGGAATCTTACCAGTTTGCAGACTGCCTGATCTCTCTAAGTCGGGTATCTTGCATCTGTGCTAAAAATGAAGCTTTAAAATATTGTTGTCGTAACTGACTGGTTTTAGTTCTGTTTTGTTTTGGTGTTTTTTTCCTGTGCTGCTTTACCGAGGAGGGATGCACTACGTTTGCAGGAATGCCTGCACAGTGGGAGTGTCAGCATATTTACGTGTGTCAGGGCATATTAGGAGTGCATGCACCTGTAAATAGTAAACATATTAAGACCATGTTAGTCCTAACGTGACAGTATCAAAAATACCTAGAGACACGCTGAATTTTGAATGAAAGACTAAAAGGCTAATCTAATAATCGCATACTCTGTCCACAGAACTCCCATTAAATCACGTCCCATTCACCTGAAACCATTTCAAAATGCCTGGTCTCGTTTTAAATAAGTAAAGTTAAAAACCCAATGTTGTTTCTACGATAACAGTGGTTTAGTTACCGTTCCCAATTAAAAAAATAATTCCCCAGTCTGAAAGCGTCAGACTGGATTACATTCTCTGTTAAAGGAAGAAAAGAAAGAATCTACTGTCTGGTGACCTTTATTTTGGCTGAAGGCTAATAGACATCGAGCTCTGTAGAGAGAAAATTCTCCCAGGAACTGTGGATGCTAATATTACTTTATTTACATTATTGTTTTCTAATTCAAATAAGAGCAGTATCAGTGCTATGTGCATGATTTCCCTGCACTGTTTGGTAGCTGAAGTTGCTGCAGATCCTCCCTCCTTTCCACCTCCTGTTGCGGCCGGGGCTTCGATGGGTGTTCGGGCATTTCTGCCTCCGGCCACCTTGTGATGGCAGGAAAAGAGGCCTTTTCTCTGAAGGATCCAGCTATGACAGAGAAGGGGGACAGGGTGCACTGAGGAGGAAGAGCTGCAGGAAATCATTCTAAGTTGCTGGTCAGATGGGTGGCGAACGAAGAGATCTGCCATGGAAGGACAAAGTGGGTAAGGGGCCTTGTCTGTTTTGAAGGGTCCCTCCTGCAGGTTGTGCTTGGGTGCAGCCTACCTTCTGAGATTCACATCCCTTCTCTGGTGCTCATTTTAACACGTGCAGGCAGATTCACGTCAGAGGTTCACCAAGACAAAGTCATTTCACCATCCTGCGTCACATAAGAGTTTGAGTGGAATAAATGGTGGCGTCATATTTCTGGGATTTTTGCAGGGAAGTTGTAAATATGTGTCCCTCATGTTACTATTTCTTCCCACCCTTGCAGACAGAGGCTCTCCTCTCTTATAATACTGCCATAGGCATTCCCTCCTGGAGTGCATGAACACGGTCTGTTTGTGCCATACCTTGCTGGCGTGTGGTCTCCTTGTGCCCATATGTGGGTGACCATTGTTATTTCACTAAGCAGTGCTGCATCCAGGCACAGATAATAAACTGTTTTCAGGTTTTTTTCTTTTTTTTTTTTTTTTTTTTAAATCACACTTACAGCTCTGGGGTAGAGCCCTGCTTAGGAAATGTTGATTTTCCTCTGTTCTGAAGTAAAACCCAGAGACCTGTTTCCTTTGATGTTTTTCTATCTTGCAGGCTACCCCAGTGGCCTTACTCTTCCAGAGGAGGACAGCACGAGGAGCCTTCTCTTCTGCACCTAGAACACACGCCTTCTGAAAAGCAGCACCAGTGCTTTCCTAGCTGATGAGTGTAGGGATATTGAGCGTCCTTTAAGGCAATTCAGTAATTTCCCTGAAACAATGCACCTTCAGGAGTGGAAAAACCATAATGAAATATTCTTTGTCTAGGGAATGTTTTATTGCTCACTGCCTGAGAACAGCCTCTAACGTGGAATTTACCTGTAAGTATGCAGTTTTCACATCTATTTACTTCCGTTTTTATTCCTATGAAAGGGAAGAGGGTAAGAAACGAGGTGACGTTAGGGTTCTGGTATCTGCTACAATTTGTTATGAAGGTTCTGTCTCCCAGGACATTGTTTGTCCATCTTAACTGCTAATGTTCCTCAAAAGCTCAAAAAACCTGCCACAGCAGTGATGAATCTTTGCTGATGGACATCAGATGTTTTGCTGGGGTTTAAAAGAGTCTAAAAGAAACCAAATTCTTCAATCTTCAGCAGAGTTAACAGGTGTTCGTATCGGAGAGGTAATGAAATATTGCCTCAGGTAGGGAAATAGTGCTGTGGAGTACCAGTAAATCAGAACCCTCTTCTTGTTCAGAGCTGACTGAACTTGCTTTCAGTAGTTCAGCATATCTTTGTTTATAAATCTAAATGCTATTGTGTTGTATTGTACTTTGCAGTGTAATAAATTGTAACATTCAACATTAACTGGTCAAGCTTCAGTGATAACAAAAGTTCAGCAGGCTGGTGGCACTCTGATCAATATTGCCTTCTATTTATAGTATTGTTACAAATTGAAGTTTTATTCAAATTAGACAATGCCGAGAAGCTTACAGTAGATCAATAAACTAAAATACAGTAACGGATTTTAATTCGTGGCTGATATGCTGCTACTCTTTTGTCACATGCATCCTTAATGTCCCCTAAACAAAATCACATTTACGGACACTGGAAATAGACAGTTGCCTGGCAAAACTGCAAAACTGCTTTAAAGAAGCAAGACTGTGGCTGTGCAATGGGCAGGAAAGATGTTGGTTAGGAGGGAAAAAGGCCAGATAGTTTCTGTTTGGTTGGGGATTTGTTGCTTGCTTGTTGTGCTGTCTTCCTATTCAAGTACATTGGTTTAACCCCACGTATATATAGTATATGCCATATAGATATTGCTAATGCTCAGATTCTGCTCTCATGTATTTACACTAATGTATCTCCAATGACAGCAGTACTGTTTTTCTGTTACTTCATCTGTGTTGTGAGATTAGGTTTTAGTTCAATATGACGTCTCTTGTTTTTAGAGGCAGCTAGAGCCACCAGCTTTTGGATTTTGATTGGTGATACGACGACCCAACAACTATCGAACAATATTTTTAGTACTTTTGGTTGAATTAAAATAGGATGTTACCTTGCAATTATTAGACTTCTATTTCTGTCAGCTCTATCTAATCGTTAGGTGATAGCTCATATGTGAGCCACCAACAATATCTGAGCAATCAGCCCTGGGTGTGTGCATCGCCTGAAGACAAAGGAATTGACGTGTTCCTGCTGACACAAGAGGAATCGTCAAGAATCTTAATTATATATTAATCATCGTGATCATTTGGCACAACCAACAAAGTCTCTCTAACACTATCCAAAATAAACTTAAAATGATGGAGCCAGAAAAATCACTATAGACCCTTAACAATGCCACTGATTTCTCTCAAGAAGAGTTTTGAGATGGGTGATTAATAGGGAGATTTGCCATTAGACACTGTTAATTTTTAAACAAGGACTAAATTTTCTTACAAGAATTTCCATTTTGTTCTTCCAACAGCAAGCATAGGTGCTTTAGAGCTGGGGGAATGATTCAGTCTGACCTCCTAAATGTTGCAGATAAAAGAAACTGATGCGAAAAATGCCATACATACTGTATGTCTAACAAGATTTATAAGTTTATTCCCCCAAAAAAGATCCAGCACTTTCTTTGCAATATAGTTATTCTAAATGGCAAAGCCTGGACTAAGCATCCCACTCCCAACATTTTCTGAACCTTCACGTTTCCTGTTGGTTCAGGCGCAGACATGGTGGTCCTGTGCACTTGTTATGGGGACAGGAACGCTTGATGCTTTTCTATTTCTTTATTCCGAACCTCACTTTGGATTCCACTGCTGCTTTTATTCCTTCCCACCAAATGTTGCAGGTAAGACCAAAAGCAGGCCAAAGAAATAAAATACCTGCTATCAAGAAGGCTGTGGCAAAAAGGCTTAAGGAGAAAACAGAGAGATTTGGGGGAAACTAGAAAACAAAAGTTCTGGATTAATTAAGTAAAACACTTCTCACCAAAGATTAACTGTTCTGTCTGCCATGCCTGGAGATATACAAAGAATGGACATTTGTGGCAGATGTTTGGTGAGCGTGGATCTTCCTGCTGGTGTCTGGATGTGTGAGGTGAGTGTCATAGCGGGTGTGGGTATGGGTGGGAGGATGATTATAGGGGTTCGTTGAGGTGCTGAAGAGGTAGTTGGTTTTCTTGGCCCTGGTGATACAGATCATTGTTCCTGTGGGAAATGTTCACAATAACAAATGGGAGTGGGGGGCATCTCGGGTGGGGATGAAAGGTGCGGAACATCCTCTCTAGCGTGGAAGGGTCTGACCTCATGGGAAGGTAACAGCACAGCTGAATATTTTGCACTTTCCCCCAGTGTGCTTATTCTTTTGTCCTCCAAGTTATCTTGTTCTCAGGGTCAGTATTCTTTGCAGACTGCCTGGTACTTGTGTCCCCTGAAGTGAAGTTTTCCTTTCCTTTTGGCCTTCTGTTTCCCTACAAGTCTCTAACTGTTTTGTAAAATACTTTTATTTTTCTCCCTTCTTTGCTGCCACCAGGCTGTTCCCCCTTCTTTTACTGACTGCTGTGGCTGCCCACCTTGTCAGTGTGTGAAGTAACACTCACATCAAAAAGAGAAGGCAGTAGAGCAGGCTTTTAACTTCAGCTGTGGGCACAGCTGGGGGGTAGCTGCTTTCTAGCAGCTGGAAACATCGTCATCTTGTTCTGTAAGAATTTCTGAGGTTGGTTTTCCCCAGATCAAAACGTAAAAGAGACTCCACTTCATCCAGAGATTATAGTTATACATATATATATATATGTATGTGTGTGTGTATACATATATACGCACACAAAAAAACAATACATTTTCTTTAATCTTGACCTTCTCCCCTCTCAGATAGTCTTCCTTCTCCACCCCAGCAGTGATGAGAATCTCCCTGAGAGGCCTAAACCTACGGAGTGTAAAAACTGGAGAGAGATTATCTTGTGTCTTTTTCTGTTTTTTGTCATCATTCTCCCTTTTGGTTGGATGACAGCACCATGATCTAGAGAGAGAGAGAGACAAGCAAACTGGCTGTACTCTGCCCCATTTGGCAGAGAATACTAAGATCTTTTGAAATTAAAGTTCATAGTTTTAATAGCATTTTTGAGACCTCATCTTGCATATTAGAACTTAGCCAGGTATTAGGTAATTTAGATAATAAATTCTCTTCAAAGTGACCCATCATCTTAGTATTTATTTTTTTTTCTAGAGGATGTAAGGCATAAAAGCAAGCTTTGTAGTTTTATATCTGTCAGCATGTCACATAAATATCTCAGTAACTACTGATCTTATCACCATAAAACTTCCATTTATACAGTTAGACATGTCATGTTGGTCAGTTGCACAAAAAGTTAAGCACATGCAATATTAAACTCCAACCCATGCCAGCTCCATTAGCCCACATCTTGAAGTTCTCTCTGAACACTATTAAAGGAGAAGTGGGGGAGGTGCAGGAGGCAGCATACGGTGGATTCAGACGAGGACCGACTCACGTTGAAAATTACTGAAATGATGAAAGAGACTGCAGAGGGATGTTTGGAGCCTTAGTATTTCCCCGAAAATCAAAAGATCTGTTTTCTGTTTGATGAATGACTTTAATAGTTTTAATGACCTCATATAATTTATTTGATTGTATTGTTCATTTTTATGAGATCAGTCTAGCAGCATTTCAAGTTGCATCGCCTTTGCATGTCAGAATTGGATCCTGATCTCAACTTGCCACCTTAACACTTATATTACTTTTGTAGCATTTTTATATTAAACAACAGTTAAATTCAGCAAATGCTGAAGTTACTTATTTTTTTTAGGAATGAGGCTGGTTTCTAACTCAAACTTGGCAGGAATGTGTCTTTAAAAAGCAGTGTAAGCAATTATTTATCTAGAGTATAGTTTGTTGGGAGTAATAGTTTAGAAATTGTGCAATCTATTAATTTGATTTATGTTTAAAAAATTCCCATGAATACTGCAATTAATACTGATTACTACTCTTAAGCTCTGCTGCTGTTTGCGTTTTAGGCCCTGTAGGCTGAAGCAGCCTCTAGAAATATCTTGCATTGTAAGTTATGTGTAAATCCAGGCATTGTCAGGTTAGGTGATGTTAAGGGACAGTTCTATAAAAACGTGTATGCTTAATTGTATGCCTAATTTGACCAAGTGATGAATTCATTTTATGTATGGACACTATAGCAAAAATGACTGAGAATATATAACAGGTCCACTGTGAAGCCTGGACACTAAATTGGCTGCTCACACGTGCATACGCCCTTCCACAGATACTTGCAGCAAATTGCAGGTAAAGTAAGCATTAAGTGCCACACACACATTTGTGCTTGGGCCAAATTATTTTGCTTCTGGAAAATATTAAGAGAGTCACTAACTTTGCATCTTTGTGCTTGTTTTTACATTTGTGTGAATTCGGCAGGGTAGCACATTATTTACTCTAAGAAATACAGAGAACATGTCACATAGTTATCTTTACAGAAATACATGAGGCTGCATTTTTTTTGGCAGCGCTGATAGCAGAAAATCTCTCTTTTTCTGTTGTTAATGATACAAAATTGAATTTGCTATGGTATTCCCCACAGAAAACAGTGCATTAAAAATAATAGTGTTTAAATTTAGATGTGTTCAAGAATGTCACAATATGAAGGGTTAGTCCAGTATTCAGAAACAGTAAGACGTTTGCAATGCTGAAAACACGCATGCTGTGTAAAGGCACGTAGCTTTCCTTATTTCAGTCGAACCGCTTACGTGTAGTCTCCAATTTTTCACTTATAAAGCTGTGTTTAATTTAAGGTTGGGTTGAGTGTGCTTGTCACCGAGTCCACCATTGGCAAGACTGGTCATTATAAAAATATTGGAGCCAACCTCGATTTGCCAGGATCCCAAATGAAGAGGAATCAAGGAGAATTTGAGTAGTGGCCTTTTTCCCTTCTCCTGAAGGAGACATTATCAACTCATTAGCTACAAGCCTGCACAGAGGCCCCAACTGTGACTCTTAAAGCAAGAAATACATTTCTTGTAGTTAAGATTGACTTTCAGCATGCCAGCTGTCCCTCTTTTGGAAGGATTGGCCTTATTTTTCAAGTAGTACATGTGCCATCTTGATTAGCCAAACTCTTAATTCAATGCTGTTTAATGCTTTGTCTCCTCAAAATATCCCTTATATCCAGCTTTGATTGGTGGGTAGATGTACCAGGACTGATCAGCTTAATTACCAGTGTGAGGCAGCGCAATGCAGACATGAGGTAGCAGCACACCTTTCCCAGCATTCTGAGGTAATTAACCAAAAAATATTTCCCTGCCACCTGTCTAGCCTTGGAGAAAATCCAGTTTTCTTTCCAAGCTATGAGAAGGGGAGATAAGAGCAGAATTTGGGTAGCAGGATGGCTTATTCATGTATTTTCTGTTCTTCCTGGAGTAATCTGCAGTGGTAAGTATGGAGGCTTAGGCTGCCACCCCCTTTCTTTCCCAAGTCCCAGTATAGTATCTGCAGCAAAAAAACCTGTGAAGAATTAAGGTGAGCCATACAGAAAACCATGAGCTGTGATCTTCCAGGGTTCATGAAGACCGAAATGCTGAATATACCTTTGGGATGCATCAAGTACAAACACCAACAAAGTTTGGATTTACTGTGGCCTGGCTGAAATTCCTCATTTTCTCTCAGTTGTTCAAAGCTTAAACTCAATCCAGGAACATATTAAAAACCTAAATTTTCTGCATGTTCAGTGCTTAGAGAAAATGTGCTGTAATTCTTACCATGCCTGGATGAAAACATATATAGTCTATTTACATTCATTTTCTTCAGTAAATTAAATATAAAATCTTCTACTCCACAGTGCTTGCATTGATACAGCATTCAAAACCAAAAGCAACAGTAAAAGATACCATAAAAATATAACACGGATAAAACAATGTTGCTTTTGACTTTTTTTAATAATAATTTTGTTTCTTGTGTGATCCTGAAAAAGCATATCAAAAATTAAAAAGTGATGATAGCAATTCCGGAATAACTTCTGAGTTGTGATGGCTTTCCACATACACAGATTGTAAACCATGCGAGCTAACGGGTGTATTCATCCATACATGAAGAAGACATCTATGGTTAAAGCATCCCAGCTGATCTAAAAATATTTTTCTAAGACACTGACATACCTTACGGTTTCAAGTGGTCTTTAACTGGTTTTGATTCGATGAAGATTGTACAAACCAAATAACTTTGCCGTTATACTAAAGTCTATTCCCATGTCATGTTTCCAGAAAACAACTCATGTTTGAGACAAGTTCAATTATCTGTGGTTAGGGTTTTTTTATGCTGGAATAGTTATTCTGCCATAGCTCAGGAATAGCTAATGGAATTTCATTCAAGCCTCGTTTAAAAAACAAACCCCACACTTTTTGGCAGGAAGCAAGTGGGAAGAGATTTAGTCCACAAGATATATTTTATCCTGGCATGTAGGAGAACAGTTGGTGGAAAATGGTTTCCCCTGTAGCCTGTTAGAAACTTTAACTATCTGTCAGTGATTGCTACGAATGTGGTGCATGACATGTCATGAGAATTCACATAAATAAAAAGGGAAAAGCATGCTGTTCAGGACTGCCTCTATGGGAGGGTTGGGAAGAAATATATGATGAGGAGGAGAGAAGGGTTTTATATTCAAAACTTCTAGGAGTAAACCCCTGGAGCCCTGGCTGGTGTACTGAGACCTTCTGTAGTAGTTGTCTCTGGGTTGCATTTTATTACTTTGACTGCCCTAAACTAAGGATAATGAGGAATGTTAAAAGGGAAGCTTATTGTAGGTGCTCAAGTGTTTCTGGGCTCATTGTTCAGAATCGTACTAGTTGTAACCATGACACTATGATACAAAGAGAACTTAAACCTGAAATTTAAAATTGTTGAAAAATTTAAAAGAAAGTGTGCATGGACTATGAAAATTATACAAGTGGAATTAAAAGTGTCTACAGCTTACCACTTTATTGACAGATAAAATGAAGTTTTAGCTATTGGAAATCTGGTCATATGTGAATTAGTGTCTCTTGTGCCTCTTCCTTTAGTACTTTTTAGTCAGTTGAAATTTATGATGAATTTTGGAAGTGCAAGGGAAGGAACTTTGTAAAAAGATCTTGCTTCCAGTCACTCCATTTAATTGCTACCTTGCTAATTTGCTCTGCAGTGACCTGTGGCTGTAACTGAGGTCAGCAGGAGTGCCAGAATTACTAAACTGTATGTTGGGACTCCAGACTCTGAGCATTTAACTAGAAAGCTCCGAATTTTGGAAGCAGTATCCCCCATTTGCTCTGTTTTACTGCAAATCCACGTAACGAAATAGCATTAAAGTCAGCGCTGTTTGTGGCAGTGATCAGACTGTTTGCAGAGATGGCGGCGGCCGAGCCACGGTGTGGTGGTGCCGCGGTGGCCAGTGGGGGTTTTGAGGCCTCTTTGCTGCTTTGAATGAGAACATGAAGGGCTTATATTGAATTTCATCTTGCCATATTAGGCACCCAAAGCCTTCAATTAAAGGCCACAGTTATGTGGGTGAGCTGAAGGGCGTCAGAGCTCTCCCGTACTGTGCCAAGGGCCTGGCTACCGAGCGCTGGCCTGGGCCTGAGGGGCCCCCCGGGACGGAGGGGCAGGAGGCAGCTGGGAGCCATGCAGGCCTCCTGGTGCTGCCGGGGCCTGGCAGGTCTCCAGGTGACCGACAGCTCTGGCACTGCAGCGTCTCACAGAGACGCTGCAGCTTCTTGGTAGCTCACGTTTCTGAACACAACAGGGGTAAGGGACGCGCCTCTTCAGTCGTTCCCTGAAGTAGGATGCCTGTGTATCTCTGATCTATTACCTTATGTTGTTTTCTTGTTTGTTTCCAATAGTAAGATTTACCTATAAATCTACAGAAGGTTTCTGCTCTAAATTAAGCCGCTTACTGCTGTTTGTCTGTGGTAATTGAGGGGTTCACACCTTTGGGCAGCGCAGCAGGCCGGGGCCTGAGGAGCGGTCTGCAGCTCCCGCCTCCGAGGGCTTTTAACGATTCGACTTACCTGCCCGTCTTAAGCGTAAAAGGGAACCGATTGAATTTCTTTCATCAAGGCAAGCCATTGACTTCCATCTGTAGTGCAGGAAAAGTTGTTGAGAAGTAACTTTGAAAAACCCTCAGAAATACGAACGTACTTTGTAGTGCTCTCAGTTCTTCAGTGGTATTTATTTAAATACGTTATTTGAATTACTATCCCTTTTTAGTTAAAATGACCATTGAGATCATTAATCATGATAAAAGCATTAATTTAATAAATATCTGATTTGCTGATTTTTCATGTTCACTACTCCAAAAGCATGTGGATTAGATGAAAAAAAAAAAAACAAAAAACCCAGGCATTTTTATTCCTGTGTTGTCTAAATCCTTTTTGCTCTTCTGTTTATTTGTTTATCTGGCCCTTGTCCTGTGTCTGACACTGAGGTGTGTAGTACTATGATAGTGAAAAAATAAGCTCAGCGGTTTTTAGTTAGCTTTTTGTCATGCCCCAAAATGTCTCTTCTGGCTGCATTTTCTGACCTAGATTCAAGTTACAAGAATGAACTTCTGGATTAGATAAGGAGTAATCGGTTTGGTTTGTTCTTTACCACATGAATTTTTTGTTCTGTTTCATAACTGTGCTGGAGAATTTACATCTGGGATTCGATGTCTTTGTTTCAGTGGCTGTAATAAAAAAACCTTAGATTTATTCAAGATTCCTGATGCAAATACATTGAAAGGAAGTTAGGGGTTTTTCCCCATGGGAATTTATACTTTAATTCTTTGACTCATTCTTTCAGAGTGAGAAAGAGAGACTTTAGTGTTATATAATGAAGTAGTTCATGGTACAATTAATATGATGTAGGAAAACAGTAACATGATATGCTGAATTTAAATAACTGAAACTGATCAAGGGGGACATCAGCATTAAATGCTCAATAGGATTGACGTAACAAATACAAGATGGCCACTGCATTTAGGTTGAAATACTCTGTCACTCAGTGATACATTCCAGGCAAATTTGTTGCTAGACTAAACATTTTGGTAGTCTTTCCATTATTTCTTTGAGCCATCAGCTTTTAATTTTCTCTTTCTAGTTAATATACTTGTGTATAATTTAAACAGAAAACTGCTCTGTTTCATCATAAAAGATTTGTCTGTTACTTTTGGTGTGTAAATCAAGTGGACAGCAAAACATTCTTGAACTTGTTTTTCGAGGCATTTGTTGACAACAACAGGAAAAGAGATCACAGAGACCGCCAATAAGTGTGGACATCAATTATTTTTTAATTGTATAGGAGTACAGTACACTAATTAAAACTAGTATATCTTGCAATGCCAAAGGCAAAATTAATTATTAATTTTTATTAATATTCAGAAGTAGCACAAGGACTACATTAAAAAAGATTTTGTGGCTGTGACTGAGATCTTGTTTTGCTTTATATTTTAGTAAAAAATAGTGTATTAGCTAAATTTGAATAGTTAAATATGCACTGAAGAGATTGCATGCATTGAACAAGAATGTTCTCTTAGACTAGTTATCCAGTGACAGAATATGAGGTAGGAAAAATTCTTTAAAAATCCCAGGGCTTTGGTTTAACTTGTTTACCTGACAAGTATAAACACGCATGTTGTCCTGCTATTGTTTCCATGGATACTTTAATTATCGAGTTGAATATTTTAGTTATGATATCTCATATTCACTAAAATAATCTACTTTCAACTTCTCCTAAGGTCCAGCTCATCAAATTAGATGTGTCCTGCATTGATTTGACAAACCTGATGTGCTTCTGGACAAAGTTATTTCTCTATCTGTGAGCAAGTTATTTATTCGTTTATTTCCCCCACCAGTTAGACTTCAATCTGCTGTAGATAACATTTGGAAACTGCCAATCTGGTTCAGAAGCCTATCAGAAAGCAAGTTTTTGTATGAAAAAAACATGTCTTTGACCACTGTTATTGACAAAACGTTAATAGGCTCTTTATGCATCAGTTCAGCAGAGTAAGTTATAGAATGCAAAATTTAAATTTTTGAAATTCATAAAATTTTTATTAAAAAAACCTTCTGAAGTCATTTGTGTTTAGGTTTATTGAAGTGAGCACGGGAATAGTATGAGGGGGGGAAAAAATTGTGGCTGTTGTGAAGCCATATAGTGGCTTGTAAAAGGATAGCTTGTGTCTGGTGTTGTTTTGAGTGTTATCTCCTATTGTAATGGGAATGGTGTACTAGAAAACTTGTCAGAGTAATTGCATACTGTTGTGAGTTTTTTCTAGGCCAATGATTTTCAATCCACTTGGCCATTTAAGATTAGGCAGGCACAATTTTAGATTTCTTTTTTTTTGAAACTGAAGCTTGAAAGTTTTCCTTGTCTCTAATCCTTACATAAAAATATTATGAGCTCTACATCTCACCTGTTAGTGTTCTTAATTATAACAATTCCTGTAGTCATTCATGTACTCCATAGAAACATGGACATTGATGGCTGTATTTTAGTATTTGTTTAGCTAAAATCTAAGATAAATAGCTTGCATATCCATACCTGCTTTAGCAGTGTAGAGCAGTACTTCAAAGCGTAGCTTTCTCTTCACTCCAGCGTCTTGAGCTCCAATTATAGCAATACATAAAATATGATTTTGTCTTAGAAACTGAGTTGTGCATGTTTGATTGTTACAAATACCCAGAGCTTGCTTTTCATTTTGTTACAGCAAAGCAAGGTACCGAAAAACTTTGCTTTCCAATGTTTTATTTGTGTTCTGCGTAAGTGTAGATGCCATCCTTGTCCTCTTCTAAAACAAGCCTCTTGCCTTAGAAAAGTCAAACTGTGCCATCCCCTTGAGCTGTAATTTTGTTAACAAAAGTAAGATGATGCAAATATTCAGCTTTAGTTTACCATCAGGCCTATATTGCCCATGGATTCCTACCTCTTCAGTGCTCTGTCCAAGGCTTGGAAAATTGGCTCAAGTAATATTTCTAGTTCCCTTACATCTCTGCACTGGTGTACATGCACGCATGTCGCAGAGTAGTGAAGAGGAGGAGCCACTAATTCACTTTGCTGTCTCCCAGAGGAATCAGCATATGTGGAAAGAGGAGGCTTTTGCAGGCAAACACTATTCTTCATTCTACTTTGAAGTACTTGCCTTTCCAACTTGTCAGTAAAATTGACAAAATTCAACTCACTTCTAAAAAGATAGGTAACTTTTTGAAATTTTTTTATTTATCACAACTCTGGAAAAGCAGCTCTCAGAGATTCTCTTGGTAATTCTTCTGCTCACTGTCCTGAATGTACTGCTTTCTCAAGTGAATGCTATGTGTTGTCCAGGAAAGCAGAGAGCACCTTATGGAATAACATCAAAGGGCGGCACTTGACAAAGACAGGCAATTTAGATGCTCAGTTCTGGAAATGTATTGACTGAAGATGAAAGCTCTTTAGGGAAGAGACTTTGTCTTCTATTTATATAGAATCTTGCATAATTTAACAAATGTTGGGGACACTATTAATCTCATCCAACTTTAGATGTCTACAGTGTAGCTGTCAATCTTAAGAGAAGATCAATTGCACTCTAAAAGTGCCTGTTTCTCTCCACTGACTATAAAGGGAGCCCTCACAAGTAGCTCAGGTGCAGATAGCTTCATCTATATTTGGGCAGATGAATCCTGCTCTAAACTACTGTCTAACATGGCAAAATAATAGTGGTTGATATTTTAAAAAATCCTTGGAAAGGTACCTTGTTCTTAAATCAGCTAAGAAAAATAATGGCAACTGCTGTTTTTGGTTAGTATTACATTTCAAAGTGAAGTGCCAGGGGTTGGTAGCATATCTGCAACAGCATCAATCCATTCATAGCTTCTTGAAACATTAGTTCAGAATATAAATATGAAGTCATTTGCTTGCTCAGAGCAAAAGAATAATTCTGAACACCTGGGGTGTCAATACTATAATAGCAGTTCAATAGGAAATGCTGTCTCCAATTGAAAAGACAAAACAGTATAATTAAAATCCTTATGGGAATGACAACAGAAAATATCCTATACTGCTGTTGCTGAATCCTCTGGATCAGCTGATACTCCTTTTGGACATCTCAGAAACTGTTTACTGGTATTTTTCAGAGTGGAAATGTTGTTTTGAAATACGAAAGAACATCATGTTCTTCTAAAGCAGCGCCAGTGTCTTATTAGTGGCAAGTCACTATGCTTAAAATGTTGGCCATGAAGAGTCTATATACACAGTGAATCAGCCATCTGTTCAGACGGAATAAGAGTGTGTTAGCCAGCATATATGGACTGATATTACTCTTTCATACAGTGGGCATAAAATTCATGGCTGCAGCTGACCTCTATTAGAATGTAACCCATTCAAGATAAATATGTGACAAGCTATTTTCAAAGCTGCTTTAATTGCTATATGGGGAAGTAATACAAGAACATCCGGAAGAGCATCGTATGGTAGATATATGGACCTGTGCTTAACTGAATGATTGTAACCTCAATATGCATTGAGCAATATTCAAGGCAGCCAGTTTTGTCTTGCTCACCTCTAAAGGAAATTGTAGGAGGAGGGACATAAAAATGCATATGTAAGAAACAGGGGAAAATTACGGATCTATGAGGCTAAAGAGATTTAGTATCAGTTGGCATGGAGTACATGGATGCCAAAATAACCAAGTCTAGATTCAGACTTACAAAATATGTATCTCACCAATTACCCTGAAATCTTTGTGGTGGTGGCACTTCAGAAGGACTGGAGCACTGAATATTCTTAAATCTTTAAATTATGTGAATCTGAAAAAAATTAAAAATTTATATCACAGAGTACTAGGTATCTGTAGTATGTACTATGCCTCCCATATTTTTTGGACTTGTTTTTTTTTAATTATTTCTGCCATGAATACCTTTTCCATGGAATAAATATTCTTCATTCCTACAGAATGCCTTTTATGAGGGTATGAATAGGAAGTTAAAATAGACTTAGTATTCCAATTCTCTCAAGATCATTGGCTCTTAAACCAGCTTTAAAAAAAAAACCCTGTTTGTTCTAAAAAATAAAGTCAGTATGTTTAGGTTTTGAAGAATTCCAATACTGCCTGTCTTGAACAGTTCTGTAAAGACTCTCTATGCTTGCGTTGGAAAGCACATCAGAAATGTACAAGCTGTCCTTTCCAACTCCTACTGGATTTTGTTCATTCTAAGATGTATTTATCATGCCATCCAAGTGGGATGATCTCTTGACAACTGATTAATGTGAGGATAAGTATCATCCTGGTTAGATGGGATTTTCTTCAGAAATGCTATTTGCTCAGGGAAAAACTCAAAATAGAAAGAAAAGAAAGACGTTCTAGAGGATTTAAGATTAAATCTGCCTTTGGTACAGATGTACTGAATTATTAGGGAATAAACAGCAGGAGTTAGAGATGTGCACATGCCTGGGCTATGATTTTATTGGCATCACGGAGACATGGTGGGATGGCTCCTGTGGCTGGAGTGTTGGAATGGGAGGATACAGGCTCTTTAGGAAGGATGAGCAGGGGAGAATAGGAGGAGATGTTGCCCTCTATGTCAATGACCAGCTGGAGTGCATGGAGCTCCGCCGGGGCATGGATGAGGAGCCAACCGAGAGTTTATTGGTCAGGATTAAAGGGAGAGCAGGGACAGGTGAGGTTACAGTGGGGGTCTGCTACAGGCCAGGCTGGACGGGGCTGTGAACAACTTGGTCTAGTAGGAGGGAGGCTGGAACTAGGTGATCTTTAAGGTCCCTTCCAACTCTAACCATTCTATGATTCTATGTGACTGCATCAAGTTTTTATCATCCGCTCCACTTTAAGTTGCTTTCAGATTCCTTGTACCAAAAGGTGTTGGCAGTCATTCTCATCTGCAGTATGAGGGAGTATTGCTGTGTTTTAACTATTTATAAAAGTCAAGTTTAAAAAAAAAAAAAAAATCCTTGTCACACTCATGGACAACCTTCTCACGAGGTACATGATACTTCCTGACTTTAAAGTGAAATATAACTTTTTAAAACCTGTCATACCAAATACTGCTTTAGCAGACCCTTCCTCTAGATGTATGTGTTCATGCATAACGAACTGCTTGTTTTGTGTATAAAAAAAATCTTCTTATCGAATTCATATTCCTGTTTAAGTGCTGATACAAAACAAGTAAGGTAGGGCAAAATGGATTATATCGATTCTTTGCATCTTCTGCACAGCTATGTATAAGCAGTTACATTGACACAACCCAGGGATTAGTTAATGGCATAGTCACAGAGACAGGATGAAGAAAGGAACCAGCTTGAGTATCAGGTTGTGCCTGCGTAGCTGGCATGCACATTTACATACGTAAAATGAACACACTCGATTGGGAGTCACAGAAAAACTGAGTCAAATGTCATTTTACAGATTATATTCCAGAGCAGAAATGCCACTTTAATTGAAGGCAAGCAGTGAAATAAATGCTGTATTTTCAAGAGACATCATGGAGTGCAAAGGTTATGAACAAAGCAGTAACAGCTACAATGAGCCACCAGAAGTAATAGCGAAAACTGTCTTCTATAGCATATGCACAGTTCAGGCCTTTTCTTCACACCTCAGAATGCAACAAGAATATCCATCAAACTCAATCTGTTGCTCTACCAGTGGAGATGTATTTCAAATGAGAGAGTGCAGACAGTTACCTGGGAAGATCATCTCTTCTGTTAATAGCTGAGATCTGTTGGTAGCTCTGAAGTAAAGTTCTTGTTTTCTCTTGAACTCTTCACCAACCAGCTAGAGCTTCAAGCAGGGGCCTCTGTGTTGTAATACTGATTTCCGATGAGCTTATCCTTTTAAATTATCTTTGAATTTGGAAAACTATCTTCTAAATTTATAATCAGTGTATGCCTCGATAATTTACATTATTAAAAACTGACCTGTCCAGAAAAGCTAGATGATGTCTGAATTTACATTACAGATGTACCAAATTATTTTTTTCCTTAATTTCCTCTTTTACATCTGAACCATGGTGAATGGCTCCTACCTATGTATGTGAATGCCAAGAAGCTTTGCTCAGCAAGCGATCCATCTGCAATGCATATTCCGTACTGTTCATTTTACTTATGGTAACTCAGAACACAGTATGTCTATGCATGAGATAGACAGCACATCACAGTTAAGTCTGGGTTTCTTGCCCCCCTGCAGGGTTGTCTGTCGTCTTTATTGACTGTGTTGCTAAATATCAAGAGACAATGCTTGAGAATTTCTCAACTTGATTTCAGATCCTACTTGACCTGTGGTTATCTTGGTGTGGACAAAATGTACCAGCAGATCTTTCAGTGAAAAATTCAAGATATTGTTAGAATAGTGTCTTAAGTATATTCCAATATAAATATAGTTTTGTACATAGTAATGATCTTGAAAAATCTCTTAATTCTTTTACTTCTGATAATATGCAAACTGTACACACATTGTCACTAGAAATGGCATATGCTATATTTTGAGAAGTAAAAATGTGTATTCTATCTTTGCACATGTTTTTGTACTGTTAATCATGGGCTTTTTATCTGAGCTTATTCTTATGTAAGTCTGCTTCTTTAAGATCGCTTAGATTTCTTTTTATGTGTAATTTTTAGACATCAGTGAGACTTTGTTTATTACACAGGGAGAAAGCTAAGAATGTTGAGGAATTTGACTTTTCAGGTTTTGTAATTAATTGATCAGTTAGTTAATTCCTATGTAAGACTTCGTACTATTATCTTGAATTCTAAAACTGCTATGTTGAACTTCCATGGAAACCAGTAAATTTGTACTCTGTCAAACTTTGGAAGCATGAATCGAGACTATGTTCTCTGATTCTCATCTTCGTCAGGAGTAAATTCCCTTTAATAATCTCTAGTCTCCAATAGTAAACTAAAAAGCAGATCATTGGAATAATAAGAATTCTAGTGGGCAAACAGAAGAGCTCTACTTCATTATTGTTTGCGTGTGAAGTAGAGCTCTCAACTCATAATTTACTTAAAAGTCTTCAGATTTAAACAGAACATCATGATGTTTTAATGAGCAACAGAACAAATGAAGTCTGGCCCTCCCAGGCATGCATCCTTTGTCTTCTCTGTTAGGCACATCATGTCTGGGCGAGAGATGGCAATGCTGTGAGTAGATGGGAGCTGCACACATGCTGACTGGCCAGCCGTCTTCTGTTGAATGGAAGGTAGTGTTGTGTCTACCTTTTCTACATGTAGTAGAGATGCTATATAAGTCTTTCTCCATACTGCTAATTTTCATGACATCTGTAGGGATATAATTACCTCTAATTATCCCATGTCACATAGGGCAATGAATCCAAAAGTGATTAGGGAGAAAGGGAAGGTTGGCAGTTCACATAGGCTGTAATTTCATCCAGTTTTCATCTTCAGAATTACTAATTTCTTGCTTCTCACTTTATCTTTGTTTCTTTTACAACACTCTACCAAATTTCCATCTATGTTTATTTTTCCGTTCTTAATGGTCTCTATTTTCCACATACCCATTTTTCATCCCTTTTTGTGTTCAGAAGGTCCCGTCCCTGACTGGGATTCCTGATCCTCCGTTTCTACAGCCATAAACCCCCTCTGCTGTTTTAACCAGCCATAAAATACTGAATTCCTCTTTCCTTAGCCTTTTCAGCCCTCTGCCCTTTGTTTTTTAAACAATTTCTCCCTATCTTTGCTGCCATTCTGTCTTCCTGTGAACAGTTTCTAACCAGCGTTACCCTAATAGGCACTGCTGTGGTCATACAGGCTGCAATATGCCATTGCTGAAAAAGCGCTCACATTGCAAGACCCAGTCATACAACATGAATTTATATTCTGACTGGCCATTCTGATCCAAACTTCCTCTGCTTATTGTGCTACAGCTGCAGCTTTTCGTCCAAGAAGGGTAACCATGAAGCATAAGATGAGGTACACTGTTTCTCTGCATACTTGCCAAATGTCAAGGCTTGACTAGAGGAAGATTTACTGATGTTTTGAATTCTTCCCTGGTCCTGAGACTCCTCCGATTCTGCAGGTACTCTTGCTGGTTGCCTGTCCGCATTTCCACTGTGTAAGAGGACTGCGACTAACAAGTGTTCTTTCTTTTATGAAAAACTATTGGCTTGCACTGAGATGCACTGATGTTCCCTTTGCCAGGAACAGGGAATGGTTAGGTGGCCTTGCTTTTCAGCTTTCAGACAGAAAGGGAATGATGGAGCTAAGGGCTTTGAGAAATGTCGTGTAAAACAGAGAAATGCTTGGCCTAAATGTAGAAACTTCTTGTTGTCAAGTATAAACAACCTGCATTGACCTTGCAGTGAGAATGTGCCGATGATCATGTAGTCCTGCAGTTAGTGGCATTCCAAGAACTGCCTGTCCCATTAGGAGCATTTAAAAAGAAAACAAAAAAAAAAATCCAACAAACAGCAGGAAACGTTTACATACAACCCCGCACACATTAGTCAAAATGTATTCAGAATACCTAAAGAGAGCCCAGTTTGCTGGAGTCAGCACACAGTAGTAAAAATGCACAGCTAGGTACTATTTTCATACAGTCCCCTTTTTTCATAGCGGCCAGCTCAGACTGGGCACAGGCTTGTCATAGAGACAGCCCTCCTGACTGGGGTGGAGGCATCTGGAATGCTTCAGGTCTGTTCAGATTTAACACATCCATTGACCCTCTTACAGCTATCATTTGGTGCAAAATACTTCAAGACAAGGAATGTAAACACAGACTGTTCTGGTCATGTTCTGTTTCAAAGTACCTGAGAAACAGGGTGCTCCTGCAGTGTCAGCTTGTATGTGTGGAAAAAACGTTGACAAAATTTTGGGGCCCTCTGCCCCTCATATCTGGATGAAGAATCCTACCTCTGGGTTGTCTATCCAAGATATCCTTAAAAAGAATGCAGTGGTAAAATCTGCAAAAGAATATGGACTGCATCTTTCCCTACAACAGGCAGATTCAAGGAAAAACGAAAACAAAGTCTTTTGGCCCTCAGCTGTTATCTGTGGCACCTTCTCCAGGCCTAGCATCCAGCAGCTCCTCTGCTTAGCCAGAGTACCTGCTGTTCACAACAGGGCTGTTTATCTGCCATGACTCTCCAGTCCTGGGGATCCTGACATAAAAAAGCAGGTTAAAAAATGAAATGAATGAGTATTCCCTGTGTGTTCAGCAGATTGCATCAGGTGTGTTCAACCAGCAGGGTTCAGCCATGTGACAGGAGTAAGAGCCTCTCAGTGACCTGAATGGAGAGCTTGCTGTGATCTCCTTGACATCTGGAAACACGTGTTGCCACGGGTCTTTGGTCTCCTCATATTCCTAATGGTGGCAGATGAGGAAGGTCAGATGTTGCTCTTGGGGGCATGAAGTCTCTCTGGCAAACTGCTCTTCCATGTATGGTTGAAATGATCTTGGGATTTTGGGGTAGTGAGGCAGTCCTAAGCATTCAGTCATGCCTTCTGTTGCTGGATGTGCTGGTAACAGCAATGGCAGAAAATCTCAATATCCTCTGGGATTTCCTGTGCTTGGGCTGCACAGACCCTGCAGAAAAGTTATGCTAAGGTTGTTATTCCTTGCTGAGCTGGAGGGCATGTTCTGCTATGGCAGTTGCTTGACAGTTCCCTATGTCAGCCACAACTCTCTGAGTAGCTAGTGCAGTGCTGAGGCCTTGCTTTGTGAATAAATCCTAAGTCAAGGCCTGTGGGGTAAGGCAGAGGACACAAATGAGTGTCTAGGCTCAGTTTTGAGAATATCATATCGCTGTCCCTCTGTCCCTCTGTGCAATCTTATCCCTCATTGATGTGGTCTTTTCCTACTTTTTAGATGATGCTAAAGAGAGCGTCTTTGCCAGGAGTCAAGCCGGTAGGCATGGAAAGTTTTCTGCCATGCCAGATGGAGCAGCAGAGGCAGTAGGATTTAGATGGAATCCAGAAGTCACTCTACAGTTGTAGCTGCCATTCAAGCTTAGGAAGGCCTATAAAATTGGGTGATCTCTAAAAAAGGGTCTAGTGGAGTCGAGTGTGATGTTGGGTTGCTGTCCTTAGCTTTCAAGTTGATATGACTACTCATTCCCAGTGAATCTGCGTGTACGCATGGCAGTGGAAGAACTGCATACAACTCTCTGCGCTTCAAAGGGTCCCTGTTGTTCCCCATGAATAAGTGAATAAGAATTATCAGGAAATGTTATGGACCAAACCTTGTTGTCTTGTAAGCCCAGGATGATTTTGGTCATGGAGCTCCCCAGTGCTGTCTTTCAGACAGCATGTAAAGATTCCTAAGCTGTCCTGAGGCTTCCTAATGATCCTTCCAGCATTTGCGATGCTTCAGACCTCTATGGATAAACAATATGGACTGTCAAGGGATTTTGTCCTTTAGTATGTTAGCACAATACAGATGTAACGCTTTTTAAAGCTTCCAGGAAGAACAGGTAGGGGAAGTTACTATCTAAATTGAGGAAAAACTGCAGTAGCTGAAAGCAAACCACTTTAACTGATAGTGAGGAACCGAGTGCCTCCTCCTAGCATTGTGAGCAGGAAAAAAAGGATCTCCGATTTGAAGATTAGTGACAAATTTGTGTGACTTGGCAATTCTTTGAAAATGAAATTTATTAAACTTGAAATAAAGTGTTCACCCCTGAATGAACATCTCCTTTTGTAAGGTTGCAAGATTTTGCTCATGGGCTTTTGTACTGCTATTCTCTTGTTTGAATGAATGTACCCTTAAGGCCAAAATCCATATTGCTGAGTTACTATGAAATACAGACTTTGTCTCTATGTGCTTCTATACTTAACATTGCTCAACAAATTGTACCTGTGTGGTAATTTTCAAATGAATGACTGAGGAAAGACAGAGGAGAAGGGTATAGCTGGTGAGTTGTTGTAGTCATCACCTGAAGGAACTACAGTGAAAATAGTGTTTTATATATTCCAACATTGTTTGGTGTACCATTAGGTATTTTTTGTTCATGCCGTTATCTAAGTTGATATGGATAGCAATAGAAGCTTACTTACAGTTTTAGGGATTGTATGTGCTTAAACACTTTGCCAACAGATTTTACGTGTGTTTTTAAAATCTGTTAAGAAGAAATGTGATTAGGAAAAAGCAAATTTTCTCACATGGTGAATTTTTTAATCCTAAAGGTTAAGTTCAAGCTTTCTCAGCATATTGGTGCAAGGAATTACCCATTAATTAAATAACATGAGTCATATTCTACCATTGATTTTTTTATATATTTCTTGCTGTTTGATTTTAATTAATGGGAGTTCTGTACATAGAGGATTCAAGAAAAGGTCCAGTGTTTAGAATCGGAACTATAAAGTAAAACATGAATATGGTAGTGTGGTTTGCTAATTGCAGTAACGATTGCCATCAGAGCCTCCTACACTGTCTGTGCTCAGGCAAGATTGCCATATGTCACAGGAAGCCTTGCCTGAGCAAGGACAATCAACCCCAGAGCTGACTCACTGTTATTAAAATGAAACACAGCATGCTTTTAATGTCTTTGCAGAGTATTAAAAAACTTGAAGGTAAGATGAAGTAAGGTATGTTTACCTCCAAATTCAACCTGTATTTTAATCGATAGGTTTTGACTTTTCATGGAGGACTGCAGCTGCAAACATCCGGAATGTTTAAGAGAAGGCTGTGATTCAACATGCTCCTGCTCATGGGCTTGATGCACTAAGCTTTGCTGATTGCTGACTACCGAGGCAGGTAGGTTGTGTTTAAACTAACATCTGCAGCCCTTGATCAAAAGCAGGGCTGTACTGTGCTACATGTAATTTCAATGTAACTTAAGACAGTGTCCTCTCCAAAGAACGTACTGTCTAAAATAGCGTTAGTGCTGACTATTTGTCTACGTGTGGAGGCTTGTGCATAATACAGAACCGTGCAGTGTGGTTCTTTTCATAACACAATGAAACTTAACAGCTCAGAGAAAGCTCTTTCAGTGCTCAAGAGTCAGGAAAGAAAAATTAGATCGTCATGGTAAAGAGCAGGCATAGCCAACATACAGTGCTTAAAATTATATACTTGGAATGAAGTCGCTTTGGTTATTTCATTATATTCCTTCTTCCCCACTCTGTAGTCTTTTATCTGGGTATACAGAACAGTTGACCTTAATAGAAAACAAGAACAATGTGTTTCATGGGGTCAAGAGGTCATGGAGACCAAAACCAGAGATGCCATCTCCCATAAAACTGTGATACTCCCAGACTGAGTCCTTAGCTGGCTCATGGTACGTGCAAAGAACAGCCTCCAGTCAGCCAGCCTGTGGGGCCAGTCAGTTAGCTTACTTCCACCTTCGGTCTTAAAAAGGATCAGGTTTGCTGGGCTATAACTGGCACAGTGCCTGCTTTTTTCTGGTTTTAAGTGTTTGTCTTGCAGGATCGAGTCCTAGTTGAATAATTATTCTTTCCAGAATTAAACAGATAAATTTGCCTTAGATAACGTTAACATTTGCTGCAGTATCAAGTTCTTAATAAATTGAGGGCCATCAGAACAGCGGTGTTTTTTCTAAACATTAGTTTCCATGATTGTCATTTTTTAATGATTTTTAAGGGAAACTGTACACTCTGCTGAAAGTCAGTAGCTTCCCTTTGCAAAGCTTGGTTCATTCTGCCTCTGCGTGCTGCAAACATGTACGTTGCAAGCTGTGAATACAGTTGCTTCCAGCCACTGTCACAGCATACTATCCATATCGTTCTATGGGTTCTCATAGTATATTTGGGAATAACTTGCATCACAAACGCATCCCACTGTATCAGAGAATCATAGGTGTATGATTTCTTCTGGTATGGCATCACACAATATAGTCCCCGTATAAGGCAGAAACAACAATTAAAATTAATGTTATCCATTTAAATATAAATGATTTTATTAAGATTTACTTTGAAAATGTAATATGACTGACAACCAGTCATTATTTTAAATAAGTTTTGAAGGTAACAGCAATGGACACTGTGTGTGTGTGTATGCATGCGTGTGCAGGAGTCTTTTGTAATGCTTGGAGGTTGCTTAGCTGACACCCCAAATCAGGGAGCATTGTTTTTCAAACTAATTTTTATTGTCATCCAGTTTATTCTTTTCCTCATGCTATGTGTCCCTTGTATCAATTTTAGACTAAAATACTGCAAAAACAAAAAAGGTAATGGCACTTTCCACAGTATTTCAAAAGGTTTTTAAGTGGAAGAAGGTATTTAGTATTTTTAATAAGCATCTTCAATACTATTGAGTTGGTTTCTTTGTTCATATCACAAGATTAATTATGCTGTCAAGCACTTTCAAGGCCTGCTTAACAAAGATTCAGTGATATAATGGTTTGCTTCGCATTGCCTTTTTTCTGCATAGCAATCACAATCAGCATTAGACAATTTAAAACCCTTTCACAAGCCGGAAGTTCTGAAGAGCCTTTTAATCAACAAAAGTAATTTTGCAAACAACTAGATACAGCGTTTTTCATATTAACTAACTTGTGTTGAACTCCGCTATATGCTTGAATCTCTGGTTCTGGTAATGGATTATTCAGATTTGTAAGAGACTAAAAGTGGGGAACACAATTAGCACAATATGCAGTTTGCACCCCATGAAAATTGTAATCTCATATCATTCTCTAGCTTAATATAAACATGGTATTAGTACTTCACTGCAGTTTCATATATTTTAATTTTCCCTTAATATGCTGTTCTTGCATAATCACTTAAAATATTTTTGAAAAAATGCCTGGAAATTTAATTCTTGTTGTTTTAAGGGAGACTACTATTTCTATAGGACAGGTGAGACATCAAATCATAATACACTATGAGATTCTGAAATTCAAGTTAAAATAGGAAAATCTGTTTAGAAACTTGCCTCCTAAAATCATACAGCTCAAGAATGCTTTATGCGGTAATTTTATTGCCATATAGCATGATAAGAAATCCCATGTAATTTAAACACACTTATTTGATGGAGAGATTGTAAAAGCAAAAACACACTAAATGATGACTTTTTTTTTTTTTGTCAAGCACATTTATAAATGAAACTAACCTGTTAATGACACCTTTAAAACACTCATTTTTTTCTAAACTGCTAGAAGCATTAATTTGTACCATTGCTGCATGTGGTAATTAGCAACTTCAGCAGTGATTTTCTCTGCCCTAAACCTTTCGTGTTTGACACTATTCCAACCCGGGAGAGGAGTGACCCTGGGATACAGTGCTACAGGACAAGTGGAGCAAATCCTGTCACAAGAAATAACAGGGTCAGAAGACATTGCTAATGAAGTCATAGCAACTGGTTTAAAGAGCCAATCAGAGAAGGCAACAATCTGTAAATGAGGATATAATTAGCAGAAAAAATAACATGCTTTGGTTGGATTCTAGGGGAGCCAGTAATGAAGGCAATGACTGGATATTGAGAGAGATTCCGAAAGATTAGAGCAAACATTGTTGCAACAAAGAATACCTAATTAGCAAAAAAGTGAATATGCCTTAATTAGAAGGAAAATATGTGATTGAAAGACATGGAGTAGGCTTTTAATATGAATACAATAATGAACGTTAGCCCAAATCTCCATGATGAAGAAAAAGTCCTAACTTCACTTTTTTGCCTTTAGCGTTTTGAAAAATGGTCAGGAAGAAGATGGACTGTAAATTCATTAATACTATTAAAACAAACAATTTTGAGAGAGTAATTTAATGGGTTTCCACCCAATTTACACATTTACTACCCCCTAACACAACACTGCAAACAAAGCAACACTGTGCCTTTTGGCTGGCCTTAATGTTCTTATGATGTGAAGGAGTAATTATTAAAAGAATTCCAGGTAGGTGTCCTGTGACATATGAGGTAATGCTTGGGCCAGATATTCCTCTAATAGGATGAACCCCAGGTGTTTTTTCATACTGAAAAAGAGTCCATGGGGCCAAGGCCCTGATTGTGTGCACATAACTCTACACTGCTGCAACTTGCATTTATTTGTTGCTGTTGTTGTGTTTGTGGTTTTTTTTAAAGTAGGGACTCATCCAAAATTCATTAAATGCAAAAAAAAAAAAACAACCTCAAATAACTTCACTAGTTTCTAGATCAGAGTCTGAGTGAGCCGAAACCTGGAAATTTTATTAGTAAAAATTAAACATGTTATTATCCTGAACATAATAGACCCAAATAGAAGAATCCCATAATGGATTGTGCCAGTACAGTATATGTACAGTATTTATGGCTAGCAGTGATGAAAAGTATAATGTTCTACTGCTTATCATTTTATTACAATAGAAAAATCAGGACTGTAACTTGCTAATAATTTTTCACTTTTATAGACATTTAAATGATATTATATTTCCTCCCTTTTTTTCTTTTTACAAAATGGTTCTAGGATATTGATTGTCATTTATTTTTACTCATGGTATTTAATTGTCATAATTAGCAATCCATGTCTCATTCCCTATCTTAAAAATATCCTGTCAATTTTATAGCATATTTATAGATTAATTTAAATGTATAATTTAATTTATTACTGCATACCTTTGGTTTGTCTGTAACATTAAAATACTTATGGTACAGAATATTTTAATTAAAACTATTCATCAAATGAAGTCCAGGTAGCATCCTTATCCTTGTTTGCAGTAGGGGGTTCTGGCAGTGAAAGCAAGCAAAATAATGGGTCAATTAAAAAAAAATCTAAATATAGCTTTTTCAAAGATCCGATTGCTTAATTCAAGGTAAAAAAAAAAAAACAAAACAAAAACCACCCTGATGTGTTTGTCAATGGATTGCCCAAATTAAATTATGATTATTTTTTTTCCCCTTGCAGACATCAAATCTGCTAATGTCAGGGCCAGAGCAGAAGTAAAACTAGATGAGAAATGGGCTTGAATTTTCATGTGTGACATATCTCAATTTGACACTCAGTGTCTGCAGGAAATTGGGATACTGTTTTCAGAGGTTTCTTCTTGTGAAATGAGCTGTACTATTAATATTTTCTAACACTGGGAAATTCACTCTCTATTTATGAGAATCAAAGTATTTACCCTTTTTGTGTCAAATCTTTTCTCGTATTTAAGAAAGAAAACTTTTTAATGATATTTCTAATAAACCAAGAGTTATTAGTTTGCTGTGCTAGGGAAAACATACAGCATAACAGTGTGATCAAAATACTACCTCTATCGTAACTGAATCAAGGTTTTGCTGCAGCTCTCAGTTGACAGTAAGTCTACCATTCTCTTACCATGTATGCTATTAATTCACTTTCCAGAACTGTCAGGTACCCTGAGAGTAAGAGAAATACACTAAAAATATCAATGTGTTTCTCTTCTTCCTTTAGTTCGTGTATCTCTACTGATGCTATTTTAAATTAAGCAATGAGGTAGTGTTGAAAGTTCTGACTGCCTCTGATAACAAAATGGATTAAAAAAATTAACCAGTTAAAAAAAATAATAAGAAGAAATAGAATCAGCTGACAACTTAATTGTTCAGCTTGTATGCAAATATTCTGACAATAATTTGCCAATGCTCTTGAATATAAGTTTAGGAACACATAATTATAACATTAATTGTTTCTTGTGATTTAATTCTAGGTTTCTGTCACAAAACAGAAGGCTTAACTGTAATTCATGAGGAAATATAAAAAGTATATTCATTTTCTATTCAATTAGCTTTAAGCATATTCCATTGCAGTGCAGTATTACAATAATTATTTATGTTAATCTACAGAGTAAGATACAGTACGTTGGCATAATAAACTGTCTTTATGCTGCGTAGCAATGCCTTTTGAATCACCTTCTGTATTCACAAACAAGAGCATCTACCTGAATATAGTAGTTGTCAGATTGCAGGATAAAGACGGCGACTTACTGGCATGTAGGGAAGATGCAGCCCTACAAAATCCGCCATTCATATCACTATTTGTTTTTAAAACTGTGTTATAGTAAAATTGAATATCTGAGCCTAAGTGAGAAGGGAGGAGACGATGGTGAAAGGCTCGATTGGAATTTGGCCTGAATTTCTTATTATTCCAACTCTGAATGCTAAATTAATCACTCAGATTTATGTGAAGGTGAAAGCTACACAACATCTTCATCAAGGAAAAATAGGGTTACAATTCAATAAAATGTGTGGTAATACTTTATTGACTAATGAATATACAGCTCCTTCTGACTGCTGTATTTTACTATTGAGGACTGTAACAGCATTGCAATTACATTCCTAGTATTTGCTAAAGATATGTCTGTCTCTTCTCCTGATCTTAAAACAGGCTTTAAAAAAGACAGGAAGTGAGAGATGGACAAGAGAAAGCAGGTGAGGCACTGTCCCAGAGTCTTGTGGGGAAATAAGCCATGCACAGATAATAACAGTGCAAACAAGTTGATGCTGCTATTTTTAAACAAGCTGTTATTATTGACTAACAGAGGTTGCTGTAGGTGGGATGTTGTTAATGACAAAAGCTCTGGAACAGTAGAATTGCTACTAATCCATGCACTAGAGAGCCTGATAATGAGAAACACCTAAGTGCAGAATTAAATAGTCCTCTAAAATCATTTCCGCTACACGTTACTTGATAAGGAGTCATACCTTCCTAAGCAGACCTTTTTCTTTTTCAGAAATCTCTATCCACAGAGATCCCGTATTAATCCATTGAAAAATTAGAGGGATGAGAAAATCGTCAGGGGGTTATTAGTGCAGCTTTCAAAAAGGAAGGGACCCAATCTCTTTGAAATAGGCAAAAAACATTCTGGGACAAGTTATTTCAGGGCCTACTCACAAAAAAAAAAGGTCATATTGTGATCCTTAAGTGTGAGTATGTAGCACCTTGGAGTACTCTAGCTTATGGAAGTCAACTGTTGTGTGAAACTCTTTTTGGCATTGTGCAGATGAACAGTCTGAACAGTCCTTTTTCTCTTCTATTTATCAGATCCCATTTTCTTTTTTCTGCTGACTGTCTTAGCCCACAGAGGCATGGTGTGAGGAGGCCAGCCTGCTCTCAGGTCCTGAGCAAATTTGCTGGGTCGTGGAGTCATTCGGGAGCTCTGTGGGGGAAATCTGTGTGTGTTATTCAGTACAGCCAGTTGTTGTGAACGTGTGCCTGCTGACCACATCCATTTCCCCAGTGGGTGAGTCTCCCTAAAATCAGAAGCAAAGGAGCTGTGATGAGCTTTCTTTTTAATACCTCTGCAAATATAGGTTATAAGCATCTGAGTTTTGGCCCATGGATTGCTACAGTTGCTTGCTCTCTGTCTGTATTTGATATATCTTATAACTAGATACAATTTGGCCTGGAAATAACTCCACAAATTTGCAAAATGTGTTATTTTTATTTTATCAGCTTTCCTTAGAAAGAACTTACAGCACTTTGACCTGAGTTTGGGATGTAAAGCTGTAAAAAAAATTGCTGAAAATTTGTGAGATTAACTTAGGTTTTTCTTTAAACCATAAACCTCTCAAAAATGGGAATTTTCCATAATTTGAAATCAAATTAACAAATAAGCCTACATCAATTCAGACTTGAGTTTCTGCAAACATTTGTGAACTTTAACAGCTCTTTCAACAGTCCTGTTCTGCATTTTGAGTTTCTAATGCAATCCAATCCAAGTGAGATTTATATGGCTTCACATTTTGTTGCAAACATTCACAGCTCAAAGCTATTACCTGACTGTCTTCCATATCAGGCCATTTATGTATCTACGAAAACACTGGCATCTGTTTAATATGTTATTGCTTTAAAAATATCACTGTTGTTCAAATACAGTCTCGCTCTAACATTTTCATGAATAGAGTCTTTAATTTATTCTTTCTGTACAGCTGAGGACATGTACCCTTATATAAACAAAATTAACTGTGAGTTGACCCATAATCTGCATTGCAAGAAAATCATGTAATAGGAACTTTTCCTTCAGAATGGCTTGTGTTCTTCTCTGTTTAAAATTTTTCTTAAATTTTCTAATGTTTCTGAGTATTTTCCTTGATTGCAAACAAGAAACGTCTAATGCCTTGTGACACTTTGTATTGAACTTCAAAAATAATACATTAAAAACATCCATAACTGCTTTCAGCTTTAGGCCCTAACAGTTTACATTATTACTGATACATTAATTCTTAAGAAATACAAAATGTTTACAGGTCTCTCTCCTCATTATTAAAAATGCATAACTCTTATACACCCTATAAATCCATATACTGTAGATCACTTTATCAAGGAAGGAAATGTAATTATCCCTATTCTATAGACAAGTTAATTCTAAAGACAAGTAAATGAATTCATAGAGCAAGTAGAGCTTCTACACAATGAAAACTGTGATAACCAAAATTCTTTTGGCTACATTATTTTCAATTCGATTTGTCTCAAATTAAGAGTTGGCTAATTTTCTTTTGCATTCTTTTGACACGGGGCAAATTTGGTGTAATAAACCGCAAGGGGAACAACTTCAAAGCAAACCTGCTTGAAGCACAGCTCAGAGAGGCAGGGACACAACCTTAAGGCAAAATCTTATGGTATAGCACAGTACAGTTTTTCAGGAACCAGCACCACATGGATTAGACACAATACACAGATGTATAGAGACGGATAGATAAATGAGCATGGCCATCTTTCCGCAGGTAGACGGCTCAGTCAAATTGTCAAGACGTCCGTGGCACCTGCCTATCAATGAGTGTGAAGTGGTTCTAAACCCAGCCAGTTGCATGGTTCCCTTTGGTAGAAAAAAGGCTTTAGTCAATGACGCTATTGCAGCACTTGGAGCTCAGGAGAATTTCTCTGTCTTCATCTTGCTGGGATATGGGCTTTGTAGTACAGTTTTGTTCATGATAAGCAGCATCTAACATATGAGCGCTTTCCAGAACTGAAATAGCCAAGGACAGGTTCAGAATGCTCATGGTTTCTAGTGAGTACCTGCTTATGTCAAGGTTCAAGAAGAGCAGGAGGAGCTAGATGAGTCCTCTTTTCATTGTTTTATCAACTCCAGCCCTCCAAACCTTGTGCTGTGCCCAGGGTCTAGTCCAGATGATCTGTGTGTCCTCAGGCAAGACAATGTCTGGTAGGAGCTGTAGTGCAAAACTGGTGGGAGAGCTTCTCTGCTCGGCACTCTCTGCAGAAGGAGGACTCACCTCTCCCTTCCCGATATCTCCGTGGCTCCCCAGAGCACTGCTGGTACTGTGAGCTGCCTGGTTGCAAGGTTGGAACTTGAATTTACAGTTCAACATTAAGGATGGATTCAACATCTATTATGTGAATTTTTAATTTTTTATTTAAATCAGGATTGGGGGGGGGAAGGAGGGCTTCATGAGGATGAGGTGAAATGAGTAATTGCAGTAAAGCCATCAGCTAGCACATGTCTAGCATTATAAAGCAAAAAAGAGTGCCTGACTGTGAGGCTGAGGGAATCTTCTCAAGAAATCACTGCTGTTTTTTTCTTTTACCAAAGATTCAGTCTTTTGGGCATTGCTTCAGGCAGAGCTTATAACAGAAAAACCCTCAGTCACGAGAAGAGGCTAGTTTCAAGTGTGACTTCAGGTGACTACATTGAACCAATGGGAAACAATAGGTACTCATCTAGTGAAAGCATACATAGGACATCATGTGACAGAAGTGGAATTATATGATGACAATTTGATACAAAATGAAGCGAGTTGCTAGACTTGACACAGGAGAAAAATGCAGAGCAAATCAACAGCTGAAATGAAAAACATCAAAAAGGAACTCTGAATCTAAACCGAAATGGTTTTGTTTGGTTTTGTTTTTTAAAAAAAAGCTAATGTCTGAAATGCCAAAAATAGAAGAAAATGGTTCATTTGTGAGCTATAAAATTATTTTTATTTAAAGCATATTTCAAATATTATTGTTATTCATAATTTGCAAACGATAAATTGAAATAATAGTTGTGTGTATTGAAACTTTTAAGTAAAACTTTTTAGTGAAAATTTTAAGGAAAGAAAAGTAAGGAAAATTCTATGAAAATTCACAAAAATATTTTGAAAAAATATCACAGAAATAATTAATATAAGAAATTAACTAAACTACTAGCCCTGGTACCGTGGTTATAACTATTAACACTGTAAAAACCAAAAAGGTTGGAATACATTCCAAATGTCAGTTTCCCAGGAACACAGACCTCTGTCAAAATATCTGGGGATACTCACCTTCAAAAAAAAGTCAGGTCTCTGTGGCCAAACTGCCAGTGCTCACAGATGAAGAAAGTAAGAATGTTTTGTCTGAAACGGAAAGACTTCTGGTGTCTAGTTTTTGAATATGACTGTATGAAACACCAGTACTTGGTATCTATTTCTTTAGCACAATATATTTCAATACATCTGCTAGGAAAAAACAATGAATGAGAAGGTGCTCAGACGCATAGTCAGTCGGGAACTCTCCATTCCTGCCTGCTTCTCTGCATGTGATTTTACACATCTTTCAGCTAAATCAGAGATCCAAATGGAAAATTCATTACTTAAGGACATCAAGTGAATTTGTGACACTCCCTGGAGACTTTGTGCCCATAAACCATCTAGGTAGTCTTTCTCTTCTGACAGATATAAGAGATAATTTAAATTTAATGTATACTTCAAGTATAATTAAATGCAAGATACTAATATGTTACAAATATCCTGTATTTTTTTTTCATCTGTTTCACACCTATGGTTTATACAATGTGTAGAAAATACTGGGAGGAAAAACAGTGTATACAGTGTATGCAAATTTGCCTGCTTTGCCCACACAGTTGTGTCAATTTGTTTCTTTTAGAAAATAGAAAACCCATAGAAAAATATTTTCCATTTGTTGTTACAAGTCACGGAAGCTTCAAAGAGAAATAAGCATACAGGAGTAAAAGGACTCAGAAATGAAGACATGAAAGAGAAGAGACCAAAATAATGTTGTTGAGTCTACATTAAAATCATAAATCTTTTTCACACTGTTAGAATTTAAATCTAGAATGTCCTCTGTGTGAATGAATGCCTTCACTCCTGTTCTTTGTTTCTCCTGAATTTCCATCCCCCTACAGAGGTGTGATGGTGAGCAGGTAGGGAGCTGTGATCCGGACAGCTTAATGGACTGGGATTGCTGAGGACTTCTCTCTTATGCATATATCAGAACGATTCATATTCCACCTTTTGATTATATTTTTAGAGATACCTTCCAAACAGAAAATAAAAAATATTAATATTAACACGTAGATGTTTTTTCAGTAACTGAAATTTCACTTTCAAACCATTTTATATCCCTTTGTCTCATTTATCAGTTATTTCCCAGTCATCCAATTGTTCAGACTTTTAAAACTGATTAGACTTTTAGGAAAAAAAAAATCAAATGTTTGGACTTGAAGAACAGGGCTCAGTTGTAACTCCTTTTCTTCTTACATTCCCCAGGAACTTTAATACTGCTGAAAAGACTTTAAAAATTGATTCAAGTTGGATTTGCTTTAATCACATATCATGGCTAGAAGGGAGCTTGTTTTTCTCTTCATCTAAAATCAGAATTTTGTATGGAGGCCCCTCAGGGTGTGCAGTTGGCCTTACTGTGAAGACAGGAGGAAGGAAGCCATCATTCCTTGGATACTAGTGGGAAGGACAGGGCACTGGCCTTTAATAGCACTGTGTGTCTGCTTTTGTGGTGTTACACACAGCAGCTTTGGAGGCAGATGAGATGGCGCTTTCAGGGGCTTGACATCTGATCAGAGCTTCCTTTGGTTGTGACTGGCCTCAGGTGAAACCAAGGAGTAGTAGTTGCAAGTGCAACCTCTGTTCCACAAAAAATAAAGGCGGTGCTATCTGCCTTCCTCTGTACTCCCGCATCTATTTTCCTTTTCTCTACTGGAAGAAAGGTAGGGAGTAAGAATAAATACAAGTAGGGAAACATCCATTCTTTTACTTTCAACATCATTTAGTGAAGGAGAGGAGGTGGGAACAAAGAATGATTAGTAGGAGAAACTTAAATGTAGAGAAACAGAAATAAAACTTAAATGCAAAAAAATGAAATCAATGTTTCCCCATAACTGTTACAGGGAAATTATTGTCTTTTAAAAAGCTATTGGTCTACATTGAAATAGCATAGCTGTACTTATGTAAGAGATTTAAATGTATACAAATCTTTTAATAATTTTGTTGTTATCGATAATATTCTTTTTTACCCCTGCAAGAATGTTTCATATACAGGTTCAATTTAAAATATTATATGATGATAAGTTGAACAAAGTTGTCTGCGCTTTATTTTTTTACCAGTATATCACTTGTATTCTATATCTTTGTTTGTTGGAAAAGAGTGGTTCCACGTCTGTATTCCCAAATCAGTGTTCAATTATTCTTACTAATTGATAAGGTGGTTCTACACAATAGCTGAGAAATCACCGCTGATTTTTCGTCTACATTTTTTACCTATCTGGACCAGTCCAGTTTTCCTTAGAAGATAGTAACTGAGAACTCAGACAGCTCCTCATGTTTTTTTCCTAATTGAGGAGAAAGGACAGATAAAAGATGTATATTAATTTTCAAATCTTCCTTAAAGAAACATTTTTATAGATAATTCCTTTCTGTTAATTTCTAACAGAATTTTAATGCTGCCTGTTTCTAGGGTTTATAGAGGAAATGGATGGAGAACATCAGGTCCCTAAGCTTTGGGAAAATCTTTTCCAGGACTTTTTCTCTGTGTGCTGTTGATCTTTTGCTGCGTCCTTGGAGAGGCCCCAAATATGGGCTATTTTGGACTACAAGGAGCAAGTTCTAGAGAAAGAGAAAGACATGGACTCCTCGTCCTGTTCTGTGTAATAACGACAATAGCAGAGTTATTCATAATAACTGCAGCTGTGACAGGGTGGCGAAGAGAACGAAATGATTGTAGGCTGGCCTTGGACTTCTTGGGTATCATTTTGGTTATGCATTGTATCTCATGTCAGATAAATGTGCAGTGGGACAAACTGGGATCAAGGTGCTCGTGTGGAGATGAGTCAGTTTTTAGCAAACTGAAGTTGAAATTCTGTGAACAAGAGTCTGATTGTAACATGAGGGAAGTACTGACAGCAGTGACAAAGTGTCATCTGGAAGAAATGGCTCAGATCTTCTACCTCTAGAGCAAAACTTAAAATAATGATGATCTGTGGCCAGTGATGTTGAGCGCCTGTGAATTTCCGTGATGTCTATGGGAACCAGTAGGTACTTGCCATTTTTGAACTCAGTTGTTTTTACCAAATTCCCTGTGCTTTCTCTGGTTAGTCCTATACAGTCACATTCCTCTGAAAATTCCCAGGCTAGATCCCAATATGCTGACCTAATTAGCTTGCCTGAGAAACAAGATAGATTAGCTATCTTGAGCCAGAGGCACATGCTAATAGAGCTAGGAGATAGCGTTATTCCATACACCTGCATCCTCAGAGGCAGTTTCAAAGGTCTTTAACACCCACAGAAAGGTTCCCTTTTACTCCAGTGGAAGTGGGATAAGGCCCTGAGCTTTGAAACTGTTTGTCTCAGAATGTAATGTACCTTGGTGTCAAACATGGATGTGCCCTAAGAGCAAAATATTAACCTATAGTAACAGTACTTTGCACTTACCTAGCAGCTCTCAAATAATCATCTCTGTGCACTTTAATTAATTAACCTTTACAACAACATCTCTTTGAGGGTTATCTAAGAATCGAACTGAGTGATGAGTTTAAAAAAATCTCCAATTATTCATTTATACTGAGACTATTTTTGATTTGAGTGTATTTGTGTCCATTTTCAGATTTGCTTTCTGATAACACTGTTTTTAAAAGCATGTTTTAATCATAAACACTTAAATATTTGTCAAACAAAAATGGGTGTTCATATTTTTACTGACATACTCTTGTGTAGCAGCTCATTGTTTCTCCCTTTTACTCCTTTTCCCCTCACTACACCTGCTGCCCCTCTCGCCATATAGAATAATAGAATAGTTTGAGTTGAATGGGACCTTTAAAGGTCATCTAGTCCAACCCCCCTGCAATGAGCAGGGACATCCCCAACTAGATCAAGTTGCTCAGAGCACCGTCCAACCTGACCTTGCATAGTACTGGGGATAGGGCACCTACCACCTCTTTGGGCAACCTGTGCTAGTGTTTAACCACCCTCATTGTAAAGAAAAAAAATCTTCCTTAGTCTGAATCTCACCCTCTTTTAGTTTAAAACCCCTTGTCCTATCACAACAGGCCCTGCTAAAATAATTTGTCCCAATCTTTCTTAAAAGCCACCTTTAAGTACTGAAAGGCTGCTGTAAGGTCTCCCCCGAACTTTCTCTTCCCCAGGCTGAACAATCCCAACTCTCTCAGCCTGTCCTCATAGCAGAGGTGTTCCATCCCTCTGATCATTTTTGTGGCCCTCCTCTGGACCCGCTACAACAGGTCCATGTCTTTCTTGTGCTGATGACTCCAGAGCTGGACTCAGTACTGCAGGTGGGGTCTCACCAGAGCAGAGTAGGTGGGCAGAATCACCTCCCTCAACCTGCTGGCCACACTTCTTTTGACGCAGCCCAGGATGTGTGGCTTTCTACGCTGTGAGCGCATATTGTCAGATCGTGTCTAGCTTTTCACCCACCAGTAACCCCAAGTCCTTCTCTGCAGGGCTGTTCTCAATCCTTTCATCCCCCATCCTGTATTGATACTGGGTTGCTGCGACCCAGGTGCAGGACCTTGCACTTGGCCTTGTTGAACCTCACGAGATTCACATGGGCCCACTTCTCGAGCTTGTATCCTGTGATCATCTTCTGGTGTGTCTTCACCATTCCCTGTTTAGGCAATGCTGATTCCTAAGCCTATTCGCTCCAATATGAAATCCAAAATATTAAGCTAGGCAAAATCACTGACATGTTGCATTGAAGTGGTAGGCAGAGGTTTATAATTAAAGGAAAACATACCAGAACTCTTGATTAAGCATATTGCATAAGGCTCAGAGTTTCATTAACAGCTTTTTAGGAAGTTGGTCATAAATAGAAGACAACTCGAAGACATTTGTGAATATTTTTGAATAATCAATATATTTCATTTTCCTATGAGTTTTAAATTCCTTAGAAATGGATCTTAAATCAGTGGTATATATGTGCAGAATCTAGGAGTCCTGATACTAGTTATCTTGTCCTGGCTTTAAATAGCACTCTCTCATCCATATGTTAAAATAACACAACATATAGACTTGTACTAGACAAAAAAAATCCTTAATTACTTATGATTGTTAGTGTTTAGGTAATGTTTTAAATATTCTCCTTGAGACTAAAATTTGGAATGAAAAGAATACAGAAATAACAGAGTAGAGTGTCTCTGGATCTAAACCAGTAACAGAAAAAAATTTTGGAAGAGAATTTTGATTCTCCATCTCCCTTTTCTATGGCTGAGAATTGATGAAGATCCTTTTTGTTATGAGTATATTGCAACAGGGTAACAATTAAGTACTGCTATTAAGCTTGTTAAGGAAAAAAAGATTCCTTGTGTTTCTTTCATTTGAAATGTTTACTTCCTGGGAATTATTGGTTAATGCATGTTGAACTACATTAGCTTATTCAGGTTTGTGGTTGATCTGATAGCCATGTTCCACTAATCACATGTGCCATCTGGCTGTAGTTCCATTTGGATCATGTTTAGCCATTAGCTGCTAAAAAGATCTATGGTCATTTATCTTAGTGAATCAGACAGCATCTAAATATGGATGGAGTTTAGCATTATTTTATATGCACTAAAGTTCTTTTTTTGGGGGGGTAATTTTTTAGGCTTTTTTTTATTCAGTGCATTCGCTTTCAGGCTTACATTTTTAATTGCTATATTACAAAGATTACATGTTGTTTGTTTGTTTTTACTGAGTCATTATATAATGACCCTGTGCTAAGATTTCTCTTGAAGACTAAATGTTCCTTATTGTTCTATTGTTTCATTTAAAAGAACAATCACTGGCGACATGTAAATGAGTAAAGTTTTATAAAAATAACTTGGAATAAATTTTTAATAAGACGTATTATTATCCTTTGACTCATAGCAAGTCATTCATAAACACCATTAAATCCTGATAATTATAGCTGTAGCTGCAGGGTTACTACCTTTACAGTCCTTATGCAGACTTCATTTGGAAGTCCAGTGGGGACAAGCACACAACTGCTTACAAAATGTTACTGTTAACGGTTTCCTTTGGAATAGTATTGTGCTAGATTAAACATTCACTCACGAAACAAAAATGTTTACAGGTCATCTAATAGCTAAACATTCTGTGACTTAAAGTAAATTCTTTAGCTTTGGATTCCAGATTTTAAGACTTGCACAATTTTCTTTTTTTTTTTTTTTATTCAACGTGAAATATAGAGATTCTGTAATGTAGAAAAGAGCTCAGCAATTTTCTCTGAATAATGTAGCAATCACCGTTTTCCCCAAAGTAAATTGGACTGGTTTGGTTTATAAAGCTGCTTAATAACTTGCACAGTACTTCCTTTTCTTTTTTGCCCTTTTGTTGCTCAGTTTCCGAACTACCTTCTTGAACAGAATGAATGTTGGTACTTACTGGATATCACTTTCAGCTTCATGTCTTACAAAATTAATGATATATAAAATCAAATAAAAAAAAAAAAAGGCAAAATAAAATACATGCTAATATATTTCCAGGAAATTTTTGGTCTAGAGGTAAACAAGCACAAATCTTTTTCTTCTAGAAAATGATCTAGACATTGATTTTGGAGCCTGCATAGGCTTCTTTGAGTATCTTCTAATATAAATCCTTTCCAGGAACACCTATTAGAAAAGATTTTTAGGAATATCAGTACTGTTGTATCTCAAAACTCTGCTCTGTCCCGAAACAGGGATCTCCCAAGTTTTCTTTAAACTCCAGTATGCAGTGGAATTTACACCATGTCTGTTTGCTAATACTCATTTTCTTTTTCCAATGTAGTTTATTTTCCCCTGGACTCTTAATTCTCACTCATTAGACAAGCTAAGCATGAAGCACGGTGCCAGTTCTCAGGACCTAGAGTACTTAGCTCTGACGTTCCTTTATTCACCTGCTTCACACTCCATGCTAGCAGTCTCTGCCAGGGGCTGTATATCTTCCTAGATGGCCAGCTATCTCCCAGTCCGTCCTTTGCACCATCACCCGGACCGTGTACTGTTCCCTTCTAATTGCTGCAGTTCAGTTTGGTGATTAATCAAGCATGACATTAGCAGGATTTAAACCTGCCCTACTCTGTCGTAGAATGACTGTACTGTGCTGGAACTTGACGATATGGCCCTTGTCAGGCATATGGTTTAAGTGATAGTGGTGAGAAGTGG
The DNA here is from genome assembly GCA_013398915.1 of Dromas ardeola. NCBI lineage: Eukaryota > Metazoa > Chordata > Aves > Charadriiformes > Dromadidae > Dromas > Dromas ardeola. The sequence continues at coordinate 108,026 of VYZM01022232.1, read as the reverse complement.
TACTGTATTGACTCTGAAAAGATATCGAACATATGTGAGGAACTAAGGGGATGTCAGCAAGCTACTATGATGGTACTACACCACGAGACACTGCTTCCACCTCGTACTGATTTAACTTTTACACCACCTTTTTGCAGTCTTCCACCACTGTTTTACTTATTTCAATGGACTTTGCCCTTGTTTTCTAGTTTAATTTTCCCTCAGAGCTGAGATTCTACATTATCCCTTAAAAAAGCATGTGAAAGAAAGAAAGAAATGTTTGGCAGTGCTTTAATTGAAGGCTGAGCCAGCCTTTTATATTCTGACAGGTGTTAATACTGTTGTCCAATTTTGCAAATACTCTTCCACAGTTGGAGGACCCCAGATGGACAATATGACTTTTACAAATTAATGGCATTGTAATTAAAGATATTCCAGCATACCATAAAAGAATGCAGAAATGTTTGTTAAACAGAAAAGGTGTTTTGAAATGCTGTGATGATCTGATATACTAAACAGCTTCTAATTTGTTCTTTTCTAGTACTAATTGCCAGGAGTCACTAGATAAGATTAGACTGATATTATGTCATTGATATTAGGCAGCGGATAGTTACCTTTACAATTGTATTATGGCCATCAAAGAACTTTGACAATATTCACCTTTTTTTTTTATTAAAGAGCAATATTAAACAGGGAAGCAAGTCCCTCCTTTTATCTCTTTTACTGATGATCCTCCTTTTTCAAGGAGGGTGAAACACTGTTAAGATTTCAGGCATTAGCACAGCAAATCTTGATAAGATGGCATTTGAACAAACCCAGTTCCTCAGTTTGGAAAGACTCATCCTTTTTCTATGTAATAAGACGCCTAAAATCATTACCCAAGTCCTTCCTACTCATCTTTTTTAAAAAATTACCTGAAAACAAGCATGAAAATATTATTTCATAGAAGTTATCAAAAATATTTATTGTGGAATTTTTAGAAAGTGTAAGTGGGGAAGGACTAAAAATGAAGGCTAGGGAGGATAAAGCTCATTACATGTATTCCTTAAGGCTTCTTTAAGGCCTCAGGTTGGGTACCTAGAGAGCGAGAATATAAGTTTACATGTTTTAGTAAATCAGCATAATGATTCTTTTCAGAGTTTTGGTGTGACTCTCAGAATTTTTGGGTATTAATAGGAAATAATTCCTGTCTATTTCCTTTCTACATCCCTTAGGGAAAGATTCCTACTTTTAAGGCTTCTGCGTGTGCATATTTTGCTGAATTTATTTATTTATTTTTTAACTTCTGGAAATTTTCAGAACTTTTGAAGGAATCTCTCTCTAGATTCATGATACTGGAAACAGTGACAGCTCCAGCTTCCCAGTAAAATTTCCTGTTGTTATCAATTGCCCTTAAGAACAACTCATTCCATTATTTAAATATACATGCTGGTTTACCGTATATTTTTAGTCATTGCCAAATCCGTTGTTTTTCATTTTGAGACCACTAATAACAGGCTCTTGAAAAATTCTTGGGAGCAGGAAGTCAGTTTAATAATGAATACAAAGTCTACTATACTTGCTTTAATTCCTCCTGCTTATTAGTTATCAAACAACAACACAGAGGCCAGCCTCTATGAACCACAAACAAACATTGTCCCTTTGAGTCTTCACCACTTAAGCAAGTATCAGTAGTACAAGTGACCTAATGGAAATCTTAGGGTTTCACCCTAAAATATAGGGTGAAACTCCATAAAGACAGAGCAAAGCATAGCTGCCACATTGTCTATAACCTGCCAACTCTTTCCTTTTCTGACCAGGCACAACTGGTATTTTCTCTGCTCTACATTTTAATTAGTGATGGCATATTTTGAAGATGGTACATCCGGAAGTGCTGATAAAGCAGTAAGATGAGCAAATGAGTCAACGCATGCTGCACAACTACACAGTGACCTCACATGTGTTGGGTGTTGTACATTTATTTTCCTCATGACAGGGAGTTCAAAAACCTGTAAGTAATTTTGTGTTGTTTCTATGTGATTTTGATTTTGTTATGGTTTTGTTCTTAGTTGATTTTTCTGGCTTTTTCTGAATTTGTTACTGAAAATGATTTCTTAAGCCTGAATTGGTTCACCAGAATTTTCTTAGTACTGCTCTTGACACGCAGAATCTGGTGAGGCTAAAAAAATAGTAATTTATAGACTCAGTAAACAGTGTTCACTTGTGACCTTTCTGCACAAAGGCTGTCTGCTACAGAAGCCCTATTAAAGACTTCTAGAAGCCTAATACAGTCCCTCTGCGTGTTGGTACTACGGTAGGTCAAGGAACTCCTTTTAGTCAGTATTGAGGTTCACTTTGTAGTGGCATTTCAAAAAGGCTGGAAGAGTTGCCCTATACTACATACACTTTATAATTGCTAATTTCGGGTCTTTTCAGGGTAACTGATTCTGTAATGTAAATAAAAAATTAAAGTTGTGTTTTTAAACCAAAGCATAATGGAGCAAATGGAAAGTTTACATTTTACTGAAAAAGATACTTATTAAGCCTTAACAGCAAAACAAAATTTCTGAAATAGGTTGCTTTATCTTATTGAAGGAAAAATATTTTTTAACAACTCAAATTGCATTTAAGAATGCAAATATCAAGGCTTTATTTTAAACTCCTACATGTAGTTAAACAGTCATTGTTTTTTAAAACATAAATTATAGCAGAAAATTCATGTAGTACTGAAAAATAATCCAATTCCTTGGATTTTGAAAAATAATTAGATATTGTCATGAAAATAACTATTTCATGTTTGTATGAACATGTAAATACAAAACACCAATTAACTGTAGAGAAATTCTTCTCAAGAGGCTTTGAAATGTTGAAATTATAATTGTCAGGTGGTCCTATTGAAAATTTTAATAGTACCCATGGAGTTGGAGTACCAGTTCATTGTGTGATGTCTGTGAATCATGAAATAAATCTTACTCATAAACATATGCATACAGCACTGTAAGGCACTGAGCACTTTGTCTCGGAGACACTTAAATCCATGCTTACCTTAAAAGCAAAGCAGGTGTGTAAGTGCTTTGCTGGATCAGGGCCAGCACCTTAAAAGACTGACCTCAGAGAGTTGGGATCCCCTTCCCTGCCTCCTGGTGTGGAGATGACCTTGCATACAGCAGAGTTGCATGGTTGCATGAAGCAGTGGTTCTTCAGAAATGCTCAGCATTCAGGTACCATTTGAAGCATAGAATCTTTCTTTCTTTCCATGTCTTTCCAGAGGAGAAGGTGGAGTGTTTGGGTCTTGAGAAAAAGGTGTGATACATACAAAGTATTGTGTATTTTACTTCAGAGTATAGGTTTCCACACTTTCCATTGTTCTTGCTTTTAAGTAGTTTATTCATGTTAGATAAGGAAGTAAATTATTTTATTAACAATTAAAAAATTACAGGGAGCTTGCACTATAAGCATGTTTCAATACAAATTAGGAAACATAGGACAGGGTCCATACTAGGTCCTTTTGCTAAAGAAAGTATCATATTCCTGGTTTTACTTTAGTTTGTGTGAGACACAAGATACTGAATACATAGTGGGTCCATTCAGCTTAGTTACATACCTCAGATAATTTAGGGTTCAATTTTTCCAGTTCATATTTCCAAAGGCTATCTGATTTTATGAGAACGCCTGACAATAGTAGACCTCTTAAACTGTCATTTGAACAGCAGTTCTCAGCACAGGCCAGAGATACAGGAATAAGTGTTCCAGCTTTTGTGTACTGTTGCATATTGTTCTCATGGCCTTCATCATATACGTCATCGTTTGTAAAACATGAAAAAGGTGGCCAAAAATGCTCAGTTTGTATTTTACTGCTGTCCAGAGGGATAGAATTTAATGCACTTTTTCCAAATTTTGTGGTTTTGTATTTGGACTCAAGGCTTTTTTTTTATACATGTAGTTCTATTGGTGTGTGAAGCACACTGACTCATATTAAATAGAGTTTATTATACAAAAATGCAGTAAATATAACTCAAGACAACAGGACAATCTCACTGTGCATTGTGTCTAATTGTTATTTATGGGCATGAGGTCCACAGCAAGCCTTACAGTTTTAAGAATTGTCTTCACAGAAATATCTTCTTTTAATTTTTGCAAATCACATTTTCAACTCTACATTGTGAAAAATGCAAAGCTTAAGATGATACCAGAAGACTTGACAGTATATTATGCCAGGGAGTGACAATTTAAAAAAAAAAAAAAAAAATCCAGTTCCAAGTGTAAGTTTAAAAATGTAACTAAAAGCCTTCATCAAAGTTTAAAGAGCTTCTTGCGCTTTTAGCATTTGCTTATTCTGATTTATTGACAATGACACACCTAGAAACAGTCATTCCTGCTGAAGCAGTGAAGTAATGGACTTCAGGAGAAAAGAGGAAAAACAAGTAGGTGCTGCACACAGGAGAGAGGCCGCTGATTACAGACCACTAATTTGTTATGCACTCTGGCAAATCAGCAGTGATTCATATGACAAATAAGGAGAAAAAATTAACAGCTGTCATGTTGTGATGTGTTAATTTCCTGACAGTCTCTGCACTGAAGCCAATTACTGATTTAAGGGCAGGGAGAGAGAGCCCTGTTCAAGCTTCTAATTAGGCTTCTTCAAGACTAAAAGGATAAAAGCAAAAATAAGAGCAAGAGAATGAAGCAGGTAGCCACAGCTTCATAAAGCATACATGCTTTTAAATCCTCAATTAAATAGCTTTAAGCTTAAGTGTGTTTAAGATAAAAATTTAGAAACATTTATTCACTTTTATCCATGACCCTGTGTTTTAGTCTTTTGTGTAGTAATTGGGAGATACAGCAAGCCCAAGGGTTTAGGTTGCCCTCTTCCTGCAGTCGTCCAGGTTCCTGGATGTATTCTGCTAGTAATACCTTTGTTTAGCAATGTCAACACCTATTCATCAGCATGCTTCAGATGCAACCAGTGAAGGGACATCAACAAGTTTGCTAGTTCTTTTGCCCCTAAGAAGGGTCCTTGTAATGTAAGGGAGACGTAATTGCTGTTTAAGGGTTTGGCTCTGACTCCTACCCTTATTCTCGTGAGAGGACCAAGTGAGGCTATATGAACAAGAACCTCTTGGCAGCATATGTAGGGAGCTGAGCTAATTCTGTAAGCTACTGTGTGCCTTCACTTTGAAGCTAATTGGAAATGAGAGCAATCAGTATCTAGCATGATGGAGTCCAGTGCGAGGGAGGACCTGGAAAGAAGTAGTTGTTTTGAGGCAATACCGAAGTAGCAGGCGATTCATGCTATGGCTACCATCCGGTTTTGAAAGGAGCCTGACTCAGCCACATAACACAAAGTAAATTCCCCAACAGTCCCTAAAACAGGCAAACAAACTGAGTGTAGGATCAAGCATTCCGGTAAAGTAGCTGATTTTGTGAGAAATATTTTATTTTCTTAATGTAACACTTAAAAATTAAAACCAGGTTTCCTGTTGACCCACAATTTAAACCTACGGTATAAAATTATCAACTGACTGTAAAGAGCTTTTGCCTCTTCTTTGGCATTTACTCAAAAGTGACGTGTGATATAAAAATCAGAAATTAGTCACTAAAAAGGAAGCATGGATTTGCTCCAAAAGGAAGGAGCTATTTCATCCGCATAATATTTTTCATTTTTTATTTCATATTCAGATGGTCATGGAGAGGGACTTTCACAGGTTGCTACCAAAGTTTTGCAGAACTCCCTTCTGCTTCCTAAAAGGCAATTACAGTAAAAATTCTGAAAAATTCACTTGAATTTTAAAATGGGCAGATATCTCTTATTTTTGCTTTATAGCTCCCTTCATTTGGGTTTAAAATACAGCACATTCTTGCTTCGTGAATGGGTAGAAAATAAACAGGAATCTGGAGCAATGTCAGAAACATAACTTCCCAGGAAATTAGGCAGCAAATATGATGTGAATTCCTAAAATCACTGAATTTACATTGGTAAAGAAAGAAATTTACCTAATAAAGTACTGCAAAGAAACTTGTCTTTGATTTCAGTAGGAGCTGGAAGGGTCCTTAGCAAGGGTGCAGCCTAGAATAGCTGCTGGCCCCTGCTGCTGGACGTGAAGGCCTTAGCTTGGCCAACAGAGATCTTTAGTTTAATTATATGCTGAACTCCAAGTAAAACACTTGGTCAGATAAGTTTGGTCCTGTCCTTAAAGTTAAGTGCTTGTTTTCTGGTTTTGCATAATCTGTGCTGAAAGCTACCTATGCCATGTTACAGCAAACCAGTTGTGTAGTTGGAGACTGGAAGTTTCCACATCAATATGTCTGACATTGCTGCTTCCTTTTTCTCCTTACTCCACTACCTAAGCTGGGTCTGATCATGCTTTCTTTGGAGAGGTTTGCCTACCCTGCAGGCTGCAGAGCAATGTAGATATATCGTAAGCTACGTCTGGGGTAATTTAAATATCCTAAACTGTGTGTTGTTACAGCGCAGCTTCTACCAGCAACCTAAAATCTCTGTGTGTTATTTACACTACTCTTCAATCACTGCAATGGACATAAAGTAACAAAGTCCTTATGATTATGACTAGATGGGATCAACTGGAGAACCAAGTGATGGTGGGGAAAATTAACTTAAAATATGTGTGCGATGTATGCCCTAAACTTAAGCTACCAAATATAAATAAATACATATAAATAAGTACATATAAAGTCAATGTGGTAATTAAGTGGCACCGGAACAATACACAAGAAACTGTTTTTACTGGGGGAATCAGCTCACAGTAATTTTAAATCTACTGACTGCAATTCTTCCCTACCTTTATTAGGCAACTTTAGTTAAGAATAATTTTTGTGGTCTCTGAGCAATTTTCTGAGGCAGATTTTGTGCTTTTTCCTGTCTTTGAGGAATTTAGAAATCTAAATTAATGTCGTTAGTTCTTAACCTGCAAAAAGTTCGCACCATAACAGGATAGATGTTTTTTATAAGAGTTATTATTAATTTTAGTATATTTCATTATAAGTGATAGTAGGTAGGCTATTGTAAGAGACAGGAAGACCTTTCTGACATTGATTTTGCCTGCAACTTCATCCTTATACTTGATGGGATGGATAAAAGTAATTCAGTCTCTAGGCTTGCTCAGTCCTGATCTACTATCAATTCAATTGAAATATGTCTACATTGAGTGTATTATCTTTTTCAGAAGGATAACTAAGTGAATTAAGCACATGCAATACTTATCTTATCACTGTCCAAGCTAACTTATACTTTATTGATTTATAGTGCCCTTCATAAGCGTAAAGGTGTTCTGCACTATTTTATGCACATGGACTGTTTCAAGCACCTTTGAAATGCAGCCACTTCTGTCATTAATTTGCTTTCATACTTGATTGGGCCCATAGTCAACTGCTAGCTCAAAGCAGAGTCTTTAAAACCCTTTTCAAGATTCCTTACTACAGTCTGTACTAGTTATAAGAGGCCAAACCCTGGAGTCCTTATCAATGTATTGCTTGACTTTGGGAGCACTGCAGACCTATTGCGTAGGCATGTCGAGTGTTGCTATTCCTGGCCACGACTCCTGCTCCGTGCCTCCTGCTCTGTAACGTGTTGGCTTGTTCCTTGCTAAGTGATGTTAGACTGCAAAGGGGAAGCTGTGGAGTGGGGGGAAGGGGACGTGTATGACCTCCTGCAGGATCTACACGGATGCAGTAGGGGGTAGGATTCTTGCATGATCTTCCCAATTTCTTCTGTAAAAGTAAGGGACAATCTGACTCTTGGGGCATGTTTAGTCCTCATCCCAGGAAATATGTCACTGAAGTCAGTGGGTGTTTTGCCTGAGTAATATTGAGTAAAGACTGAAGGCTTTGGCCTAACATTTATATCAAATATGGTCTTCCCAAATTCATTAATTCCTGTTTTAAAATTATATTGTCCATATCTCTTTTTACTGTCCCTGACCCCTTTTGCGCACTGTCACCATTAACACTCCCAGTCACAGATATCTGGAAATGTATTCTATCATCAGTAATACATTCAACCTGACTCATATTCATAACCCACTCCGAGGTTCTGGGATGAAGAGCATGGCCATGGGTTACTAAACACTGGATTTATAAAATGTGAAGAAAGAAATATGCTGCACTTAAAAGTATCAGAGCACATTTTGCGGTGTGCTTGATCTCTTACACGTGGTCTTGTGCCACAGACTGCATTAAAAGCAATTAATAATATCAACTCCTGTGTGAGGAGCACTGTTGGATTTTACCTATTCTATATATTTTACTTTTCATGTGATGATGAATAAATTAATCCCATTAATATTTAATTAACTTTAAGTTGAAAGGTGACATCTAACTTAGCCAATTTACTGTTCTGTAGCTGGTTTAACTTTGGATCATGTGATTTTAATTCTTTCCGTATGACCAGGTGACTAAAGGGAAAAAAAAAGAAAGAAAGGGAAATGCACAGATTAATTTCATTCTTTAACCTTCCTAATGCATCTGCTTGCTTGCATCGAGTCGCAGACAGCAGATCATCACATGATTTATAGTAGTGACCGCTGCCTGCATCTCTCAGGCTAATGACACATACACTAAAGTCATTGATTTGTATGAATAGCCTCCGCTCTTCATTTATCACAATTTAATGTAAGAGTTTGCAATGCAGAAAAAAATTTCACATGGGAAGCATGGCCCCACAGGCCTGACCGCTAAGCAGTTATGAATCATTTGCTGCCTTTTAATATATAGACTGTTCTATTCCTGAAAATGCCCTATAAGGTCATATTTCTTTACAGAACACCACGACAATTAAAAACCAAAAGTAGATGTTTTAAGATAAAGTATATATGAAGCATGACCAAGTTAAACCTTTGTTAGCATTTTCTCTTTCTCTTTTTTAATGCACCATAAAAAGCCAAGTTTATCATTGATATAAGCAGGGATGACTCATTTAACTTTAGCAGAGTTGTACCTGTACAATTTTTTTGTACAAATTTGTACACAAATTTGGCCCATAAAGTTTATTGATCTGCCTTTGTAGTATACAGAACTCTAATAAGAATAGCGACCTAAAATCAGAGAAGCGCTATGAGCAAGTAGGATTTGGCAAATTGTTTTTTCCTCCAGATGAAAAAAAAAAAAAAAAAGTTCAAGTGTGACTTAGAAGAGAATTAATACTTTTGCAAATATACTGCTTAGAACAACTTTGTTATAATAGCTGTATTTTAATTAAAATTTTTTTAGATAAGCCTGTACGTTGGTTTTTATCTTTTAACAGAAACTGAATATTCTCATTAATCCTAGCTCCTACATTGTTTTGTACCACAATTTTAAAGAGATGTGGCAGGTCAAATGTAGATTAAAAAAATCTTTATATCTAATACTACAAGAGAATGTAATTCATAGTATTAATAAATGTTGTCCAACCCATTTGTTCAAAATGATAGGTAAGAATAAAGAAGTAGTCATACCTTAGTAGTGTTCACAAAGCAAAAGTGAAGACAAGAAGTTAACTTCTGATGTATTTATCATAGAGTGAAATTTAACCAAAAGGATATAAGTCCATTTTACTTATCTTAGATAAGAGGAATGATAATGTTAATAATCAAGTATGCTATTTGAAATTTAGGAAAGAAAACTCTGCTTTTTTTAATCTTACACCATCTATCTGAGGTTGTATAAATATAATCAGTGTTACCTGTAAAAGACGTTACATCTTCCTGAGGACAACTCTTTGTACTGAAATTAAAGGTTTAGCTGTTGGATTTTTCCTTCCTGATAAATATGAGACAAAAAGCCTCATATCAGTGTTTTGGAGTTCTCAATACAATCTTTCTGGTCACAAAATCACTATTTTCATTGGAGAAGGAAAACTGAAGTAGTGTTTGTGGTTCCAGAAATAGGTACTTAACAAGCAATGATACTAAGTTCTTCTGGGAAATATATACCTTATTTTCCACTACTTGCAGCGTGAAGTAAGGAACCAGTATCTTGCAGGACTCAGAGTTCAGATAATATATTTTCTTTTTTCTCAGGTGAAAAATCACTAAATGAAGGGAAAATATGGGAAGGGAAAATAGAAAGGGAAAAAAGAAGGGAAAATATCACTAAATGAAGGGAACCACACATCCCAGGCATTTTAAACTTTTGCCTTTATTTCATAAACATTAAATAGTATTAAGTTCTGAAGTATTTGGCAATGTTTTTAGATGTGCAGAAAAAGTGTGATAAAGTTTCTGTACTGTATCAGCCACGGACACTGTCAAGTTATTTCCCCTTAAAGATACACTTTTTATGCAAATGCATTTCAAATATTGAAAGCCATGCATTTTCTGAACTTTCTTTTTCTTGCATTACTTGGCAGGGACCATGTGTTAGACTAGTGATATTTAAAAGAAAGAGGAAGGAGGGGATTTGTAATGATCACTGAAAAGTTTTGCATTTTACCTTTAGATATTTTCGCATACACAATCAGAATTTTTTTGTTAAGCTTATAGTTGAACCGATTCCTAGCACAACGTGGAGTGAAATACAGAAAGAAACAAAGTAAAAATACATTTAAAAGAACTTGAACTATTGATAAACCAGGTAAACATAGTGATAATGACTCACATCTCCCAAACTGAGGACATTTTTAGCAGGGATCAGGTTTTATCAGAATAAATCGTCATCATGGTGAACACCTTATAGATGGGATGAATAGTAACCTGCAAGCAGTGTAATTCAAGAACATTAGTCAGCCTTTGTAACATTCCAAAATACAGTCTGTCATTCAACATAACATTTTTTTTGCATTTGGAAGAGCGGTCGAGTAGGCCTGATGCAGGGCTGGCACTTGACGAGGGTGTTCTCTGGCTTTTCCAGGAGCACCAAAAAACAATCTTTATGCTTGAACTAGTGGCAGACAGCTTGCACTCCACAGCTGAGGCCAGGACTTCATAAGGTTCTTCAGTGGTTCCTCAAGAGAAACAAAATGTTTCCCTAATAATTTCTAATATGAAGATGATATTTATCTCACATGGATATTGGGAAGTTTAATGTTCTGAGAACTTGTTAAGCTTTCATGCTAAAAGTACTTTTATACATGGTTACTATTTGTGTAGTAATTTTGTGTCTCTATTTAAAATACTTCTGCAATTTTCAAGCTTGCATTCGATATTTTTCAGATACAAAACAGTTTTTTTTTCAGGATGTATCAGTTCTTTGCACAGACTATTTAGCTGTTCTATATGTAATATCTTAAATTGTTTATGTACATGGTTTATACACATATTCATGGCAGACTGAAAATGACATTAGAAAATTTTAGAAGAAAAGATTGAATTTTCCTGTAGTGTTAGGAAAGTACTAACGGATGCATCGACATTTATGCACGTTTTACATACTTGTTTATTCTGCCTTTCACCAGGAGAATATAGTTACAGTACATTAGTAACTGCCACCCACGGTCTACCTATAACCTCCTGGCAAACAGTTTAAGAAAAGTCCCTTAAAAATAGAGATAACCTATCACAACCTGCAACATCTCATTTGCATGTGTAAATATATAAGCAAAAACTTGTTCTCATTCTGCAAGAGAATATACTTAAAAATGGAACTGCCTAAAGGTCTCCAATGAAATACAAATGTAAGAACTAGGATAGCATTTGGTATTTTGTTTGACTTCACGCATGAGCTTGATATGAGACACCTGCTTAGTTCCTAAACTATCTAAAAGGCAGTGTGGAAACAGGATGAGCCTTCCACGTTTTTTCAAGATTATGTCCTTTTATCTATATGGGGAGGTGCCTAGCACATTTCTCAGGCTTCTGACAAATAATAATAATGACATAATCTGGAGTTCTGGGACTCGGAAGATCCAGGCAGGCATCCTGATCTTATTGTTAAAGAAACCAGTGACAAAATTCGCTATTGACTTCTGTGGGAGACGCATTTGTATTTGAAGTTAAATTTGGGTGGACGTTTTGTTTCGTGGAAGACTTGATTATTTCAAAATGCAGTTGTGTTCTGGTTTTCAGGAAATAAATAAGTAGCTGTAATTTATTTTTTTTTAATATATAGTGATATGTATTATCTGCATGTTATTTTTAGTTAGGGAGTGGAGCTCTCGGTTGGCCTCTGGAAATGTGGGGCTCCTGTGCTCCAAAATGCTTTCTCCAGGACAGTCTGCTGTGTAGCAGCACTGAAGGAGATGGAGCCAAAGCTTCATGGCTCTGCCAGCTCTCCTGCAGCCTTGGCAGCAAGGCTGTCCGGGAATTGGGTGAGCAAATTTCAAGGCGGCCAGTGAGATGTGAACTAGTGTAGTGTAACAAATGATTAAATCGCAAAAGTACTTTTAAATTGCATTGAAGATCTGAAATCCAGATTCCAGGCTGCATCTGACCAGCGTTTGCCATAACTTAAGAGAGAGGGGCTGCAGAAAACAGGGGTGGGTTGAGGGTAAACTGAAAGGCAGGCACTCAACAATTGCCCCAGGCAGGCCTCCTTTCAGCCCAGTCACCTGCACCTGGCGATTGAGGATGTAAGTGAAGTTTTCTCCCAGAGCCTTTTCAGAAGGAAAAACTGCCCCAGTTGGACCCAAGTTTATCATAGAATTATTTAGGTTGGAAAAGACCTTTAAAATCATGGAGTATAGTTGTTTTTGAGCTGTAATCTGGCTTAATGCGGCTGGTACGCAATTAAGAATGCAAGTTTTAGTTTGTTTGTCATATGTATAGTGGAGCAAGTGCATGAGAAAACTCTGCAAGAGAAGGTTTATTGTAGTTAACGCTGACATTACAATAATTCAAGCTGCTGGATAAAAACGTGATAACGTTGTAGCATTCTCATGTAGCTTCCATGAAATAAAATATGTTTAACTTCCTAGTCTGAACTGCAGTCCCATCTTGTCACCCTTCACTTTGGAGGTGGCTGGAGTTCATAGTAGTTTTGTGACTTGAGATCATGCATAAATGTTGTAATGCTGTGAAAGACAAGTTCTTGTTAGAAAATATTAAAACTAGAAGCAAGAGGGTAAAAGAGGTTAAAAAAAAATCAGAAAGCGTTCTTTGATGTGAATTCTTTTGGATCTTTAGAAAAAAAGCACAGCAGTATATACCCCTTCATCTTTAAAGTCATAAAATGATCTAGCCTATATGGACATTCCCTTTGAGTTCAGGTTCATGGTGTTACTTCTGAAAATATTTCTGGAGCTGCAGTGTAGGTGTTAGACATCACTATTAATAGTAATGAGGATAATAGGTATGTTAAGTGTGGACCATCAACATTAACTTTGAGTTTTCTGGGGTTTGGTATGATGTTTAAACCGTTCTTACCACCTTGGTATCTAAGCATCATGCAACAATTATCAATTTATTTTAATTTCCTGTTTAAAATATTTAATAAAAATCTACACAAAGCACATTGTTTAGCCAGGAGATTGGAATATTTTCCTTTTCATCAGTTGCATTCTCTTGGGTGTATCTGTCTCAAATGTCTCTCCTGAGAATGAACACCAGAGGGTTTAGATTTGCGTTAATTATTTGAGACTTTCAGAAACCCCTATTATTTACTTGGTAAATGTGTATTTCCCTAAAATTATAATCATTTTGGCTTTTTTTTTTCTCCTTCATTCTGGGTTCTTCATAACATTTTAATTATTCCTGTCATAGATGCTTATTACTTTGTATCTGGGTGCCATTGGTTCCCCAAAGCAAATGTTCTAAAAAAAGGGGGGGTTTCTAAATAAAAGTGCCCAAATTTTAGCCCTGATTCAGGGAGGCACTTAGCCATTTGGCTGTTTTCAATCATATGAGCATATTCAGCCAGCTGGATTAGCCACATGCCCATGGGCAGGTCTGCCATGCTCATGCCATCTCTGCTTCAGTCTTATGCTAGTGTGGTTACGCAGCTTCCAAACTGCTCTTGGCTTATTTCCAGCTGTGTGGCTCCACACGCGAGCACAGCTGGGATGCAGCTGTCTGCACCTGACTACCTAGGCATGCCCTAAGGCACATCTGCACTTGTGCAGCCTCCACTGCCACTTCACCTCCTAAGACTTCTGAGATTTATCAGAATCTTGATCTTGGCCCATCTGAATGAATATTTGACAGCATGTCAAAAATAGGCTGTGCCATGCCTTGACTGCCCTTCAGGTTTGCCTGAGAGACAGTCACAACAGGACATTCGACAGAAGGAGGGAAGACTGCTAAGGTATCCCGGCAAGATGCTAGAAATGAACTCTGTCCTGATTTCATATTGGCTTCTGCAGAACACCTTGTGGCCATATGTTACACAAGCTATAAAATAAATAGAAGTGCTTCTTACTTGAGTCCAGAGCAAGGAGGGAGATGTGATTTGTAATGGGAACCCTTGTTCATTCTATTTCTTTTCTAATCTCTGCTTCTACAGTTCACAGGTCCCTCTTGCAATATGACCAGGGATATACTGAAACTGATATTTTTCGTTGTTGCAGGGTCCCTCTTTATTTTGATTTTTGAGGTCTGCTGCATTGCAACTGCAATCTATTTTGGCAGCGTGCAAGAAAAAGGTTTTATTGGTTGTACAAACCTTGCTGCATATTCTTGAGTATCCTCTTTTGGTATCTAATCTGCTAGGTATTTATATTGATTCACTTCTTCTATAGAACATGTATAACAGCTTTGGGTCGCCCCGAGTATTTTCCATCTTGCTACCAAACAGGTGCTTGTGAACTTTAGAAATTTACTTCAAGAATTTCTAAACAAAAATAGCATTAAACAGAAGTTGATTCTCTAAACAGATTCACCACACAAGTAACAGAAAACTAGCGGTAGCTGTGTAACTGGTCCTTAACAAAATTCTTTGAGAATTCCTCTGTTAAGGAGCTCTCAGCTGGCAAAAGCATGTCTGTTCTGGCCTTTCTACCTACTGTTTTGTGAGCCCCAGATTATGTTTTCACTGTATGAACTACAATACCGACATACTCATGCTACCTCTCTAAGCAAGTTGGGTCAGCACATTGGCTGCTGCATAGTGCTAACTTACACCGAGATAACTGGTAGCCCTGCGCTGAGTGACGCAGTATGGCTGTATGTTTGGTGCGCCAAAGGAAAAATATTATCTCCATTCCATTATATTTATGCAGAATCCTCCAGCTGGTGGTACAGAGCATGTGAAGAATCACTGGAATGATCTGGGCCATCTAAGGAGCAGACCTAAATCATTCAAGGGTAGTCCAGAGGACCGGAAAGCATCCCTCATAACCTTTACTCACCAAGGCAACTTAGGTTTCAAAGGAAAAGTTGCCAACTGAAATATTCAGCAGTTAAAAGACAAAAGGCAATGCGAATTTACGTATTGTAGACAGTGTCAGGTCTTAAAAAAATTACTTTCCATTATGAAGCGGACTGAGAAATGAAAAAATTCTTAAAATAGTCTGTATGCATTACACCACTTGGCATAAGTTGCACAGTTAGAAGCTAAATTCATGTATTGTAGGCTGGAGAGGAACATAGGAAAGTTGCACAGGGCATACCTATTTTGCTATTTCTATAAAGCAAGCACTCATTCCGAAATATTTAAAGGTTTCTGAATTTACTTAGACATCTACTTCCTGCAGTTGTGTTTGGGTTTGTTTGTGGTTTTTTTTTGTTCAGTGCCTAATTCCCTTTCCTCTAACCCACAGCTGTGCAAAGAAATAGATTCAGAGAATACTCAGGATAATTAATCTTTATAAGGGCAATCTTTTTCTATACAGTCATATTTTGTCTCAAAAATGGTGTAAACTCTCTCTTAAGGAATAGTATCATACCTTTCTTCACTTTATTTGTTCAGCATCCTACAATAGATGTTGTTATCTGTTGCAGATAAGGTTACTGAAATAGTTAAATTTGTCCTTTGTGTTCTTCCGTATATACCTAGAAAAGTGATAGCCACAGCAGAACTTTTTCCATAACATTTATGTGTCTCAGAAACCTATTTCTATAAAAAACGTTGAATCTGTACATTAATTTGCAAATTGTATAAATAGGCCAAAAACAATATGTATTTTTACAATTACTTTTATAAATGGTCTCCAAGTTTAATTCACAGTTATGATTATTATCATCTCATAGTTGATTAATCCCTGTCTGAAAAAAACATTTGGAAGTATCAGCAATTTTTCAAATTTTAGCATGGTGTAGGGTTTGTCCAAGAGAGCACATACACATGAGTTTCTATTAGCTAATTGTTGCTCTCAAGTGTTAAAAGCTAGCACGTGAGCAACTAGAAAACAGAAAACAAACTCTACAAACCTTAGGCAGTGGCATGTTTCTTTGGTAGCAGTAACTCTCCAGGCAGCCCCATCTCGGCCAGTTGAGCCCCTGCCCTTTTCTTCCCCTTGGTATTTGCCAGTATTGCCAGTTCTTGGGCACCTGCGTGGTAGGGTACATCAGAACATTCACAGAGCTGAAATGCCTCTTTTTTTCTCCCCCTACTTGTCTCTACCAGTCTTCCCTTCACTGTTTCCTTCCTGCTACAATTTTTCCCCAGTCTCCTCTTTTACACTTCACTGTTTCTTCAGGCAGATCAGCTCCCTGATGTTGCTCACCGTGTAGCTGTGCCCGTGTAACTGGCTTTGGAGGGGGAAGAAGCAGCCTGGAATGGAAAGTTCAAAGCCATCGGGGCAGGCTGCTGCCTAGTATGAAGCCACAGCCATAGGTGACTCAATGTAACTACGTGAATAGAGAATTCCTCTAATGAACAATTTGTGAAACAACAAAATGCAACACTGGGAGAACAACATTGTTCTCCCAAATGAAACCATAAATGCTTAGAAATTGTGAATATATAACAGATTTCAGGATCAGTTCATAAACTACCTATGAAAATAATAAAAAAAAAGAGCTGGATTAACGAGTTATTCACAATGAAATATTTGATCTACTGTAGTCATGGCTACTTATACATAGCCATCATTAACAGAAATAAAATCCATTTCATGTTCCTTTTCCAAGTTCATGATCTGTGTATCCTGCTTGCTAAAAAGTTAAACTAAAAATCCCAATCTGTTGCAGTATTAAAAGTATTTACTGGGTTAGTATTTGGACAAGTGCTACAGGAACGATGAACATTGTGAAACACCATCAGTTGTTTTTATAGCAGCTGCTCAGGATATTGCCTAAAGGTTTGGTGTTCCAGTGAGTCTGGAAATGCTTAATGGAAAGTAAGAGGAGGTAGAAAATACAAAACAAAACAACAAGAAAAAAGAGGCAAAATATGTTATGATATCTAGTGGGTAGTGCTAGAAGATCTGATTGACGCCTGGTCTGTTGATTTCTTAGAAAAAACAGTGAAGACAGATATAGCAAAGATGTATATATAAAAAAAAGGGTAGTGTTATTCTTTCATAAAATAGGAACATTGCCACAAAATCAAAATCTGTCAAACACAGCCAGTCTCCCTAGACAGTTTGGGAGTGCCACTTGAGATACAGCTTGTTTTGCTTTAGAAGATTGTACAACTCAGCAAGACACAGTTTTAGAAATATAATGATGTATTTTTCTTACAACTTTGACTTTATATCATTTTACTAGTCTCTCCTCTGTAGTCTAATATCTGGCTATAGTATGTCTCCCTACTCCCTACCAATAATCCCACCGCTGATTCCTTCCTGCTACAGTTTTTGTCTAAACTACCCATAAATCCCTATAATCTCCAGTCTCCTCTTTTATACTTGACTGTCTCTTCAGCTATCCTTAAACTGTCCTTAGTGAGACCATATTCCTAGTCACTAACCTGTCGTCGTGTCCTCCAAGAGGAGTAATGAGATGGGACAATGGGATGGAACAGCTTTGTTTCTGTTTCTTAGGAAGTGGTGGTCATCCTGGATGAGAATACCATGTAACGAGATTTTTAAAATATTGAAAGACTGTGGTCACTCTCTCTGAGGGGAGAGAAATCTCATCTTTCCCTTGACATCAAGCATAGCATGGGGAAAAAGTGGCGTAATCCCCGATATACTTCTGCTTGTTTTGATGAGGATGCATGTGAATCCATCATGTTTTATTTTGCTAGTGATTGAACCTTCTCTGAGACCTGTATAGACAGATTTATATGTAGCAAAATTAAACACTTTGAAGATTTTTTTTTTTATTAACACACACACACACACACACACACACGACTCATCCTTCCTCAGCCTCACCAAATAGAATAAAAGAATAGATGTTTTATTTTCTAGTCCTTAGCCCTTTCTCTTACCAACTTGGAGACAAGTAGCTCAGATGCCATTTTACTGTCCAACATTAACTGGCAGGAAAGTGCTAAGAAAGTGAATTAATTGAGTTTGGACTGCAGCGGTGTTGAGTAACATCACGCACTGACTTGTACTCTTCATTAGACTTCTTGATGCAAAGGTGGTACCTGTGTTTTAACGGTACCTATGTTTTAATCTTGCCTCACACAAACTTGGGCAAGGAAGATAAAGCACTCTGCTGTGTAACTGAACTGCTTCATAGGTGCTAGAGTCCTGGGGAATGGTCTTTATACCACCTCCAATGGCTCTAGCACATCTTAAATTGTGTTACAAGTAATTCAGCTTAAATTTCACCACTCTCAAGGCACCTGGTCATTCGCAAAACCAGGTTGGTGTACATCTATTATATAGATTAAAACCCAAAAAACTGACTAAGTAAGTTTAAGTACGTATAATTAATTACAAGGATATTGCTCATTTTCATGTCCCATATAAACACTTTGTTCCTTGCTTTAAATGCAGAAGCCCTTAAAGGGGTGGGGGGGAAAAAAAAAAATCTGTTCTCACCCGCTGTTCTGAAAGATGGATCCTATTCTCCTCCTGTGACACTGGCTAATTCTGGTCTTGGTTGATCAGTCTGATGCTGTCATGTAAGAACTGTTTAAACTAGAAGCTCCACCTGCTATCAGCGAGAGACTGCAAGCCCGACGCAACACTTCCCTGCAGCTATTGGTATGGAGAGGAGAAGTCTCCGCAATGGTGTGTGGGACGAGGAAGAGTTATAGTAATATAAGCAATACTGAGAGAAGGGACTACAGCGAGTTTTGGCCATCTCTATTTTATTCTGGTTGGCAGACTGGAGTAGCAGCCCCTCTGAGTATGGTGAAGCAGAGGCTGCTTCTCACTGTAGTGGGGAGGAATAGGATAAAGTAGGTGTGGAGCTATAGTATGATAAGAGGGAGTTATACAGGAGTTATACAGGATGAGATAAGAGCTAGTTCTATTTGTAGAAGATATGGAGTAGAGTTTGGCAATATACATGTGTACATATATATGGGATAGAAGCAATGCAAGCTCTATGACGTTATAGAAATTTGAGTAAAGCAGTTCAGTTAGGCAAGAGCATGTTAAGGGATCAAAGATGACTGAATCAGGACATGGAGAGAGAACAACTTGTTAGAGATGGTGAAAGTACAGCCACGTTATGTGGGAAGATAAGGAACATCTTGGAAAGTGCGAGGGGTGAAGGAGGGAGACTGAGTGTGCCACTCAGCTGTGTTGTGTATGGAGGAAGAACAGAGAGAGCTTTAGAGCAAAGGGACTAGATGAGGAACAGTGAGCACAGGAAAGGCTGTCCTGTAACCGGCATCCCTCGCAGGTGGTTGACCAGGGAGCCAGGTGTACCCTCTGGTTGAAAAGCATGAGTATGGTGTTTTCATACCTGCTGAGGAAAGGGATGGAAGCCATACAAACATACGGCAGAGGTTTTATTTGTGACTTTCCATATCTTTTGAGGTGAAAGGCTTTGTATGTTGCCTAAGTAGGCATGGTTCTGTGATGTGTCTTCAAGGCACCAAGGAAGCAAGGCAAGGAAGACTGAGTTTCAGCTGTAAAAGATGGCAGCGGGAGGGGCTAGATACTTTTAGATAACCTAACAACTCATATGTCAAATCCATCCTTCCAAAGGGCCCAATACTGCAAACAACCAGTAACTTGTAATAGCGTTACTTTTGTGAATGTTTTTAAGATGCAGGTCTTCGTGCTGTAGTTCTTGTGTAAAAAATACAACTCAGACCGGAAGATTTTTTTTTTTTCTAATCTTAGACCAACTGTTTTTCTATACCTGAGGTGGGAGAAAAATATTTTAAAGTTTGTTTACAAATAGTGCTGTATATTTTAAATTCTACAAAGTTAAGATATCCTTATTTGTGCTGAATTTCCTGTTATTACCCTATTCATCCTTGTTTCACAGTAGTACGTTGGTAACAGAGTAAATATGCACAGATTTCATACTCTTCATCTTGTCTTCACCAATCTCATGGCATTGTCATAGATGCTACTATCTTGTTGTGGCGCTCTCACTCTACCTCATTCTCTGTTTTCTAATTCTGCAGATAACAATTGGTCTCCATTGTGATTGATTTACATATTAAACATTTACTCTAATTATTTTCCTGTCCTTAGTTATGCAACAACACTGTGCCTGGCCAGCTGTGAGACATGGTGAAAACTTCAGTGCTTGTGCCCGGTGGATTTCTATTTCTTGTGTCAGCCCTCCCAGGTAGTGCCAGGAAACAGTATCTCCCAAACCTGTCAAATCTATCACTCTTCTAGTTCAAATGTTGACATGTCTCGGTAAAGCACACTTTAAACAGATCTGTTCTCTGTCACTGCCATGACAGTAATACATGAATCCACAATCACAGTGATTTTAGAAACAGACAGACAATGTGAACTGTAAAAGCCTGATCCTGTTAGAGCTTACTTGGATGAGTATTTTAAAGGGAATATTTTTGCGCTAACCTTTTTGAGAGTATTGCGTGCCTCTGATCCTGAATCTCTTGTTTCTTTCGGATGTCTTGATTCCTTATCTTGACTCTTCAAATATTCTTCATTTTTCTTGTGGCTACCTCAGTCTATTTGCTTGAGTTTCAAAGCCTTTTACTAAAGAGGCTGCCACATTGTGTCTAGATATCCAATAATGTGATCAATCGCTACTCCCCTTCCACTGAGCTGAATGCCAAAGTCACAACAGATGTTGTCTGAAAGAACGCAACACCATTTATTATCTCACTGGACATTAAAGATAGAACTACATTTATTGTATATGTAAGAAGAATCTGCTGACAGAAGAAGCCCTTGAATGCTAATACCATCCCATAAGGAAACTGGGCTAGAGATTAGTGACGACAACAGTATCTGTGAGTATGGATAACCAGTTGTATGTGTAATTACTGATTTGACTGTGTAGTACTGCACTACAGTAGTTTTTTGCACTCTTCTGGTCCACTGTACACTGTTCCTAATAGGCATAGTCTAAACCAAAATTCTGAGTATTGTACTGATTGTTAACGTATCTTGTTATAGTGGGATGAAATTTCTGGCTTATGAATTACCAAAGGAAATGAGTTTCTGTTTGGCTCAGGAAGAACTGTTTTGCCATTCACCGTCTCATGGGCTGAGTGTTTACCAACTAGGTCCCAGCGACCTACCATAGTAGCTTAGTAAATACCGATACTTACCTTTAACAGAGTTGACACTAAAATTTCACGAGTAGGAATAATGTCTCCTTATGACTGTGTGAGTTTTCATAGTTCCGTTTGAGTTGTTTCTGATGTTGCTGAGGACTTGTTACCTGTAATTGGATGTGTTCAATATGAACATGCTAATGGTCAGATTTAATTTTCTCACTTTTCTGAGAGAGTTGCTTTAGGTGTGAACTTTAAGAGCATAATACTTCAGACACAGGGATAATTTTGCTCTGTGGATAGTATACTCATCGGACTATTGGTTTGAAAAAAGTTGTGGATTTGCCTAAAAGTTCAAAGGATCCTTTAAATTACTGTCTATTCCATTCTGAAGCTTTTAGAGGTTTTTTCATGTGACTGTCTGCCTAGGCACCAAGTTTGAAATTCACCCCGGCCACAGCAAAAAGCAGGCTAATGTCCATGTTGAATTATTTAATGTTATGGAGTTATTGGTAATAGCATTACCATTGTTACTAAAACGTTCCTGTTGATTCCAAATACCTTTTGCATTGCAGGTTCTGTGCAGAGGTATGCACATTGCTCTCTTCACATATAATGCTAGCTTTTTACGAACAAGATTAAAAGTAGTATAGTGGCATTTCTTTGCAATTTTCTCC
This sequence comes from Dromas ardeola, assembly GCA_013398915.1. Taxonomy (NCBI): domain Eukaryota; kingdom Metazoa; phylum Chordata; class Aves; order Charadriiformes; family Dromadidae; genus Dromas; species Dromas ardeola. The sequence goes on along the minus strand of VYZM01022232.1, from coordinate 86,025 downwards.
AAATTACCTTAAAATTTAAGGTATGTGGAATATAAGCACCAAAAGAGTATCAGTAACATTTAAGCTTCTAGTGGGTAAGGAAATCTGGCTGTTTCGTTCTGTTCAGGTGCATACCTCTTGTAAGATGAAGGCGTAAGTTAATTTTCAGTTCCTTTGATACAGTAATGTCTCCCTAATGGAACTATGGAACAACATTAGACAGGTTTCTCAACACCTCCCAGAAGGCTGTATAAAATATAGTTTGTCACGATAGTCTCCTCCAGTTTTTAATATTATCTCCTTTTCTGTAGTAATAGTAGCCTATGTGCAGTGTTTTCACCACTTTACAGACTGATAATGAGTGAACGTTCATGTGGTCTGTTACACAACACTAAGCTCTTATTTCACTGTCTGCAGTTATGTTCAGTAAGTACAATATGAACATCATCTCAATTAACAGAGTACCTTTAGGGCTTTTCTTAGCCAACTGTTCTAGCACGCTTGTCCATACTGTCATCAGCACCTAATCAACTAATGATGGCTGAAAATGAGGAAGGCCAATCCCAATAAATCCGAAGGATAGTAATTTTTCTCTTTTAATGCCCTTCTCCCTCCTTCTTCCTTCTTCCTACGGCACATTGCAGTAAATTAATGTCATAGTGGTTATTACAGTAGCGCTGCTATGGCAAGTATTCAAGCAACGATCCTCGAATATTTTACCTCAGCATTTATTTGTCCATAAAATAAAATAGGATTTATTACAGTACTCTCTGCTTTGAGGACTGCATGGACAGCAGCTGTGACAACTCCTTATCTCCACTACAGGTAAAGATATAGGGGATGTTTCCCTGAAGCTAAAGAGAAACAAGGAATGTAGAAGTCAGTCAACTATGCAACCACAGTGTTACACAAATTGGTAAAATAAATAAATATAAGCATGAAAAAGCCTTGTACCTAATATGAACCCCAAGAAAAATCATTCAGTAGTTTTGTCCTTAAAAGGTCTCAGGAAATTAAAGGGGTATTCATTGCTTTGGAGATCGCTATATCCAAATCAGATACGGGATTTTGAGATCAAAAGATGGAAAGATAAATGTGAGGAATTATTTTTGCAAGCCCTATTCAGAGAGGGCATAAGAGAAGGAATTACAAATAGAAAAAAAATATCTTGGTCAATAAAATTTTACAGAGGTTTATGGTGAGTGTTGTTCACTTAAAAAATAAATGGTTTTGACTATTTGAAAGGCTCCACCTTACAGAAAAAGCTCCCAGATTATAAAACATTGGTTCTGAAGCCAGCCCTGTGGAGATATGACTGCTGGCTTAGAGATATTCATATTTTCAGCTGCATGTAAATTTCTGTGTGTCATTAACATCTCTGAGCTCTGTAATTAGGTCTCGCCTGATCTGGTTATAGTTTCTGTACATTATGAGTATGTAAGCCTCTCCAGGGAAGCACAAGGCCAGCCTTACAGGGTTTCCCCTTTCTGTTCCACAGTTTTGCTCTTATTTTTAGCAAGCACATCCTAGCAACTGCTTGCTTCGAGGTTACAGTGAGATCCCAGTGGCAAGTGTGAAAGGCTATAAAGCATTATCAGTCTTTGCCAGCACAAGTCTCTACCAGTACACCAAAGCTAGAGCAGCTCCTGCCTTCATAGACTCTGTAGTTTTTCCTACCTGGCACTCCTCATTTAAAATCTATTCTCTCAGTGTTTGTATTCCCCAAATTGCTCTCCAATTTCCAATTATAGTTATGATTTTGTTTTTGCATCTGGATTTTGGTAAAAGAAACAGATACTCTTACGATGCGAAACGTGTATGTAAAAACCTACCAGTGTTTGAAAGAATGTTCCTTTCTGAATAAATATTAGTTCGTGAAATGAAATATAACATGTAAACCAAAGTGTTTGTCCTTCTGTTCTGCTTCTCACTGGTAAGCATCAGAGAGTCCACGTACAAAGGGAAAAGTGGTTTATTAAAGGTTGTTTGCATTTGGATTAGTTTGTTCAGAAGGCCTTGTCTTCTAGCATTATATCCAAGAAATGCTGTCCTCAATATAAGGAAGTGCTCATTCCATGGCCTGGCTGCTTTTTGATTTTTGTTGAATGTGGTTTCTGCTTAGGTATAACAAAATATTGGATAATGAAGATAGAAAGCCAATAAAGAGGAAAAGAAAATATACAGAATCGCTTAGAATGAATTCTGTGTGTAATTACTTGCATTTTTGCTAACTACTGTGTAAACAACACTTCTAACAGGGAAAATTGGAAACTTGAAGACAAATCTGCTTAGGGATATAGCTTCAATTTATTACACAATGATAACTGAAAACTTTGTTTCTGCTGCGTTGCAGTCAATTTCCACTGAGCTCACACTCTGAATGTGTGATTAATCATATGAGCACTGGGGTTGCCAATAAATACCAAAACCTTAAAACTATAACAACTTGCTCATTTTGTGCGGTCATTCCAAATAGCTAAACAACCAGAAATTGTCAATGTACACCAAGATCAATGCTCCAGGGTTTCTACATAAGATTGATTTCCCTCTCTGAGGATTTCATCTCTCTCATCAACAAAAACATTTTGTCCTCCCTAAATAATCCAATCGAATGCCATCCTCCTGTGGAACAGTGAGAGGTTTAAATTGTTTGGATTAATCTCTGCTTTGAGGTGGCCTGGAAAGTCTCTGTAACTCAGTCAAATATAGCCTGGAGGGAGAACTGCTGTGGTCCGATATTTTCTAAAAATAAACAAATAACAAGAGTGTCTAAAAATCATGTTGTGGTTTAAAAATAATACATGTGGGAGAAAATACATTTTAAAGCTCTTTGCTTCCAATGCAGAACATAGTAATTGTCAGTGTATTCCTTTTTTTTAAGGCCTACAAGCTCCTCTCCATTGGAGACGGGGAAGGAGAATGGGAGCCACGGGAACAGATTCAGGTGACAGAACAGAGAAAGGGAACCGCAGAAGCCCACAGAGACCTTCCCCAGAAGATGAGTGGAGCAAATCAGAGGTGAGACTAAAGGAATCATTACCACCCATAGTCTTTTCCCTTCTACGAACAGTAAATACACAGGTAAGGCTTAATAGAAATATGCTGAGTCGTTCAGATTCTGCTTCTCTGTCTGCATCTCCTTCAGGAGATAATTTTGCACATTTGCAGTTGGGAAAGACCAAGCAGAAGTGTTGTTTCAAAGGAAGCTTTGCAACCAATAGGGCAGGTTGCAGGCAGGCAGTATGACAAAGACCACTATAGCACAGATGACTGCTTTCCATAGTTTTCTTGTCTACTATGCAAAACAGCCTTTCCACAATCTGCATAACATTGTAAATTGGATCAATAGACATTTTGTGATCTTTGTCCAACACGTTCTGGAAGGAAGATAGAGCACAGACCCAGGTTCTTAATTAATTCTGTGTTTGCTATAATTAGGGTGCATTAAGAAGATCAAGTTCTATCCCAAGTACACTTGAAATTGCATCATTTCTTTTTAAACATTTGGTGCTTCTGGAAGCGTTGGCCAGCAGCTCTCAGGACTGGCACCCCTGTCCCCACAGCAAAGCACAAGGGTCAAATTTTGCAACGGTGCGTATTGACTGTATTTGGAGGCAGCTGACTATAAGCACATGAGCAGGCAGGCCAGTCTGGGAAACAGTTGTTCTTGGAATTTTGTGTTGAGATTTCCAGAACAGGGGTAGGTTTGTGTCATCCTTAATAGACTTTTGGGGCTGAGGTGAACAGTTGGTGTTTAAATGTTGGATTGAAGTTACCAAAATGATGGACACAAAGGCCAAGCATGATTTTCTTGGACTGGTACTAGCTCAGAAATGTTAAAATATCTGTGCTGAAACTCTATATAACATAGTCTCTCTAAGTGGAATAATTTTTAGTTAGGTTATGGGTTACGTTATCTTAGTCTCAAAGATCAACAACAAAATGGCAAATTTGCTTTGAAGGAACTGAATAATTCTTTATAAACAGGCAAAGAACAGATTGCTCTGGAAAATATAAATATTCTTACAGTATCTCTGGTCTTAGCTTTTCCTTGCTCAGAATGTAAACTTTCTGACTCTTCTGTTGCAAAAATTTCTCCTATGTAGAGCTGTACAACAAATCTTAGCGATGCCATTGTACATACCACTATAGATTCAATTTGAACACAAAAATATTTTCAGTAAGATGAAGCATAAATTTCTGCTTTGTAAACATTGGAAAGGTGGGAAATGCATATGAAAGAAATGACTGAAGGAAGAAAATATCACTTTATTCTACTGAAACCTAAAAATAAATTCAAAGGGGCATGCCTGCTACTCTCAGGAGTACGTATGGATTTCTTGCTGACATTAGATTCTCCAAATTGAATGTCAGACTCACCAAGAACGGGGATCGGGGGGAGGGCGGGGCTGCACGGGGGGTAGGTTAGGAGGCTAAACTTATTATTAGAAGGGCAAGATGAAACATCATGATTATCATTAGGAAAACCTCTAAAACGTTTGTACATTATCTTGGGGCAAATACAAGTGTCACATGTTAACAACATTTAGGCAAAAATACCATGCTATATTGTTATGCCCCTAGGGCCCTATCTACTTAACAAGAAGATACTGTAGAGTGCGCATGCACACCAGAAATTTACAATTTCCTTGAAAGGCAGAGATAAGTATTTTTGGGGCTCTCGCACACAAAAGAATAAAATGAAGCATTAGTTATGTATGTTGCTAGACGACAGTGTCTTTAAGTCCACTCATAGATTTTTGAACTAGATATATAACAATTAAACAGACGAATATGTAACGCACAAAGATTCCATTCTTTTTAAACAAAAGAATAAGTAAATATCCTATCTCTATTTTTATTTTATTTTTTTTAAATTAAGTCAGAGTGAAAGGAAGTCATTAAGTAGGCACCCAGTTGAATTTATTCATATGAAGTCCACCGGACAAATTAAAAAGCCCTCTAAGTTTGCATCAGAATGGCTAGAAACATCTGCCAAACGGCCAGAGGGTACTGGTAGTAAAAATACTTCACAGCTGTCAGATCTCAGTCTTCAGCTTGCGACAGAAGAACAGTATAAACTAATAAATGAATAGTTGTACATATCATCCCTTTTCATTCTTTTTACGTTGGAGAAAGTAAGCCTCTGATCACACAATGGCGAAAACACAAAGTTAAAAGACAGGGGTCGGGTTTCTTATTTTAAGGGACACATACAGAAGGGTGTCACTGTACTGCTGGGTGTCAGTGAACCATTCATCAAGACTCCTCTGAATCTGGAACCTTACTAAACTTTCTCTCACATCCTTATTAGTTGCAGCCCAGCCTTGGATCCTCTAAACTGCTCTGTATTCCTACCTACCAAGCAAACCCAGCCTACCAGCTATGCCCAGCCCAGAAGCGGCCACCCAGCCAGATTGCAGAAATGCGTGAAGGAAAATCATACCTATGTGAGGGAGAAATAGTTTGTGGGAGTAACCTTAATAGGACTTGATAGGTCACTAAATCTTAAAGCAGTCATTCAATAAAGAGAACAAAGCAAAAAAGCTTAAACTAGCATATAAGTAATTTTTATATATATCTATATCTGTATAAAACGTCAATGCAACTAACTGTATACATTTATTAGAAATTAAATAAGATCTGTTTGGACAAGAATTTTGGAAAATATCTAAAAAATTATCTTGTTACAACTTCTAAAATGAAGAAAAAAAACCAGAAGAGATCCCTCTGTAACACTTGGAAATTGACAAGAAAGAAACTCTGAAAAATCATACTGTCAGCACCGAAAAACCTAGAAACATTATTAGTACAAGATAAATCACAATTTGAGACTACTAGATTCTCAAAGAGCCCATGCAAGAGATGGGCACATATGTGAGTGGTTAGAGGGTCAGGATCTAAGAACCAAGTGTTTGGCTTTATTTTTTAATAAATCATGCAAAAAAATAATATTTGAGGAAATAAATTTACAGAATACAAATTCAGGAATGCTAATTGCTGAGAGTTCCTTCATGTACTCCAATGTGTTAAAAGATGAATATTCAGCGATTTAATAAGGTCATGATCAGTCATGTCCAATGAGGAATAATTGTTGTGGAACGGAAGAGAGAATACATCAGTACCGAGCCTTTTAGTATGACTCCTTTATGAGCTAAACTTGTCCTTGCAGTTAGCCATGCAGTCCAAAATAAAGCATGTTCTGGGAGTGGCGTGGCTCAGAGAGGCAGAGGCTAGCATCCCTGTGGTTATGATTGTAGGAAACAAGTTTGGGCTTGCATATTCTCAGTGGGCATCTGGGAAAGTAGCAAGGGCAGACCAATGTTTGCATTTCCTCCCCTCAAATGATCCTGCCTGAGCTCAGCAACCACTGCGCAGGCTGCAAAAGGGTAGTGTGAGCGTGCTGGTTACCATTCCGACCTGCAGAGATGGCAGATCTCACTAAGTGAAGTTGGTGAGTGTGTACCAAGCTCTGACAACGGCCTCCTCGGAGACTGATAGTGCTTTGCCCTGCTGCAGAGGTGGGCGAGTGTGAACTAATGAACCAGGCTGTCCCCTTACATGGGGAGTAACTACACAGCATATCTCGCTGTTGGTTGCCCTTCAGTCTTTCTTCCTTCAAGGTAAAGTTTTTCTGGGTCACTTTAGCCCTATTGAGTATCCATGTGACTGCCTTTCCTCAAGCTGGAACAAAGGCCCGTCACAGTCTGTCTGTAAATAAATGATCCAAGGTCACGGGGGATCTCACAGAAAGGAATGGAAATCTTAATGTTTTGAGACAATATCTAGAAGTGCTTTCTTTGAGTCTCCTCACTTATGTAAGTAGTTCAATTAATTTGAGAACGAGCAAGGAAAATTTGACAACATCTCTTCTGCAAGTATATCCTTAGACCCCCTTGTTACGCTCTTGCAGTTTCTAGTATACTATTTTTAAGTATTACCAATTTGGCTTTCTCTTCCAGAGGTTACATTCCTTTTTGGAGTATCACTTAAGTCTTCCTGTTCATTGTGGTTAAGCTGAGAAGCACATAAATGCATAAGCTAATGTCCCGATCAGCATCTGCTTTATGACTGTACTCCTTTTATCACATTTGTCCATAATGTTATTCTGTTCATTTTCCAGTATGGAAAGTAGCAGAGAGAGGCCCTAATCCTACATTTGTCCATATGGGCTCCATAACCCACACTGGGATTTTGTTATTTCAGTAGTATTGCCAAGTGCTATGAACAGCCAAAACATTTTGTGTGTGACATTTTTTCAGAACTTCAGTCTCTAGGTGCCTGCTTTTTTTTTTTTTTTTTTTNTTTTTTTTTTTTTTTTGTTCCTTATTCATGACAATTCCTTAAATGGTTAATGGTTCAAACCTTGAAAATACAAGCCCCGTGTTTGGGGAATGCTGTGATCTTTTTTTTCTCTCTCAGGGTGAAAATACAGAGGTTTGCATCTAAGATAGGCATATTTCTCTTCTGATACCTTTCTGTACTTTGGATGCTTGTTCAGGCTTCGTGGCATGTACATTAAAGTTATGGAAACATAGTAACACTTTAAATTAAGGTGATATTTATAAATATTTTATTATTTATACAGCATTTGATAACATGCTTGTAAAAAAACTTGGAAGTATGCATTGAAACAGCGGACAAACTATTTGAACAATACTTACATCTTAAAATATTGTTGTAACAGCTTATCGCCTTGCTGTGGCAGCATTTTAAGCATTTATTGATGATGCATTTTATAACATGCCTTACAATAAGTTATTAAAGGATGTAGTGGCACCAACTAATCATTTCATAAACATGAATAAACCATTTATACAGGACACCTTAATTTAAAGTGCTTGTAGAAACTTGCATAAAATGTTTTGAACAGCTGACATGCAGTATTGGTGCTTCGTGTAGTGCCAAAGTGGTGTCATGTCCTAGTATACGCAAGAGTCTTATATGGAACTGGAGCTTTATTGCTTCCAGTGATATAGCTGGGAACCGCACAACAATTTGAAACACAAAATGTTGTAAATCTCTTCCGGAAGAGAATATGAGGATGTGCATAAGCAACATCCAGGAAATTTTGATGACAAAAACATGTTATTGCGGTTTTCATATTTAAGAAAAAAGGAAGAAAAAAAAAATCTCTTTGCTTTTAACAATAATACAACCTGTGTGTAGGAAAACACTGTTCAGAGATAGAGTATATATTTAACACCTTGTCAAGCAATTAAAAGACCATGCGTGATGATCAAAATTCAGTCAGCAAATAAATAATCTTTATATGCCAAAGAAAAACTATTTATACCATCAAAATAGAACTCTGAGACATGTAGGAGGTAAATATTAAGAAAGAAATTTGTACAGTAATACTGAAATCATTCTAGAAATCAGAAGATGATGTCAGGTAATTAAAAATCCTATGAAAAACACTGCTGCAATTCTTACTGTTAGCTGTGATTTACTAGGAGCATTTAAAGCAATGCTAAAAAAAAATAATGAAGTCATACCTTATTCCCCTCCCCCTGCAGATATAGATTTTATTTGACCTATTGCTTTAAAACAGAATGGCTTAAAAAAGCGCTCTTTACATGAAAAAACTCAAAGACAAAAGAGAGAATGCAAATCATTTCTATATTACATATATGTTGCTCCATTTGGCAAAATCAAATTATATCTTTTCATCTCCTTACTGTAGAACAAAAACAGAGCAATATTATGAAATTTTGCAGGGCTTTATTTCTAGGCGTCTTTTGTGTCCAGTCTTTTAAACTCAGGTTTTTCTGCCTTTTTTACTGACAAGCCCACAATTTTCAGAAAAGAAAGCTAGCATTAATTAAGACAGTGCCAGCTGTAATTTTCTTGGGAAGTAAATTTCTGCACAACTAAAGGTTACAGAGACCTTTTCACTGTCAAAATTTACTACAGCCTGTGAATGTTAATGTTTCTAATGAAGACATGTTCTCTGTCCCTGAACTTAAAAGTACCCTGAGAAGAAGGCAAAGAGAAAAAAAACTCTATTTGACGAATGTATCTGGAGTCTGTGCATTAATGCAGGGTTATGCCTGCTGGTGCATATTGTAATTATAGTGTTTGGATAGCCTTGTTTTCTAAACAAGGAATATTGCTATAAATTGGCAATTTTGCATGAAGAGTAGGCTTGTAGTAGGTGCCTTATGTTACAAATAAGACAGTGGTATAATAAGCATTTAACCCATTAGACTTAGGGATATTCTCAGCTAAATCTGGAGAGGAGCTGTAATATAGAATATGAAATGAAAAGGTGCTTTCAGTCTTTATATGAATGCAGCAGAAGAACACATTCGTTATTTGTACTTCTAATGACAAATTTTTTCTCCATTTTAAATGAAATCAGCTGCTTCTAAAGAGAAGTATCTGGCTTTGCTTTTCTGTTTGTTTGAAGTTGATTATATAGCAATCAAATATATATTTGCACAGGTTTTGTTGTTCTAGGAATGTGCATTTTTCCCTGTCCTTAAGGTATTTACTGCCATGCAAAGTGGCAAATAAATGGAAAAATCAACATTACTGAAAAGTTGATATTCTTCAATTCTTGCTGCCATATATTTTATGTATATTTTATTTTTCTATTCTTTGTATTTTATTTTTCTAAAGCAGAATGACAGTCTTTAAAAAAAATTTGCTTGTTGTCTTGTGCATGAGGTTCTCAAAACAAAAGCTGCTATTGTGTGAAATTACTCTTGATTACCCATGCAGCATCCTGGTCAATATGGGTAGAAAAACAATGAGCCTAGTTCATGACTGTATTGGTTAAAAATGGTAAATGCAAAGGAATGCAGATTTTGCAACATTTTAGAAATATGATCCTAATGATATGCAGATCATATCCATGTTTAATGTGGAGTTGTTTTGAAAATGGGGCATTAGATTGCAAACTGAGTGTTTTTTCTGCATCAGAATGTTCAGGTAGCTTTCCTTTCTCTTTCTTGCCCTTCCCCCCCCCAGTTTTCAAGACTTAAGAGCCTAGGTTTTCAAGACACTGAGCTTTATGGCCAGAAATGAGCCAGCCTCTAATATTTCTTAGGAGAAGGCAGTAAGTATCACAAGATTGCAAGTGGCTATAGCAATTCTATCCAAAGAGCAATGGAACGTCAGATACGTTTGTGTCAGCCTTTGTGGCGGTGGCAGAGCCTTGAAGTCGGTTGTGGAGTGTTTTTGCCAGGCTGTTGATTTATGTATCAGCTGCATTGATGAGGGTTGGCTTCTCATTCTGCCCATCAGCATTAGGGAATAGGATGGAGCACTGGGACAAAAACGTGGGAAATCAATGTCTTTGTAAATATCTATATGGACACTAGGATAATCTATTAAAAGCCATGACTATCCTATACCAATAGAGATATCAGATCTCATTACCCATCCAATTCCTTTTTGCAACATGTAAATTGGACTTCATTTTGACTCTCTCCCAGTCCAACACATGCACATTACTGCTGAACGCCCCTTCAAGATATCTCAAAAGCATATATTTCATGTCTTCATCAGTTTAATCTGCTACATGGTCAGTAGTTCAGAATAATTATTTAAGATCTGTTGGCTAATAAGTCAATATACTAGGTACTGTAAGTCCAGATAGTAACTTGGTATGGCATAGTTAATAGTCTTAGAGCACTGCAGAATGAGATAAAAACGATGCAATACTGGTAGGCTGCTACCTGTAGGCAACAGTCACTGAGAAGGAATATTGGGCAAATAATCTTTTCCTGGGAAGAGGCATGGCTCGGCAGCATAAACAGCCAAGCTTGTGCATAGCCTGAGATTGGAAGGATTCTTCCAGGATATCTGAGCTTTTATTTAGGGATTGCACGTGGATTTGCACAGATTTTAGCTACACTTAGACAAATCACCAGAGACATCATTATTGCCTTTTAAAAAGAGCTTGTTTCCAATTGATTTAAACGTGTTCCTAATTGACTTGATCTGAGCCCAAATAGTCCTTGTTCAAGTGAAATAAGTACATCATCCATTTCCTACTTGAATTGGTTTCAGATCTGACCTATAGTGGAGCCAGTGTAACTTGGTATAATGGTGTAAGCCTTAAGCCTTAAAGGAAGCCTTGAAGGTAGCCTTAAACTTCCTAATGGGAGTAAATTTAAGTAAGAAAAATATGTAAGTGAGCATTGCCAGATGAAAATCATGTTTGGAAACAGGAGCTGGAGAAAGTGCCATAAAACCACGTCACTAAGGTAACAGATCCCTTTGCCTATACATGCTCTGAGCAGCTACCCTATGTCCTTTAGACTATTAGGACTTGACAGAGACTTTGAAGGAAAGTATGCAAGGACTCAGGAAAAAAATGTAGTTAAAACTTAATAAGAAATTAGAACATCTGAACTGTTAAAAGTTATTTTAATTGTTCTGCGTTTTACTATGAAATACAGAAATATTAAGGCCTTGTTATTCCTTCTCAGGTAGAAAAACCTGGAATGTCATTTTCTTCTGTTCTCATCAATTATTCCTGCTGATTAGGAATCATTAGGAAAAAAAAAAAAGCTAAAATTTTAGCTTACTCTGTTAATTAAGGCTGTATACCCCAACCCTGTTTCTGCTGAATTCTCTTCTTAGTAAGCAAAGAGAAATGCACTACTGGGGCATGGTTAGAGACGGACAGGGATCTGAAAATATTTAAATCTATAGTTGAACTTTCCCTGCCTCTTTTTTTTTCTCCCCCGCCCCCCGCCCCCAACCTTTTTCCTCTGATACTTGTAAAATATCTTGGAGAGGGACAAAATATTTAACTTGAATTCCTTTTGGTATATCAGGGACACTATCATTTTCAGAGCAGAAAATCTGTTATAAGAAAATCTCCTGCTGTGTTTCGTCTTAGATGTCCTCAAAACTAAAGATGGGAAATCAAGAGAAGTGAAAAAAAGAAAATAGGAGCCATCTATCTTGGT
>VYZM01022232.1:38881-54243 GCA_013398915.1 Dromas ardeola | reverse complement strand
CCCCGCCCTGCTTTCTCTGGAATGCTTGTATCTTCTCCTGTACAGTAGGTTTCCTCCTTGCCAAAGCAGCTTCATATGTTTCATGGTTTTCTGCTCTTCTGAACTGGAACATGTTCTTGTGTGCTGCTAAGAGCACATAGCTTTGGAGGATCTGCAAAAGACAAGATATTTCATGCATTCCTTTCTGAGGTCTATTTCTGACAGTCCCTTGAAACCAATTCAGAACTCTCCCTAATTATAATAGGACAGGTTTGTGTCTGCTTTCAGTCAATAAAGCTTTGTTCTGCCTCAGGGATTTTACTTGTACCTGATTATATAATGGAGGCTAGAAGCAGGAGGCAATAGTAATTTTAATCCCTGACTATCTTTCATTCAAATAAAAGGCGCATAGAGTTTGATTGAAAGGAAGAAATGTGAATACGGTACTACTAAAGGAAACATTCTACACTGAGAAGTTCTGCTGGGTGGGACACTGACCTCCCCCTCTATTTTCCCTTTTTAAAATGTTTTGGGGTTTGATATTGGAGAGTGTGTTTTAAATGGTAACTGAGTATGTTTTAAATGGTATTCAGAAAGCTGTAGTACATTGTGGGAAGCGTCCAACACATGGTGTGCAGCTCTGGGGTGAAGGCTGTCGGTTCCAGCAGCAAGTACTTGTCGGACTGGTTCAGTTCTCCCAGTGCACAGACCCAGCCATCCTGGAAGGTGGGAAATGTTAAGGTCAAGCAAACCCCCTGTCTACTGAATTTAGTGACATGTGGAAGTGGAGGAGGTTTGGTTCAGACCGGACCTTCTACCTTTTCAAGCTCTGGCAATAATTAGGAGTATTGCTTTTGGTGCTTCAAACAGTGCCTCCATAGTGAATGATACAGCAAAAGCCACGCAATGGGAATTTAATCAGATGAAACAAAGGGGAGGGTAGGAGTGGCCTAAACTGAAAATCTGGTTGAAAAAAAACCCAAAACAAAGCCACTCAATACTGTATTGCTACAAGCCTGGGTTTTGTGATCCCTATTTTTCACTTTATAGCTTTCTTCAGATATTTGGTTCTGGACTTAGAAGCTTGAGGTTTCCTCTGTCAAAGCAGTGCTGAAAAGCTGACACTTACATATAACGTTTCAAACACAGCATGGTAATTATTTTTCTGTTGTTAACACAGAGTATATTCTTTAATTTTTTAATAGTTTTTCTAAAAGTAATGAAAACTATACTGTAACTTAGGAAAAGTGCTAGATTTTTTTCTTGGTAAAACTGTTCCGGAAGCCAATGTTTTCAGAGAAAACAATCCTAGCTCTGCATCCTGTGATGAATGGTTAGTTATCCCATTGTTAATTCCTGGTCTAAAAATTAAAATAAAAAGGGGTATAGTAGAGAGGAAGGGGAACTACATTTAGATATTGAGGTTCATGGTTTTATTGTGCAGCTCTAAAAGGAAGGAGTTTTTATTGCTTAAAGAGAAATTAATTTATCAAGGTACTCAACTCACAAACTGATAACAACAGATCCTCCTTACAGTGCTCCTCGAGACTCGGTTCTGCAACCCAAAGCTTAGAGTCAAGAGTGGGAAACCAGGAGCAATAAAGGAGCAAAAACATTCTCCTTACTTTTTGTATCTGGGTCATCTTAATTGATCCCAGCAGACTTCCCCATTGCTGGACTACCTCAATCAACCCACCTACATCCTCACCTGGAGGAACTTGTCTCTTTTCCTAGCAGCTGAGGCAATACCTTTGGGAAAGAAAAGGTTTCCTCTATTACTCAAGGGAAGATTTTTAACCTCGTCATTGCCGTATATGTTTCTGGGCAGTCACCAACACTTATACCTCCCAACCCACCATACATTCATTTATACTCCTAGAAAGGAAGATGTGTACTCTACAGCTGGAATAGATATTTTCAATAGGTATATATTTTATTGGTTTTCTTATCATTTCATGCACTTAGCTCAGTCTTTAATGTCTTTCTGAAAAATTTAGTTAGCAAGAGCAATAACTACAAAGCCTTTAAAATATATACAGTTTTAAAATACAGACCGCTGGTCTGAAGTGATTGAACCTATGCTGACACAGAGCAAAAAAATCACTCTTAACATGAATAGTAAATGTTGAGGTTAGAAAAATTTTTGTACAGTTGTCAGTTGTTGTAGAACTTGTTCGTGTGTGATGTTACATATTTCTCAGTGGAAGAAATATTGCAAAAAATCCTAAAGCTATTTAATAAGTATAGTGCCTTTTGCAGCGTTTTAGCCAAGTATAAAAAATCAGGAAGCATTAAAAACTTTTTAGGAAAAACCACTTGTGTTCAATTTTTACTTTCCGGTCTGGATATTTAAGTGAAATTCAGATAGGTTGTATCTAAACTTGTGGGTGCTTACACACTTTTCCAAGCATTTTTAATTTTACTACTTGAAAATGCCTTACCATTTTCTTTTCATAACAATCCATATTATTTAGTGGTTCGTGATGATCAGGAAAGATTCATTTATTTGTTTCGCACAGCTGTCCCTTTCGTCTGTATCTTCACATTCCCTAATAATCTCATAAGAGTTTTTACATCTGTGTAAATACCTGCATAACACGATGGTGATATCCTCTTTAGGTGAAAAGGAATAACTGTCAGTCTAATTTGGAAATGGCAAAAAGTGATTACCACCTGAAAGAATTTTGGTGTTCTAAATATTGAGCCTTGTTTCACCCCTTTCTGATGTCTTTCCTCATCTATTGCATCTATTTCTGAAATACCAGAATACAAATGCAATGACATTCAGATTACAGCTGCTGAAGTCAGAGCATTTGAATAATTCCAAATTAAGGATATAGTGACTTATCATGTCCTTAGTCTAGTGATCCTCAAATACTAACCTGTTCAACTGTCATGATGTAACACCCTACTACAGGCTGGACTTAAATACTAAATATGAAAAAGTCTGTAGTAGTGCTCTTCTGAGTATTAGACTGCTCTTTTTTTTTCTTCTTTTTTTTTTTTTTATTCTTTATTTTTATCAGTGGAGCTAGTAGTGAAACTAAAGACCAAGAAATAAAGTATGCTTTTAGCAGCATCTCACATGCAACCCTATGATACGCTTTCCACTAAACCCAGTCTTACTATTTGGGTTTTTTTTTGTTATCAATGTTTCAGGTGTTCGCTTTTCTCCAGAGCACTCCTATGCAAGCTGTTCAAGCAGCCTGTGCAGTTTAAGGGAGCTTGCTGAGCGTTGCCAGCAATATTCAGCACCAGAGGGAAGGGAACCGAGCAGTGCATCCTGCCACACACAGGGCAGCAGCTGTACTGGATGGAGCACTCAGTCCTAGCTGTGCAACCAGTAACTGCAGCCAGTAAGTATTCTTCCTGTAGCTTCCTTGGGACTTCTGACATCTACAAATTTAATGCATACATATAAAATGTTAAGGGTGTGCATTTTTCTGCTTCCCATAGCTGCACATCTCCCATGGGAGTTATTTAGACTCACCTGTTTAAGATGAAAAAAAATCTTAATATCGTTCTTATCAGTTACAGCAATGTTAAAGAACACAGCTTAGGATTTGTCAGACGGAGGTATCTGTAGTTTTGTTGTTTCTGCTTCCAGTTAAGCTTTAACATTTTTGTGTAGATAAGCTGTAACTTCTTTGTGTTTTTGAAGTCTATTTAGTGTAGTGACCTTGGCTTCGTACTACTGCAGTGCAGGCAGAAATCCTGTTGAAAAGATGAAAGGCAGAAACAGTCACAGCTTTTGAGTCATCACAGCTTTTAAGCAGTGATGTGGCCAGCTTCTTGCTTCAACCAAGATGACACCCAAAGCCAGGAAAAGCTTCAAGAAGAAATGCATATTGGACGGCTATCCCAAGCATAGAAAAGAACTGTGATACTCACTAATGCTGCCTGCTTGCAATACTTAGCCTGTGAATGGTTACTGAAACTGAAAAGTCACAATTCCACATCTGACGCATTGACCTCCTGGAAAACAGTAAATTCTAACATGCATTAGAATGCTGAAAACAGATTGTGTATGACAAATCTGTTAAAAGTACAGTTTGAGATTTGGTGGGTAATTCTGCAATCAGTGAAATGAAACAAAGGCTTGGTACTAAGTTTAACTATCCATTGGAGGAATAAGGAGCCACATTTCCCTGCATGTTAATTTGAATAGCAAAAATAAAGGAACGCAGTGAGAGACAATTACATGTGGAATCGACAAATTTAAGAGGTAATCTTAAAAAAAGAAATACAAGGTTGACTTGAGACTTCAGTAGCAGATCTGCATTATTCCATCAGGTTACTAATAGAGTTGGTTTAGTTTGTTTATGTCATATTAAATTCTGTTTGTATAGCTGATTAACAGAGGACAATATAGAAGGTAGTCTGTTCTAGCAAATGGCCTCAGAACCTGTTTATAGTTGTAAAATCTCTGTCCTGATGAGAAGAAAAGGGAGTGGTTTAAAGCAAGTAAGAGAAGTATGTCCATGATAATTCTGTGTCCACCACAGAACAGCAAGCTGTCCTTGCTTGCTTTCTTCTAATGTCCACCAATAGACTAGGTCTTCAAAGCTCCTCATTCAAGTCCTATCCATGCTAACACTGGGAATAGGTGCCAACATGCAAATACAGTACAAACACTGCTTGCCTCACTTCATCTTATTTTCATTCTTTAATGGCAATTTATAAGCAATTCTTATAGAAGATACTGTATTTTATTCCAGATTTAACTTTCTAAAGGATTTTTCATTTCCCTTTCTTTTCAATATATGTTTAAAATGTCCTGTCTAGAAATTATCTGGTACTGCTGGTATTTCATTCTACTGAACTATTGTTTTCATTTTGAGAGTCG
Source organism: Dromas ardeola (assembly GCA_013398915.1). Lineage (NCBI taxonomy): Eukaryota > Metazoa > Chordata > Aves > Charadriiformes > Dromadidae > Dromas > Dromas ardeola. The sequence continues at coordinate 49,418 of VYZM01022232.1, read as the reverse complement.
TCTTTTCCTTTCTTTTGAAATAAGACCTAGACTAAATACCAAAATTCTTTCAGTGAATATTATGGCTGAGTGCACTAAAATATAAAAACCTTGATTTAAGTATTTTTGTATTCAAAGATCATAGGCAAGTGTTCATTTGAAGGTTCAGTGGCATTTTGAAATGAGAACATCATATATAAAGATGTCAGAGAGGGAGCCTCCCACAGTGAGGTTGAAAGAAAAAGAAGAACAGAATGAACAGAAGAGTTTCTAGGTTCCAAGGAATTTTAACATCTCATTACTTTAGATTACTCTACATATAATTTTCCAATATTTTGTATTATAGATTTTGAATGTATTGGTTAAAATTACTTCATGCCTGACATCAATTTAGTCTTATTCATTATCTCCTTTAAATAAAATCTTAAAAATAGCTGGTTTCAGTAAATGAGCAATTTTCTGATCGATGCAGATTCTTCAACATTTCCAAGGCGAACTTGCTGTAAATGAAAACATAAAGACTAGGAGGTAGCAGTCCCTCAGCATTTCTTGAGCAATCTAGTATTATATGAATTTAAGTAGTTATAGTTTTTACTATGTTTTTTTGCAGTTTATACTATATTTTATTGCATCCAAGATTTTCATAACCCTACAATTGAAGCTCTTGCTACCTAACTAAGCAATTCTGACTTTCTTTGTCTAATGACAATGATTGTGATACTATCATTTGGTATATATAAAATCAGTGCTTTGATTGGTGTTCATATGTCTTCGGTAATCTAACAAACCCTGTGACAGAACTGTGGTTGCCTGATGTAGGACTGGATTTTGAGCACAAGGGGAAGTATCTCTATATTTGGTCTAGCAGCTATCTTGAGCTATACCAAATAGTGAAATTGAGGTCACCAATGACCTCATCAGCCACATCTCTTCTTAAAATTTGTGTCTATTTCCATTTCTGACTTCTATGACACAGCTGTAATCTGGCTGAAAACAAATGAGACATCAAATGAATGTCTTGCTATATATTTTCTTCATTATCTCAAGTTTCTAAAAACATCCCATTAAAACACATACTATATGCTTTCTACCTTTATACCAGTTTTTTTAAATTGTAATACTTGTGACATTTAAAAGTTAGAAAGCAACTTCCATGTCTTTTCTAGATACTGAAATTAAATAAATATTAAATAAATATATAAAATCTTAGAGCTGGTTGTCATATAACCACATATCCAAAACAGTTATTGAAAACACCAAATACATAACTACATGCATTTGTTTAAGACAAATACATCCACTGTTTACTATGCAACCCTTTTTGCATTTGAAAGAGCTTATAAAACAATTGGTCAAACCCACAGATGCATCCCTTCTGACAATGGAATTAAATATTCCCATTGGTTTATATTGCTATTTCTACTTCTTGTGTTGGTTGGGATTGTTTCCTAATGTTTGAGAGAAACTTTCTGTTCTAGGTACACCAGAATACCACTCTGTGTCCACTGCAAGAGAGTGCTTGGAGCTGAATAGAGGAGCAAAAGGGAGGAAGGAGGTCTCAGAGGACAGAACTGTCTTCCGTTTTCTTTCATGTCTGCTGGGAAAAAAATGAGATGATATCCTGTGAAGGATACCAGGCAGAGTTTCCTTCTGTTAATATGGTGGAGCACTGGGAAAAGCTCCCTAGAAGCTATTTATGTTATCTTATTCCAAAGAGAATTAAAGAACAGGTTCAATAATGTCTGTTTTAGTGAGGAGTAGAGGTGAGATCCTCCCACAGTGCAGATGGTGGAATAGAGAGGAGGTCCTTAAAAATAATGGTCCTTTTGACACAGTGAGAAGTTCGGTGTCTGGTAATACATGAGAAATGTTAACAGTTGATATTAATTGGTCTGTTCGAAAATATTTGGGAAGCCTTACTCTAGATGGTCCTTCCAACTCACCATTTCAGCCACATTTTGATACCTGTCTGGCCTGCTTCAAATACAGCCAATTTAAAGTGGCACTAGTGCAAGACACCAGCCATGCTCCTATAGAGATCTTTGCTCCTTTTCTTTCCTTTACTCCCAGAGAGCAGACTTATGTGCTTGGTGGACACAGGGGTAGGATAGATGGGCTTTTTGCTTTTTCAAATAAAAGGTGGATGAGAAAAAGAGGAGCCTTCCAGCTCACTGGTAAACACCACAACATCCAACTGGCTCCTGAGGAAAGTTGCCTCTTCAAAGGACTTTCCATGCCTTGGGGAGAGGTGAATCACAGCAAAAGCAAGTGCGGAGAGCAGCCCTGCAGGGTTCCCTCTGCCACCACCCTCTGGCTGCCCACCTCTGCCTGCCAGTTGGGAACATCTGTGCTCTGCAATCAAAGGACAGATGCTGGGACCCCTCGGTAGCTCACCGGAGCAGAGGGAAGACAGGAGGGAATGATCTATTTAAAAGGAAGCTCACTGGAAAAGCCTGACAGGGAAAAAAAAAAAAACAGATGCAAAAGAGAAAGAGAAATACAATCTGAAAGAGTGAGAATGGACTGAAATTGCTAGTGAGTAGTTTAGTCTCAGAGAGTCCCACAAAAACCTCATGCCTTGGCACCTGAAAGCTGTCATAGTCGTTAACAACAGTGCAAACCTAATGTAAAAATGCAGCCTTTGCAAACTGGTAGCATTTCAAAACCTTCTCCTGTCTTGTACAGTACTTTATTCCTCCTCCTCTTCTACTAGCTTCTAAACAGAGTTTTGCTTGCTTCTTATAGGCAGTGTTGCCAGCTCTTACAATTTTATCATGAACTTTGAGGTATTTGATGCTTTATTTAAACCCTCAGCTCCTGAATATGCAAAAAGAATTTTGTTAAAGGTAAAACAAAACTTTCTAGGTCTCATGATTATGTAGGAAGCTTGAAAGTGTGATCCCAAAATATACCTTAAGAGTTAATCCCTCAACATTCAGAAGTCATCATGTGAATATAAAGAACTCAAGTGTGCTGGGGATTTCTATTTCTTGTTTCTTGGATTTTTTCTAATCTCATAGTTATTATGCCTGTTTTCAGGATTTTGGGAAATCCAGTTGATGATCTGTCAAATTTTGGAGCAGTGTATATACTGAATGAAGGTTGTAATATTTCTGCTACAGCTTCAAGCCCTAGTGAAAAACGATGGTAAGGACCTCTCAGTGGAAACCAATCGTAAGACATTTGTCATCATCTGGCTAATGCTCTCCAGTATATCAAGCAAAGGAAAAACAGAAAAGAAAGTAAAAGCTGTAGAGCAATTGCTTCTTAAAACTTGCTGTGTGCTTTAGATCCCTATAGTACTTAGGCCACTTGGTAGAATCTCCTGTGTTTGGTAGAAAATTTACAAAAGGTTTGTTTGATGTTTTAAAATCTTTGGCTTATTTGATAAATGGAAAACATGCAGATTTTTGCAGAAGTGTGAAAATGAGTAACAGAATCATCTGCCCTGATTGCATTTCCATACTGATTCTGACAATAAATCATTTGCCTTTATTACATCTTTCTTCCATAACTTGCCTTTGTGACCAGGCCCATGACTGAAAACTCTGTTCTTATGTTTGGAGAGGGCAGGAACAGAACACAGATTTTCAGATTTTCTTTAAGCCAGTTACTTTTCTAGCCCTTTTCCTCATGAAGATAACTTCGAAAATCCTTATGAAAACTAATTGAGGGGGTTGAAAGCTTGCCTCAGATTTCCTTCCCCCCCTAAAGCTTATTCAGAATGATACAGAAGCCTCCTAGGACTGGGCTTTGGGGTCTTCAGGCTGCTCAAATCGAAGGCCAAATCCTCAGAGGTGCTGAGCAGCTCCAGCTCCAGATTTGGCTTCTTGTTAGTAGTGGCTTCCAGCAACATCTGCAGCTCCTACAGGGATCAAGACTTAGTGGCTCTTTGCAACTCCCAACAGGCATTTCTTCAGAGGTGATGCATTTTTATACTTCATTGTAACTTGCAGTAGGATGTTTTCAAAAGGCTGTCTGGCATGCAATAGCTAAGATCCTTTACGTATTACTAAAGATCCTTTACATGTAGCTAAGTGTTATGAAGAATCGGGGTCTTTCGCAGTCAGGTAGAGCACCCTGATTCTGTTTGCAGTCTCAACTTGAGAGTTCGCTTGCTTGGGAAGGAATGTATTTGGGGAACCTTAAGCCTAAATTATTTCCCAGTTTGATGTCTCCTCTCCAGCAGTAAACAGTTTCACTTGAAGTGGTTGACTGTATGATCCAGCACCCCTCCCCCACTCCTGTCCTTGTCACAATCACCTCCCTAAATGCTTTATTCATTACATTTTCATTGTCTTGAATTTATGCACTGCGGAAAGTGGGCTCCTAACATTATGAATGTTGCTTTCAGTCTGCTTGGCATGTCATTTTGCTGCCACAGACAGAACTCTCCCCTCTCCCTCAGATATTTTCTGCTGAGAATCTTGATTCCAGTTTCTGTTTTCTGTTCCAGATCCAAATATTCTCCATTTTATATCCTCGTCTTTTAGGGAAATCTATAAAAGATTGCTACAGGGAAGGATAAAATGTTGTAACACACAGCCATGACAAGCCTGTGGTATCTGGTTCTGGTCACATACTGGTATAAGCTGGCAATAACTGGTGATATCAATAATTACTCAAATTTGTATAAAGCAGACTGGAGAAGCAACATGGCACTTGTTACATAGAAGCTTACGTAGCCTACACACGCATGTAACGTGTGCGTGTGTGTAGGCAAACATCAGTAACTGCAATTCAAGAAGTTTACAAGAATACCAAGTTTCCAATAAAAGCTTGTTTCTGAAAAATCATGTCTTACTGAGGCAGAAGTAAAGGTGATCTGAATAATAATATAATATATTTGCTTTATATAGTGATTTTGGTGAACATATCTCAAAGTTTTCTAAGCTGTATCATTAACTGTTTTACAGATGAAGGCATAAAGCGAGTTGCCCAGGTTCATGCTTCAGGTAAGTGGTACAGCTCAGATTAGTCTACTGAACTGTCTGGAGAACTCTTTTGGCTCCCTTATATTTGCCTTAGAAGTCTTCAAACAGTAAAATGAAAGAGAAGGGGACATGAGAGGAAATTAAACCATATAAAGATAACTAGTCAGCCAACTCTTCCTTCTCAAAAACACAAAATAAAAGTTTCATTCAATCCCAACAAACCCAGATGTCACCAATTAAGAGCAAAAGTAGGAACAGACAATTCAGGCCTTTTGTTGTTGTTTTTTAAAGTAGCTTTTCTATTGAAGCCATACACATACATATTACGCAGAGCAGACTAATAATACACATTTCCAACTTCTAGTCTTCCTTTGTGATAACACTCTGTTCTGTGTTTGCCAAACAAAAGCTTAAATGCAAATAAAAATCAGAATACCAAATGACAAATTCCAGCACTAAGAAACTGAATAAACCAGCAAATCATATCCCACATCACAATTTCCGATAATGGTGCTGTACATAAAGAAATAAACAAGCTAAGAAGAATTTCCACTCTTTTCCAATGATACTTGACACTCAAGCATTTTACTTTTTTCAAAATACTAAGAGAATTAGGCCAATTTTTGTGTAAAACGTTCATACGGCTATTTCATTTACCTCCTTGCAAATCTGAGTGCTCTACTGTGTAACCTAGAAAAGCAGTATGTGTGGGGCTTTTCAGCTACGTAGCTTTCTCTGGGAAGAGCTGGGCCTGCTTGCAAAAAGCAACTTAAAATGTGGCAATGTTGGCTATTGCTGTGCATAATTTGTAGGCTTGGGCTCTGGAGTGGAAACTGAACTTTGTTGTAGACATGTTGTCTCCATGAAGAGTGTATGGGGAGAGAAGATGCTTTCTAGGAGCCAGAGAAACTCCCTGGCTGCAGAGAGTTACCTGGAGGAGTCTGAGGCCAGCCAGGAAAGCGCTGAGGTGAGGGATGTGTGGTAATGCCCCCTGCCAGGCTGGTGAACCAAGGGAAAATGCATGGGGTGGGCTTGTATGTGTTATTTTTTTGACAAATTTGTCCCACTGTGTAGCAGGACCACAAGGCTTTGGGTGGGGGAGATCAAGCCTCTCTTCACAGCAACAGCCTACAACTTAGGTTAGGCTTTAGTGTGTTGTGAAACCCTACCCTTATGCTTTAAAAACCTCTTTCTCTTAGAGCAATCTAGGTCTGATGGAGCTCCATTAGAGTAAATTATGTAAATCCGGTCTTGTGGAAGGGAGACTAGTTCCCGGCATTCAAATATAATGAAACACACACATACACCACATGTGTGTGCTGGCATTAAACATCCATTCACAGATTCTACCCCTTGACTGGCTTTATGGAAATGTTCCTTCAGGTTTATCCCTCCTTCCCAAAAATAAACCTGGGACTGATTATAGTTTTGCATCGAAATCATGTGAAACTCGTGGGTTTGTCATGAGTCCAGAGGAAACGTGGGAGTTTCTTGTTGGGATTTTAAGTTCACTTAATTTGAAACTCAGAATGAAACTTGGGGACGGAGACAGTGAACACACACAGATCCACAGGAAAGAATATGTTCAAACAAACCCTCGTGAAATGCAGCTGCCAATGGCTTTAGAAGAAATCCGCACTCAAAAAATAAAAACAAATCAAAACACATTCCTCTCTCCTAAAAGTCTAACTCTTAACGCTACCAAAAATCTCTCTTGCCGCTCTGGGCAATGTCATTTGTTAAAAAAAGAGAAAATACATGAAGTTTTGTCCAACAAAATGTCCTTATAGCAGCTCTAAAAGCAGAGGGAAAAGTATGTTTTAATTAATTTATAAACAAAAGATTATTTCCTGCACTGCCAGCAAAAATCCTGTTTGCCGACAAGGTTCTGGCTTCAAACATTATCAGCAACTGGCAGGATGAGTCCTTTTATGTAAATGAACTCATTATTATTAATTTCTGCTGGTGCTGAACGATTTATGAACTGCTTTTCGAATATGGAAAAGTGGTTCATGAATCAGAGGGGAAAAAATGTTCAAAAAGTCTTGGGTCGATAAATAACAGTAGTCATTCATGAATCCCGCCCATGGTGTCTTTTATCTTCAGTAAGGAGAAGATCAAAATGATAAAATAGTAATGTGCCAACAAAAAAGGATTGAATGGGCAGAGACTAGTAACATTGTCCTCTTCAAGCCTTAATGGGCAGGGATGAATGGCGACAGACTACCCTTCACCATCAGGCAGCTATAGACTATGATTCTCCCAAGGTGAAAATGTTCTTTTTTCATACGCGTGCCACACAGAGGCAGAACAGGAGGGAGCTGCTGAGTAGAATCCCGCTTGTGCCCCTGCCTCCACAAACATACACAAGCTATGGTCGAGGGATGGTGCTTTTCCATCGGAGCTGCTTTTCAAGGAATACAAGCCTACTATGCACAGATATTGTAATTGCAAAACTCTGTGGGTACCTCCCACAGGCTTCCCCCACGTCTTTTACACCTCATTACTGCTAGTCTTCCTGGAACTGGCATGTTACCTAGTTCTTCTCTATGAGGGAGTGCAGAACCCATTTGATTTTTAAAGGCTCTTATTTTAAGATGAACAGGGAAGAAAAGTACTTCATAAAAAGTGAGAAATCGGGCAGCTCTTCACCTTAGCCCTGCTATCTGAGAGTACCACTAGCCCTGAATAGGTTAGAGTCTTCAGGATAGTACAGTGTATACAACAATTTACATTGGCCTTGTTTAATCAAGACACTGATTTTCATCTGTATTTGAAGGAATTGGGGTGAAACACAAAATTTTGTATGTACCAGGAGTGAATTGTGGTCACAGATGTGGTATTTTCTCCTTTAGGAAATTCTCTGATTGCAAGTGTTCGCAAAGAGCTGGGTCAAATTTATCCCAAATGTAATGTCATTAAAATCACAGAAGCTGTGCCCAGAATGAATTTAGCCCATTATTATTTCAATGCTAAATATAGGGCAACCCTATAAAAACGAAGCAGAGATAGTGATAAAAAAAATACGTTCTCTAATTAGTTTTCCTTTCTACAGTTTTGATATGGGAAGAAACTACAACTGCATATCGTGATTGTTTGCTCTTAAATAGCATTGCTCATCTAAGAACTTCAAAGACTTTTCAGGTTTTCAGGTATTAGCCAATTATAAACTCACAACATCCTGTGAGGTATGAGGAATTCCATTAGCACTAAAGGTGAGGAAGATGAAGCAAGGAAAAGTTACATGCACACGGTCTTGAAAAGAATTTGGGAGACTCAGTAGTCAATCTAGAAGAACTGATGACTTTTGCTACTGCAACCAATAGTCAAAAGTATCTTCCAGCAGAGGAGAATAAAATTACAGACTAGGAGCTGTTTTTTAACCTTATGCTTATGTATATTTCAAATTAATATCTTGTCCATTTTCTTTATTTCACGTTGCCACAGGACAAAAACCCATGCTTCTGAGCTCAGCAATGAAGTTTTAATCACCTCAATATACATCTTTCCACAATATATATTTTTCTGTCTACCAAAGACATAATGGCTGCTCCTTTTATGGGAAACCAGGATTTAATCCAGTAAGTCTGTGAGAATCAATATTCTTGTGAAATGACACCATGTTGAAGTTATTTTATGTTATGTTGATGGTTAGCTAATTTTGTAATGGAGACATTTCTTCTAGAAGCAGACATAGTATAATTTAGTGGTAAAAACGTCAATCACAAGGGTTGAACACTTATGTCAGGGCAGGAAGAGGGCAGATTTATTGATGGAAATGTATCTATATACTCTTTGTGGCATTTTGACCCGAAATATCCATTCTGGTTATAATTTTGTTTTGTGAAAATGACATCAACTGCAATCACTAATGTAAAAATGACACTGGAATGCTTTGTTCCACAGGCCTGATTTACAAGTCTTGCTGATATTTGTTATAGTAACAGCTTCTCAATAGCAAGCGAATTAAGGTACACATTTAACTGCTCCTTTTTTCTGTTTGTAGGATTTTTTAATAGATGACAACCTCAGAAAAAACACAGTGTTCTTTTTTTCTACTGTTTAATATTGTTTAAATAATAAATATATAGCATGTTTCATAGTGACATTGAGGTAACCAAGAGAAGGAGGCATGGTGCTTTGGATAATACTATCTGCGGATACATTTCTGTGTGGCTTTTCTTACTAATGCCCGTTAACCACCCACCCAAAGCCATAAAAAATAACAATAGGAATGGGTAGGAGGGGATGGAATAAAGTACAAAGGTTGAGAAAGAAGAAGTGACAAAGAAGGAGACAAAGAAACAGCACAGTGCAAAACACGGGGAACGTAAGAATGTCTCGTTTGTGACTTCAGCTTTTTTTTTAAATGAAATTATAAAATCCCTATCAACTCAATGGACTTTTGTATTATTCTTCCAGACTTACAATGGTGTAACTAAAAACAGAATCTGGCCAACCCTCAGCTTAAAGAATAGGGAAAAGGTTATTAGGAACAATGTGAATTTTACAGAGGACCTGTGCTATGATGTGAAGTACTAGTTATTGTCTATTTTCTGTTACACTATCATTCCCCGAAAGAGTGCCTTTTACCAAATAATATCATGACTCCATTATTATTAAAAGCTTGATTAAACTCTGGGCTAGTCCTGAGAAATCTGAACTTCAGTCTAGAGTGATTCTTGCACAACTGAAAGTTTGATTTAGTATAAATAATGATGGAGTATTTTCCCAGCTAGCACACAATCCATTCAAACTTTCCCATTTTCTACCCTTCCATTTATACCCTCTGCATGACTATCATGCAAAGCTAACAGCTCGTTTTTCTCTAACGATCACCTTTTTTCAGTGAGATGTACAAAATTCATAATCTGCCTTGTAAATCTTAATTCTTGGCTCCTTTTCAGGCAAACAAAACGACAGAATCGGAGACCATCCAATGACCTGCTCTGTGGTGAGTCACGATGATTTTCTCACTTAAATATAGAAACCATTTAGAGTCTGGGTACGTTACAACTTTCCAGCAAGACTAAAGGTGGGAAATTGTCCTATATTTTAAGGCCATGATCCCCAAAGATGTTTCTTTTGAGTGGTATCCTAGGCGTTCTATAAACTTGATTCGTTGGAAACAGTCCTCAAACAGCTAAAGGCTGCTCATTAGAGAATCACGGAATCACGGAATCTTCAGAGTTGGAAGGCACCTCTAGAGATCATCTAGTCCAACTCCCCTGCTAAAGCAGGATTGCCTAGAGCACGTTACTCAGGACTGCATCCAGGCGGGTCTTGAAAGTCTCCAGAGAAGGGGACACCACAACCTCCCTGGGCAGCCTGTTCCAGTGCTCTGTCACCCTCGCCGTAAAGAAATTTTTTCTCGTATTTGATCGGAACTTCCTATGTTCCAGCTTGTGCCCGTTGCCCCTCGTCCTGTTACTGGGAACCACTGAAAAGAGCCTGGCTCCATCCTCCTTAAACCCACCCTTCAGATACTTGTAAACATTAATAAGGTCTCCCCTCAGCCTTCTCTTCTCCAGGCTAGAGAGTGCCAGCGCTCTCAGCCTTTCCTCATAAGGGAGATGCTCCAATCCCTCGATCATCTTTGTTGCCCTACGCTGGACTCTCTCCAG
>VYZM01022232.1:7211-38538 GCA_013398915.1 Dromas ardeola | reverse complement strand
CTGGGGTGTCAGCCACCCCTCCCAGTTTGGTATCATCAGCAAATTTGCTGAGGATACACTCTGTCCTCTCATCCAGGTCATTAATGAATATATTGGACCGAGTATTGACCCCTGGGAGACACCACTGGTTACAGGCCTCCAACTAGACTCTGCGCCGCTGATCACAAGTCTCTGAGTCCTGCCACACAGCCAGCTCTCAATCCACCTCGCTGTCACCTCATCTAGCCCATACTTCCTCAGCTTCCTAATGAGGATGTTACGGGAGACAGTGTCAAAAGCCTTGCTAAAGTCAAGGTAGATGACATCTACGGCTCTCCCCTCATCCAGCCAACCAGTTATAACATCACAGAAAGCTATCAGATTGGTCAAGCATGATTTACCCTTGGTAAATCCATGTTGACCACTTCCAATAACCTGTTCCTCAACGTGATTGGAGATGACATCCAGAATGAGTCGCAGAGCACTGCTCATAAGATCACTACTAGTGATGGTACCATAAATCAATAGGGCACTAACACAACAGTACACTTGTTTGCACACTATCAAGCACAGCTAGACAGCTTGTTCACAGGTTGCCTGTCACGTATCTCCATGTGGACTGGGAGAAGGTAGATCAGGAAAGCATCCGATCCTCCCAAAAGTTAGGACTGTTCATTAAGTGGTCACTGGTTCACAAACTGGAGAAGAATCAAAATAGTAATAAGACTGAAATTTAGCTCACTTTCACATTTCGCCAATCAGATTTTGGATAGTTAGTACGTGCCTTAGAGAAATGCTGATCTCCTCTCCTCTTCTCCTAATCAGGAAGATTAGGAGAAATTAATTGTTAGAATAAGAAAAATGTAGCTCATGTTTTGGGTGTTTGGGGTTTTTTATAAATCAGAATTTTGTTGTGTTTTTCTTAACCCTATACGTTTTAGTTCTGTCCATTTGCATAGGTAATATCACTGTCGTATTTATTCACATTGCTCATAAAAGAGTACATTGCAAAAGCGCCTAGAAAATTAAACTCCAATGAGAAGGGACCCATCAAGTTTAAATGGAGGTTTATATTGCAGTATGATGAGACAGAGACTTGCACATTTGTTTCTCCCATGGCAGAAAGTGAAACTCTGAACAATTAAAGCAGCACAGATATCCTGCCCTAAAGGACTGTGAGCATTTAAAAAAGCAGCCATGACCTCTCTTTACTGGGCCTGTTTTCTATTTAATTTACAGTCTTTATTAGCCAACAAAATCTTGGCTGGATCTTAGTCAAAGTGATGAATATACAAGCATTTTGATCTACAATTTGGGGCACTTCAAAGTATTCTTTACTTTATGATCATTTGTAATCAAGGTCAGAGCTCTGGCAGTAATTTAGATACCACCTAAACATATTTATAATATATAAATTGCTTTGCAGTAGCATGCATACTGTCCTTTCTATTTTTGTTCACAGTGAGATTGGAGTTGCAAATGCTCAGGCTCTCAAAAAGTTACTCCTACAAGTATACGTAAGCTGCACCATACCTAAGTTTCCCTTATTCAGTTCCCACAATGACACACAAAAATGGAGCATACGTCTGTGGCAAACAAAAATGGTGGTTTTTTCATTGGTTTATTGAAATATGAGCTTAGGAGAGTATAATAAAAATTGCTAACTTGGGGGAGGGGGGAAGCCAAAAAAAAGCTTTAAAACCTTTGAAAAGGAGTTTTTGCCATCTGCTTTTCTCACTTTTTCATATACTTTGCCCATGCACTGAAAGAGTTTTCTGTTTCATCAGATACAAGCAGTTTCAGAAGTGTTCCCCGTTCCAAGTACAGGGACTCTCTTTCATGCCAGCAGTGAAACAAAACCTAAAGGTGTAACCACTGTATTAGCACCATCATCTCAAGTTCTAGGCTCAGTTCTTTCTCCACATTGTGTCTTTCTACATCTTTCTCTCTAGATTTGTGCTTGCTAGGACAAACCTTCTGATTCTTGTGCTTCACCTCTACAGTCCGACCTTTTGACCAGCACAACTCAACAGTCATTTGAACCCCAGCTGAGTCTCGGTTACTTTGGTTATGGCAGACAGATACCTTGCCCATTGACTCTGACACGGCTGGAAGGGTGCATTTTCAAATTTAATATTGTATCATCTCCCTATTCCACCATGAACCATTTCATCGTCTCCTACTTTTTCCCTGCAGCTAAAATCATCCTACAGATGGCCCACATAGGCTGTCTCCAGACTGTCCCTTACACATCCATGAGGTACTGATAGACCAATGTGCATCCACCATTCACAACAGATTCATCACCAACGACTTCAATTTTGAACCATACTCCTTTTGTTTTCTCCTGTGAGGCTCCACTCCTATAAAAATCTGCCAAGATACTACACTTGCCCTTCTTCACATCCTCCCTTAAAACTCTCCTCTGCCGTGACACCTTAAAAAAATGATAGTGGTTAAGCAGCTGATGTGCTGTGACTGCATAGTGATCATAATTATCTCCCAGTTACCTTGTCATTTCAGCCCCTCTCCCCATCTGTTTGCTGTCTCTTCTCTTTTGCTTAGATTAAAGACTCTTTGGGGCAGGGACCAAGCCTCTATTTCCTCTGCATTTGGATACTGTCCTGCATGTAGAATCCTGGGTTCTAGGCACTACTGCAGTGCAACTAAGTAAGAATTACTGTTTCTGAAATAAAATTCTCTGCATTTTTGTATGCATAAATTATAGCCACATCCTGTAATCCATTTTTCAGGCTAAACAATTGACTTCAATGGGAGTTGAGCCAGTGCAGGAGCTGGCCTATAGTCTTTATTCCAAACAAGCAACATAACATATTATTAATCACCTTAAATAGAGACTATCACATTCAGTGATGCAATCCTACCTGTGGATAAAATAAATACCTTTCCAGAAACCTTATGACTTCTCTCATTTACACTAGGCCAGGCTGCTTTTAAGAAAAATATTGTTCTGCCAGGGATAACGAGATTGCAGTGACTCCCTGGTCGCATTTCGTTCCTGTTGATTGCTTGGAGGTTGGCAAAAGGCTGGTGAATAACCAGCAGTCAGTTGTGTGCCACCCTGTCTTTGCCCAAGAGGTCTAGACGTAGCTGTTACTTGCCATTCAGACCTTTTATCTCCCACTAGATCAACACAAAGCAGTCTTCTGGGGGCTGTAGTTTTGAATTTTAGTCTGAATGTTGTTAATATCCTCAAATATAGCTTTATCCATATTGCAACCGTAGCCCTAAGCTGCTAGTTACAATTCAACAAAGTCTTGGGGAAACAATCAGTTTGGCCAAGAATGTAGCTTGGGAAGAATCTCAAGCTATTTGTACAAGCCTGCATCATAACTGTTGGTGGGAGAGGTGGTTACGGAGGCAACTGTCTCCTGTACTGTTCTTGAGGAACGACAGCTGTGTGCTTCCTCCCATGTAACTTGGAAGAACTGCAAAGGAGAGGAAAGCCAAAGCCAAAAATAAAAACATGCGCAAAAGCAGTGAGTAAAATCTGCCAGATTCAAGGAGCTGTTGTACTACTGGATATGAGCCAAAAGTCTGTGGAAGTCCCCTATTAATGCAATGGCTTGGTTATAATTGCTTCCCCCCACACCCCACCCCTTCCTTCCCCAGGTGAATCTTGTCTTGCACGTGTAAGACAGACTAGGAGATGCACGCACACTTTTTCCAGAGTTATAATGTTTGTTTTACAGGCTTTCTGCCTGAAAGTATATTTTTTTTCTTCTTCTCTTGCAAAGTGTGGGGCTTCCTAAGTTGTTGAGGTGTGAAAGTGAGACAAGTCCTTAATATACTCAGTAAATCCAGTTTGCATATGCTTACTTTCTAGTCAAATTGATTATTATTTTAGCTAAGGGTTAATCTTAAATAAATGTTCATAGATCAGGTTGCTTTCCATTTCTGCCAGTGTTTAGGTCATTAGATGCTGGTCTGTAAATGAACCATGCAGATAAGACCTAATGTTAAGTACCTAGGACTTCCTTATATAGGGAAAAATGCAGGAAGGATAAGAATCTCCTTGCTTCAGACCATGAGACAGCTATTGAATTTTTAGCACTAGGAAGAAGCCTTCTGAAGCATTTTCTGTTCGCCACCATCCGAAACAAGATGCTGAATTAGAAGCATAGTTGATCCTGGTCTGATTCAAACCCTCCCTGTGTTTCCATTGGCATGATGAAAGTGCTCATAGCTGCGTAGCAAAATTGCTCCAGTGGAATAAAGTGTATATATGGAAACAGAAGTCAAGTCCAAGTTCCTTTCTAGCCTTTTACAAAAAGACATAGAACATTTATCTAGAAAAGGGGGGTTGGTTGTTTTTTTTTTCATCCTCAAAGTATATAGGAAACGTGTAACTTTATATTGAATTTAGTGTTTACTGTATTCTCAGTAATGTGCCTCTATACCCATATATTTTGGGACTTCTTCAGTCAATTAGTTCTGTGTTACTGGGGAGAAAGTTATCTAAATATTTTGAGTGGAATACTGTGGTATTTCTGAAAATTGCCTATGCTTTCCTATCTGAGGAAAGCATGCAGTACTGAGTAGATAAAGCAAAACTTCATATTTATTTTAGATAATTTAGTCTCTAATTGTACAAAAGTGATGTGAGAGAAATACACAGAATCTGACCCAGAATTGTGACTAAAAAATAATAACATTATCCTAATTAAAAAGCATATAAGAGTTTGTTATCCAGCCTCAAATCCCTGACAGACTTGTACGGCTCAAATAATCACAGGGTTTGCAGGCTAAAGATTTAGTAAAAGTTTCATGGAAAAAAGATCCCTCATGAATTCTCAGTGTTTTTTAATATTGTGCCTCTTCTACAACAACGATGGCTTTTGGGGACTCTTGCTCACTTATGGGACATGTGGGTCATTCGAAAGCTTGAATATTCATTATGAGATGAGCTGGAACTGGATGTGCAATATGTTTGGTTGAAAACTAAATTTTATGTAAATTCTGCAGTGATGTTTTCTGGCTCAGTTAGAATCCATTCTACTGTTTATCTTTATACTAATAATGGTCTCTTGGGCTTCTTTTTAAGTCTCTCTATATACTTTTTTTTTCCTTTTAAAATGAAAGATGATGATCCAAAGAAAACAATTTTTAAAGATAGAAATAGAAACACTAGGTAAAAGGAATTAGCAATGCAATCTCTGCATATATTATGTGGAAATCTTCTGCAAAATTACAGCCTGGAATTTTATTCCTAGGACATTAACCGTTTCATGTTTGAACAGCGTTGCTGTGCTGCTTCCCCGTATTTCAAAAAACCATTTGGACCTGCTTTTGATTTCTATTTCTGGATATTTTTGTAGTATTTATTAAAATATTCCTTCTCCAGAGCGGTAAATCCAGTTCTCTGGAAGAAATAAAATCTGTGGCGTAGCTCTGAAATGAGAATTAACCTTGATTACTACAGTAATTTACTAATCAAAACTGGAGACCTGCTAATCAAGCCTGAATTACCAGCTGCTTGATTTTTATAGTGACATAACCAAAATTGAACATTTGGTAAACAAGAGTCTTATTTATGAGGGGAAAAAATTGGCATATGGCCATATTCGTCTTACTATATTTATCACTATATTGTTGTGATTTCCTTATCTGCTGATGTAGACATCGCCCTTCGAACTTAATCCATCCACTTTGCCCCGGAAAGATGAGCACCAGATTACCCTAGAATTGGAGTCAGAGTAGACAATCTCACATTTCAAGAGA
This sequence comes from Dromas ardeola, assembly GCA_013398915.1. NCBI lineage: Eukaryota > Metazoa > Chordata > Aves > Charadriiformes > Dromadidae > Dromas > Dromas ardeola. The sequence goes on along the minus strand of VYZM01022232.1, from coordinate 32,817 downwards.
GGTTTTCTGATCTACCTGTTGTTTTTAGAGCCAAGGAGGAGACCAACTAATATACCGCAACAGCTTTATATTATAGAGTTGGTTGGAAAGCACCTTGGAATAAAGGAAGCAGAAAACTGAAAAGAGACATGAAACGAACGGAGAACTGCCGGTAAGCAGACAGCTGGGAAAAGCTGCAGTAGGAAATGGCAAAGAGCATCCGTGCAGAGCTGGTGAGCCTGGGGCCGGAGGGGTGCGGGCAGCTCTGGAAGAAGCAGGAGAGCAAGACCCAGGGAAAATGGTGAGAGTGAACCACTGAGGGCCTGACGGAGGAAGCCACCAAACGCTCCTGTGAGTAAGTGCATTGCTTGTATAAAGGGACAACATGCCAATTATTATAGCCTATCTGATAGGCTTGGGGTTTTTAAAGTGTTTGTCTGGTTTCCATAAGTGCAACTGATTTCATGTTTTTAATAATATTTTTTTTTGTTTGATTTCTGTTCTTTTTTTCAGCTCCCAGATGGCATCCTGTATCCACTGACACAGAAAATAATTTCCCAGTATTTTCTTTAATGAATGACCTATTATGAACAAGTAGGAAAAACCCATATTGTACAATTATTCTGTAGAAAAACTGATAATTAACACAAATGGAGAGAAGCCCCCAAAATGGGAATCTTCTTTGTTGTTTGAACTGTGGATGGTATTTCATTAAGGTGGATTGTGTGTTTTTAAAAAAAATCCTGTTCAAATGATATTGTCATGGGTAATTGTGCTGTTAAAAAGGCACACAGAAACACAAAAAGATTATTTGTAGAATAATGTTTACAGCATGAAATTCTCAGCTAGTGAGGCTGTTTCCCATTCTCTGGTTGTTACTTCAGACTGAATCCCTCATTCTCTCAATTCTTAGCGTAGGAAATATGTACTAAAGCTAGTGCTGCTTCCGTTTTTTCACCGTCTTATCTCACAAACCTGAAAAACTGTTTTTCCCTTTGAGTGTTGAATGTACTTGTGCCTCACAGGAATGAAGAAACATGGGGATGAACTAAAACGCGTTGAATGGTTTATAGCATGTTTAGACCTTGAAAAAGCTGTGTGTGTGTAGTTGGCTGTATGTTTAAACACGACCCTGCAAAGCTGCAAGGGACCGCAGCTCAGCGCGGGCCAGCCTCGCGTGCAGCCTGCACAGCCTGACGGCTCTCCTGCAGCAAGCGCAGGCCAATCACGTAACGCAGCAATTACAGCAGCACACTTAGCTGCTTGGATCAACTGACATTTCTTCAGAGTGGTTTTAAGTATCAGGAAAATGTGAGCAACTATAAGCTAAAATACAGAGTGCGATTCCTAATATTGTATACTCTTGGCAGGAGGGACATCCATGAGGATAAAGATTCCAGATTTTAGGGATGGATCCTGTAAGTACACTCAGTAGGCAATGACTTAGAACGTTTGGAAGGCCAAAGAAATGAGAATGAAATAAGCAGCTTAGCCAGAGTTAAGCAAAAGGGAACGTTTTCCCCCGGCCAGTGGAATAGGGCTCTGCTCCATTCCATTTCATGTCCCTGCTTCTCCCTGGAGCCATGTCCGTGCATCCAGAAACTTTCCATCAGAAGTGCTCAGTATTGCCTTACATGTTTAGGATGACCTTTATACCCCGTCAAAACTTCAGAAGCCCAACAAATCCACCTGGAAATTTGGATCATTTCAGACTGCACTGGGACATTACAGGAGCTCCACAGACAGAACGAGCATACGAAGACACTGAGGAGGGAGTACTTGCAAGGAGGGAGTGATTGCTATGGAGGAAGGCCAGAAAAAAGGTAGAAAACAACAGCATAAGTTGCGGCAGAAAAACTGGGAAGAGGATGCAAAAATGGTAAAGTGATACCATAATGTTTCACTGGCTCTAAAGCAAGGAAAAAATATGAAAGCATTCATTTATTCATTATCAGCCAAAGAAAAAAACTAGGGCATAAAAAGAGGGGGGGGGGGAAGAAAAGAAAGTAGAACATGTAAAGAAAAAGGGCAGCGAAGGAAGAGGAAATTAAGAGAGAGGAGAAACAAGTGCTGGAAGTAAAGGAGTGGATGGCGGGGGAGGAGGCAGCACAAAGAGATCTGATGTACAGGGCTTTTAGGTAAGTGAATTTTATTTGTATATGTCATTTCCTACTTTTTATTGCATTTCTCTGGCAACCATCCCACAGTTCCATAACCTATGGGTGGGTGGGAGGAGGTGGCTAAGAGGGCAAAATGGTAGTTTTTGGCAGAATATTGACATGACTTGAGTCAGGTCGTTACTTTTGGTTGTCATTAGACAAATAGTGAAACTGGGTTAATGGGGCAGGTGTTTATGAATCCTACAGGCCAGAGGAGGCTCAGTTTTCAAAACCTGACTCACACAGAAAGGGAGAGGCCCAAATGATTCAATGCAGTGAAAGCGATGGCGAGCAGTGGTTTCAGCACTGCAGGGACCACAGGGACCTATTTCAGATTTACAAGACAGTTCTCAACTGTCAGGTATGCTTCACTCTCTTAGCAGACTTAGGAAGGTGGACGCTGCATAGGTTTCTCTATTGTTAACTTTCTTTTTTGCAACCATAGGATGGAAATAATTTTTTTCTAGTGCAAAGTGAGATCCTGAAGCACAACTACATGGCAAAACACAACTTTCATGGAAAATGTTCTAAACTCTGAGTCTCCATCTTTTCTGGGTACCTTTGTTTCTTTTTGCCTTCTGACTTTTTACAGGCTTTTTTCTAATTATCTTGAATTTAAAATGGAAAAATTTCTAAAACATACAATGTAAAAAAAAAAAATTAGTAAGGATTTTTGAAAACTTCAGCACATATGCAATAGCTGCCATCCTGGGTCAGACAAAATGTCCATGTAGACCATGAGAGTGAGAAGGAGCTAATGCCTACGGAAAAAGTGTATGAACTCTGATATGTCACTCATACAGAGCAATAATTCTTCCCCTGTGTGCTTCTGCCCTCTGAGGATCAGTATCTTAGACATTTTGATTTGGAGGCTGGGTCTTGATCACCATGTTTAGTAGCTAGTGATGGATTTCATTTGCATGATTTCGTGTAATCCCTTTTATGGTCCATTTACACTTTTGACCTCCGCACCATCCTGTGGCCACGAGTTCTGTAATTTCATTATGCACTGTGAGGATAAAGTACTTCTTTTGTTTGTTTTAAGACTCATGCCTGGTCATTTAATTGGGACTCCTAGTCCTTGCATTTGTGGGAACTGTTGAATATGTTAGAAATAAGGCTTTTGAAATAAAAAAGCTCTCTTGCAATTTTAAAGCCTTATAATCAGGCAAGCTCCTCCTCCTCCTCCTCTTGCAAATCCTTCCATGAAAAAAGGAAAAATTCCCAACTCCAACTGCAGCCTGATGAAATTAGAATTAATCAAAGCAAAAGTAGTTTTATGGTGATCATACTGCACAGATAAGTAGCCTTAGTCTTATTTTATATCTTCTATATGGTTCCTTTCTCATGTCACATCACAGTGCTATTGTCAGTTCCATGGGATGTGAAATAGTCTATTTATTATGCCATGTATATGTACAAATAGTACAACTATTAAATCATAAGTATAGTAATAGGAGAGTATGTTCATTGAGTTCTCTGCAACAGGAGGAAGGGGAAAGGCCTGGCAAATGAATTAAAAAAACCAAAAGGACTTGACTTTGAGCAAGGCACCGGAGCATGGATGGACAGCAATATGCAGTGGGGTAGACAAGGGTATGGACTTCGAGTTTCTCAGAAACTTTGGTAATTGCCATATTCACATGTGAACTCCCCAGTATCTGACGTAAATAATATTGTTTCTTTTCCACTTGCATCTAAGCTATCTTGCATTTGGCGCTGAGTGAAAGCATGTATAAGGATGCTTGCTGTGGGGCAGCTGACATGCTGCTAATTTGCTCCCTGCTTTGACCTGTGGCAATCCGCTTGTATGCCTACACGTTTAAGTTTCTTGGCCTCTTTGTCCAGGTAGAGAAGGAGACAATAACTGTATTGGCTTGTATGGGACAGCAACAGGCTAGGTGGCCCCGAGGGAGCTGGTGGACCAGCCCTGTGTGCAGAAAGCAGTGCGGAAGGATCTGTTCTTGTCCCCAGTCTACCATATTTCAACCTGCGCAGGGCAGGAGGGGGTAAGTGAGACAATGTGAGGCAGAGCCAGTGTTTCCATCTTCATGCAGACGGTAGTTATCCACATGCCCTCTTTGCAGCATCTTCCAGTTCTGTGGTTTTTTGTATTACTCCAGTCAGATTGCTTTACAGAGAGACAAAGAGGAGATTCTAGGATAAAGTCAAAACTGCTCTGAAAATGCACTGTGTGTGGCAGTGTTTGGAGCAGCGGTGAGAGATTAAAAAAAGAGTTTGACCCTAACCCAAGAATCAAAATGAATGGAAAAGAATTTAATGCAACACAAGGTGCGGTGGAACAAAGACTATTGGGGGGTCTCATTTATATTCAGTTATGACAATCAATATTCAGCACTTAAAAAGAAACAACAATGTAATGGTTTTCATTGAATCGTATGAAGAAACAGGATAACTTTAACAAATATCACAAAACATGTCACAAATCAATTGTATTGAAAATATATTAGGTTTCTTTAAAAAAAAAAGATCAGAAAAGGAAGCAGCACAAGCAGGAGGAGAGACAGCACACAAAGGTTTACTTCTGAGTGCTACAAAATATTGAACTAAAAATAACATTAAAGATGAAATTTGCAATGAATCTCAAGCTGCTAAATTCCCAAAGGCTGGGTCTGCCAAAGGCTCTGTTGGTTTCCTCTGTTCTTTTCTGTCTTTATTTAAATATTTTATACAGTTGTCTATGTTCATGTGTAGTGCGAACTGTCATTTATATTTCAGTCCACTCTAAAATGGATCTTAGACTATCTCAAGCTGTGCACTGCAGTGAGTAGTTTTGAACTGAGAGGCAAGTTGAAGTGGTAGGGACAAATGAAGACTGATATTTAATGTAGTTTTTGTGTACTTATATTTTGCTGTCATGTATTTTGCCTTAAAACTGATTTGTAATTTTATGTGTTTTGTGGCATTATGATAAGATGCAATGTGAGTATGGTTTCCATTTAGCAAATACATTGATGTATTTTTGAGACAGAGTGGTTGTCTGTGGGAATTCTGAATTCTGACCTTAGGGTTTAATGTTTAGCAATAACAACAGGCAGGTTTAGATCTGCAGTTTTAAATGCTTCTCCTTGTGCTTTGGACTTGCCAAGGTAAACTTTTTAAAACAAGCCAGTCTTAAGCTTATTTCAGATTCACTTCTGTGATAAGCCCACAGGGTGCTAAATATCTTCGCGTCTCCATTGTCTTAGGAATACAGGGCACACCTTACCCAGAAAAATTGGGACTCACCATGGAGCTGGGTCCATCATCTTGGGAGAGATTCTTACACCCACCTGGTGTTGGGCGAGGAAGCAGAGAGACCTTTTATATCCCCTATAAAGACAAATTGCAGCAGTCGAGGTGGCTGGAGCACAGAGAAAGCTTCCTAATTGCTCCCCACAGGGTAGAAGACACCCAAACTGGGGCTGGACGGGGCACTGCAGGCAGAGCCGTGCCTCCAACCCAGCACTGTCAGCAGCGGGCAGGGTGATGGTACTGGTGGCAGAAGCATGTACAGTGCTCCGATCCCGAAAGGAGAAAGTGTTCCGTTAAGGGGTGATGCGGCTATATCCTGACCTTAAGACAGTCCCGTTGCTGATGCACAGTGCTATCTATTAGAATAGGTGAGAAACTTTAAGATATATTAAGGTGGGATTCTCCATTGTTTTTACACCAGCATGAGGAAGAACAAAATTAGTAGTACTGGACTCCATTTCATCAGTTCTTATAAAAGAGAGAATTCTTAAGAAATTATGTTGCTTTCCTGTTTCTGAACAGTAAGTCATACAGAATAAAAATTTAAAATAATGGCGAATAGATAGGAAGTCTAAGAAACTTTTACTACTTGGGAGCTTTGACTATTAAAGAATTGATAAATTGCCATTGAAATACAAGCAGCTCTGCAATATGATAGATCAAAGTTCATTTTTTTCCCTAATGCAGAGCTAAGATGAGCAGGCTTGCTTTTTGCCCATCTTCTTTGCCGATCAAAAACACTCCTTTCTTTTTATTTGAGTGATCAATTTACTAGAAGACCCCAATGTATATGTTGTGACTGTAGTAAAATTCTTATTCACAAGCCTTTACGTAGTAATACAGCATGTTGGCATTGTGCAAACCTGAGTATATCTCAGCATTGCTGTCCAAAGTATATAGTATGTCTCCTCCACATAATACAGATGCAAAGGTAATCAATTACATTTCATAAAGTGATATTTCTTAAAATATTTTGATGACATTATTAAAAAGTTAGCTCTTCTGAGTAGAGCTTTTAAACTAAGCAGAAAGACTTCAGCCTGTTGTGTTTTAGTGGACTGTATTCCATAGAAAGGCCTCAAATGACTGAAATGTAAAACTTGGAAAGACACTTTAAACTTGTGGCTTTTTAGAAATATACTAATTGCATGTCAATGTAGTATAAGAGTTGGGGTTTTTTTTAATAGGCTTTTTTGTGTATTAAATAACTATTATTATTTTATAAGCATGTCTAAATCCACTCTGTGGTAAGTTGTATTTTCTAAAAATCTTTTAAATTAAGTAACACTAAAATATGTAGTGAACATGCAACATTAAACACTTTTAAGGGAAGAAACTATGATCATATCCTTCAGAAAATATTTCTGAAGCGTGTGATTTCCAAGCTAGTAGCTTACAAATAAGTTTTGTAAAAGCTACGGTTGATAACAAGGTCTTGTACCTCTGGATCGTTGGGTAAATGCTGTCTGGCAGTAGAGCTGGAGGAGATAGACATTTCCATTTTTAAGATCAGTTCTGTAAAGAAAATCCTTATGTGGGTGTCCACATCTTGGCTGCTGCTCTTACGTCAGACACAGTGTGTACACACTGTCATAGCACCCTCTGTTCAAAGAGGAGGAAAATCCTGCATGTGGCCCTATGAAGGTTCAATCCTGCAAAATGCTGTGCAATCTGATCCAGCAGAACACTTAAGCGCATACTTAGTTTTAAGCTTAAGTAACAATATGTAAGTTAGATATATACTTTGCTAAAAGATGCAGGATCAAATACGTATATTCCTGAAGGAGGTATATAATGTGTGAAAATAAATTGTATGGGAAAACACGTATAGATAGACAGATAGGTAATTAAGGAAGCCTTTGATTTCAGTTCAAGAAATCCTTACATTTACGGTATTTTGTTTCATATTCATCCTTCAGTAGTCTACCACAGTTTGTCTCTGGCCATGAAATTTTCATCTATGTAGTTTCTTTCTTTGGAACATAAAGATTTACTATCTCTGAGCCTGGTTTGGCTCATCTTGACGTTGATGACAGAAATCCTAATTTTGCTCTCGAAGGGCATGATTGGACCAGTTAGCATTTATTTCAGCCTTGCAGAAGGACATAGTGCTTATTTTATATATAAAGTATGCCAAAATAAGATTAAGAGACTTTATGAACAATGCACAGTAAGTCAGTGACACGTAGTCATAGAACTAAGGATTCTCTCCTCCCTGACTTTCACTTCCTTGCTTTATACTGTACTTTTGATAATATGTCTGCATTCCCATAGCAATATTATTCTGGCACATGATAATGCAATAGTTTTGAAATATGCTTTTCATGTGATGTGTGAAAACATAAAATCTATAGATGTGCAATACACATGGATAGAACAATTCATATTACAATATGTAGCTACAAGCATAATAAATGGAAATTGATGAAAAGGGAATCTTTCTACTGCTGGGATTTTAAAGAATTAGACAAATGTGCATAGTTCAAATAAGGCAGAATATTCTGCTTCTTGTCATAGAAAGAGCGATGAACATGTATCAGAAGAGAAAATCAGCTGCCGCTTGGTAAGTACCCTATGATTTTTCTTGACTGCTGCCATTTGGGCCCTACCAAGTCCAGTGCTCACTGTGCAGATCAGGGATGGGTGCTCCTTTTTTGTTGTTCTGTCTTTTGAAAGGACAGTCTTTCTTAGAAAAACTAAACCGATAGCAATACAATACCATCTCTTCAGAAATACTTTTATTCATTCATTTGCTTTGCAAGAAGCAGCTTGCACAGTATAATTTTGAAGTTAATTCTTGGTCCAGTCTTTTCATCTTGAAGGCAAGAGACAATCGCAGAAAAGCGGCATTGAACGCTCTTTTTCTCTTATTTTCATAGGCAGTCTTTGCATAGTACAATATTAGGTGAAAGAAGTCTTTGTAATTTATATATTTATGCGAGGCAGTTTTAATTATTATTGTTGTCATTGTTTTAGTAGTAGTAGCAGTAGTAAGAGCAGTAAGTAGTAGTATTATTGGAAGGAAGTCCCTCTGTAAGGCTGTGTACAAAGAGATCACTAAAAGATAGCATTCTGGAGATGATGCTTTATCTAACTGGAATCAGCAGGACATAGGAACTGCGTCCTGTACGATGAATAACAAAAGAAAGGGTAGTTTACATTCTTTGATACATTTCTGCTCGATTAGCCCCCAGTGGGATTTTAGCCCTCCAGTCACATTTTTTTGTTCCTCTAATCTTCTTTTGTATTTGCTCACTGACCCCAAGCATGTATTTGACTTGTGACCCTATTTCTGTTCATAAAATACAGGCCATCTGACCAGCATTCACACCAATGAACTACAAGGTGATGATTACCTCATTGTAAATGCTAGGAGTTAGCAACTCGCAGCAGGGTAAGGCTGGTGGTTGGGTGGGCTGAAGATAACCAACGATAACGAAGGCAGCGTGAGCAATTCTGAACTGTGATCTCAAACTCAAACTAAAGATAATAAACTCCTTCAAAATATGTAACACTATCCATAGAAGAACTGTCTATCTCCTTATGTATTGTTCAGCTATTAATTAGTTGATAATGTTTAGGGGATTATGGCATGACAAAAAACAATTATAGCTATAATGCGGAAATTTTCAGTATCTGTATGGGTGGTAGCTTATAAAATCAAAATTACCCTCTTTACATTGTGGGTTATCAATTATGATTATGTGCCTCATGAAAAAATACATCAGCACTCAGTGGTAATAATTTCAGTATAGTGTTTTGAGGCTAAATTAACACTGGAAAGGATAGGTGAGCTCTTTCTAAGCAAAGTATTATTTGTTTTTAAAGCACTAGCAGAAATGTAGATTTTTTTTTTAAGAAAATGCATAGCAATGAACTTAATAATGCTTTCACCAAATCCTTAAACCATGAATCTTATGAAAAGCACTGTTAATTGTGTGTTACATGAAAAAATCATGTCAAAGCCATTTATCAGATATGTAATCTGTGGCTCTGTTTTGTGACAGGAAGCCATTATTTCCACTGAAAAAACAAATCCGTTAAATTTGAACTATTAGATTACAGCAGGGTTAAGGCTGCTTCTGTGCTGTAGAGTCACATCAGGGTCACAGCCCAGTTCTAGAGATGTACTGCAAGAGCTTCATATCTGATTAAGACAAAAAACTGATAAAAATGTAATGCAGACTAACAATATGGAATTATCTGATGCAGTTTGGGGGGATAGGGGCAGGGGGTATAACATCATTCAGTTTATTTGCATATGTTTGTTCTTTCTACTGAAATCAATCTCTTTGAAGGATGCAAGAAAACTTTAGAAAAAGAAAATATTATTAATGCTGGTAAGAGAACACAGAAGAAAATCTTTAGTAAACATTTCTTTTCCAGTGTTGATTATCATTCTGTCTAATGTTTATTTTCATCATTTTCTTTGATCCAAACACAAATAACAATAAAGTTAGCTCCATTTCTTTGAACTAACAAAACTATACTGTGGCCAAATTTGGAGTAAATTTTTAAGTGGCATTTTTGTTTTTCTCCCAAGCCACATAACAGGTTTATAGAGTAGATATTTGCATAACTCACACCCTCTCCTATACAGGAATGTTTCTATGGCTAACAGTAATTTACCTGCTGTGGGCCCCTCTCTGACTTTTTATTGCAAAGGCTGAGGGCTGCGAGCGTCTGGGCACGTACTCGATAGCAATCAAGGGAGCACCAGTCGTTCAGGGCTTTGGGTCAGGGCTCACCCCGTTGTGTTATGAAAATTGCCACAGTTTAAAGGGATTGACTGTGGCTCTGCTGGGATCGCTGGTGGGTGGCAAACCCAGAATGTAGTCAGTCCACCCTTCCTGCATTTCCTACCCAAATCTACATCGCAGATGGCAGGCGGAGAGGCAGGGCAGGGATGGCAGCGGACCAGGTCCATGCCTATCAGGATCTCTGCAGAAGGGGAGCTGAAAAGGCGTTGGTACTGCTTCTCACTTCTGGACCAGAACCAAGCAGCCAGAGCACAGGTTGTATCTTCACAATCTTCTTCCATCAGAAATTTGACAGACAAGTATGTACTATAGACTTGGAAACAACTACATTCCTAATATAAGTATTATACAACTGTAAAATACATACTACAATACTTACCATAGTGCTTGAAAATAGGTTGCTGGAGGTGTTTTAGTCTGTACCCAGGTACAGCTATTGACTGTGTCTCAGAAAGCTGTCCTCTTGTGTGCCTGGCAGCACCTGCTGGGGTGACGGTCAAGAGTCCATATCTGTGATGGAAAGCGTATATGTCAACCTCAGATTACAGCTAGTATCTATTCTGTCTGCTCGGTTCAGCTCTCCTGCATGGAAATATTGTTTCTGAAATTGGTGAAAGTTATGAATAAAGACGCCAACGTCCAACCTCAGTCAATCAGCTACAGAAGAGCCATATGCTGGATAAACTCACTGCTTTTTTAAGTTTTTTGAGGATACGATACAGAAACACGAGAGATTCTCAGGTTCTCTAAAACTTACTATTTTTTTGCTCTCCCATTACATTCCTGTGTTTGTCCCACTGCTTAGCCTAGCTGAACAAGGGCATCCGGTCTAATGATTGATTGCCTCTGTGAACAGGTCCAAATTTCATCCTTAAATCAGCCAGCATGTGGTTGATGACAGGGACAAAGCCAACCCTCATCACTCCCTAAGCAAATCATCTTCCCCTTTACTGTACACTTCGACCAAATTATGGTTTCACCATTGAAATAAATGTCAAAATTTCCACCAGCTTTAGATGGATTGGGATTTGGCCATTGGCTTCTAAGTGCAGATGGTCTGTTAAAGGGCTTATTTTTAAATCAGAAGGTGTGTAAGTGCTTCAAGAGATTATAAAAATAGAAATTAATACAAATAACATGAGGTCAGGTATTGCTAAAAAGGGTCATTAGAAAAATGGGCATGTTTAAGGATAAATTGTAACTAATCCCAGTTACTGCAGTGATTCACGCTTGAGCAAGAATGAAAACTTTGGTTCTGAACCGTGCAGAACAGTTTTGGCTGAACCTTTTTACACTTATTTTTTTTAAAATACATATAAAAAGGCCAAATAGAAAACAGTTGTCAACTTCTGAAGTTTGTTCTGGCCAAAATAAAACCGTTCTGGTCCTAAAGGAGGGAGTCCCCAAACAGTAACTAAAGGCTCCTGCCCAAATGTGTGAGCACCTTTCCCTTTAACACAACATCACAACTACAAACACAACCAAAAAGCACCACTTGTTCAGTTTCTTTTTTTTCTTTTTAACATTATGAAAACAGGAATGCCAGAACTGATTTGGTAATTATTGGGCAGTTCACTTTCATATAAATGAGCTTAGGAATATGGGACTGGAAAAAAACACACGCCTGTAGGCTCTGTTTCCTAAATTGCTGGCAACCGTCCCATAGGTACAAAGCCCAGAATGAGCCCACACTAACATTGACTGTAGATGTCCCAAGGAACATAGCTAGAAAAGTTACAGCTACAGAATACCCGTTTCTTGAGGGAAGAGTGTGAACCAGTGCACTTCCAAAACTTACGAGCTTTACATTTTGCATAATTTTAAGCAAAAATACATAGAAGTGCTCACGTGCTAGAAGAGTCTCTCTATATTTCTTGTTACTGAAAGGAACGGGACTTTGGCATGTAGAAGCAGAATCCCTTGTATTCCCTAGTCCCTGAGGCTGCATGGCTTGCTGGATAATTCAGAGTTAAACACAAAATTGTGCTCAGCGTTCTTCCCTCCCCCGTTTTTGAGTAAGTGTTTCCAACTCTGCATTTCTGCAAAGATGAGCAGAAAGCCTTGAAGGCAGGAGTAGTAACGTCTGCCTGATTCTGCAGAAGGCTGAAACAGCAGCAATGAGAGGTATAGTGCTTGAAAACTAAAGATGATAGCCTGTGTCATGCTGAAAACTCAGCATGTGTTACAGCTCAAAAATAAATGGGAATCCATGTAAAAATAAATAGCATATGGGTTACTGTAGTGATGGCTCATTTTGGGGTGTTTGTGTTTGTTTGAGGTTTTTTAATATTCAGTTAATAATATTCGATGTAATATTCAATTATTTTTATATTCAATTAAAATAAAATATTTCCCGTTACTGTGCTAACATGCTTTGCCACTGATGGTCCAGGCCTTAGCAGATGTAAAGCTTTTGTGGTGCCTGGCAGCCGACGTCCTAGCCTAGCTGCCTTGTTGTAGAGTATGTCCATCTTGAAAATTCCTCTTCAAAATGGCTCTCTAGCAGCATCACTGTGCTTTTCACATCTAGGGATTGAAGCATGAGTTGTGCCTCAAAAATCTTACGTTATATAGTCCCACGGTAATTCTTCTTCCTTTCTCTCCAGTAATTTTCCTCCGCTGGTTCTGGTCTGTTCCCTTCTGCTCAGCAGGGGGTGTTTTTGTTCTTTTTCTTTGTTGCTATTAATTTTCTTGTAACTACTATCTCCTATATTCACATAGCATCCACTATCGAGCTGCTAAAACAGTGTTCAAGTATATTAAATCCTCCATTTTAAAACAGTAATAAAAGGTTTTTACTAAATAAATACATAAAGCTTCTCTCAGATCATGCAATAAGGAGCTCAAGTTCCCAGAACTTGGGAGGACAAAGGAGCAGTTTACCAAAGAGCCTTTTCCCAACACTCAGAGCTCTGATAGTCCTTAGAGGAAATAATAAATCTTTCTCTGTGTCACTCTTCTCTAGGTTTCTTTTGTTGTTNTGTTGTTGTTTAAGATGGAAAAAAAAAAAAAAAAAAAGAAAAGAAAAAAAAAAGACTGTAGATACTACTTAACAAGGCAGCTTCCTTGACGTTTCTGGTAGTCCAACCAAGGGACGAGATTGTGTGTGTAGGAAGGGGAGATGAGCAATTCATCCTGCAAAGGAATTAAAAACAAAAGTGGAAATCCTTTGTAAGAAGAAGAGTGGTTGGGATTATAACTGCATGCTTTCACTAATGACTTTGCAAACATTTAGCCAGAGATAACCTAGAAATCCAGTTGCACTTTATTTAATATTCAGATAAGGACCATTCACCTGCTGTTAAGCTACAACATCTACAATCATTCTTTGAATACTGATAATTATATGAAGCAGACTCCCCTAGAGGCTGGTAGTCTAGTCTGGATTCACCTGGAATACAAAGATGAATAATATTGCATATTACATGCACCCAAGTAGTTGCAATTTATAGAAATGTCCATTTATGCTCCTGAAAAAAAAGATGTGTATTTCCCTAGGGGTATAATATATGGTGATAAAAACCTGTGTGGGGGACTGTTTAGATTGTAACTCCTAGTATGGCTGTTGTTGATTAATTAATAAACAAATAATTCGTTATATTTAGCCAGATATCTCACTACAAGACCATAAAAGAGAAAATGTTAAAAAAGAATTTTGTGTGCCTCACCATAAGGAAGGGTTACCCAGAGACACAAGAAATGAGTACTAGAAGTGGCATCCAAATGGCTCAGAGCAGATATGTGTATACATTTTAAAAAGATGAGTAGCATTATGAATATGCTCTCCCTGCCGTCTCCTTTCCTGCTCTTTCTCCCATCAGGTGCCTTGTCCTTGTTCTCCCCTCTCATTTGCTGATGGCTGATAACACCTTATCTCCACCAGGGAAGCAACCGGGAAGTTTGCTCCTTCCTCACAAGACTGAGGGTATAATTAGAACAACGCACCTGCTCAGTCCTCCGGTGACTCAGTTAGTCTACATCCATGTCAAAATCCATGCTGTGAGGGTAATTTGATCATCTCACTTACTTTTTTCATATACTTTATATGAATAAACCACCGGAACAAGCCTCCGTTGAGTTGGTTCAGTTTAATCTCACAAATTTGTGTCAACTCTTTGTTGCCAGAAGAATTTTATTATTTGATCTCATGGTTACACTTTAGTGGACTTTAGTACACATTATATTTCACTCTCCAGAATATAAAATTCCATTTTGTGTCAAAATCATCTCTTTATTATTATCTATTTATATTTCAGTGATACTTACAGGCTTCAACTGAGATCAGGGTCTTGTTGTACGAGACAATACAGAAACATGTAATAAAAGAATTTTACCCCAGGAGCCTTATAAGCTAAATAAAGGCAGGGAGAAAGGAAATATGACTCCCATTTTACAGATGGGAAACCGAAGCTCTGACAAGCTTGCCATACAACGCGGTGCAGCATTGTACAGCGATACTGAAGAGAGAATTCTGAAAATGCGACAAAATCCAGAATCTATGCAAAATAAAGATGGATTTAAACCCTCTTCTACTGGCAAGCATCCATGTGAGTTCAAATAAGTTATAGACGTACACTGGTATCATTTGCACACTGAGCATCCCAAAGCTCCCTTGGCCTTCATGCTTCTTTGTCTCCCAGCCTCCCCTTCAAAGGCAGAAGACACCACTTTTTGATGCTGTCTTCTTGGGCTCGTAAGAGTTCGTCTACCACCGCTTCCTCCAGCACTTAACAAAAATTTACCTCTAGCCCTGCGATGCCCCAGCGGTGTCAAATCTCTCTGACTGCAGCAGCTTCCAGGCTCAGCAGAGATATATCAAGGGTCTGTTAGGTTCTCCTTCCCAACATCCAAAGGGTAATGTAATCTTTTTGTCCTTGAACAGAGCCTGGAATCTCCTGCATTAGAATACTTTTCCTCATTTAATGTGCTCCTCCCAGAAGACCCTGTAAAATCCCGTGGAAGCAGCAGCCAACAGAGGGTACGCACTGAAGACCAGGCAGCAGAGAAGCACTTTGATATTCCCTGGAGACATTAGCAGAAACAAGTGGAAATGGTAAGTTTACTGTCTTCCTTTCAAAGATGACGGAAGATAGGAGGGGAGACTGCCAGGAACGAGGGTGGGGGTAGCAGAGGTGCTTGTGTCCCCCTCAAATCTGCTGGGCTACCGCAGACATTGCCAAAGCAGCCAGCTGAATTTCGTTTGCAGAACTCCATGAGCTAAACGCTTCACCATCCTAACTGCACCACTATAACATTGCCTTTTGAGTAAAAACCAGTTCAGGCTAATTGTCAAGGATCAGATAACAGGAAAATATTTCTATTTGACAGTCTACTATTTTTCAATTGTTCCTCTGTTACATATCTAAGTAAACATTTGTTCCACTTATCATTTCTGAGCAAAAGACATGAATCATTTGACTAGTAAAACCACAACGACAGCTGTTGCTTATTAGAAACAGTCATCTTGTTCAAGGGCCTGCTATGGAGGAGTTCTTCAGGAAACTGTTTCTGCTTTTAGTGCTTTACAGCGCAATGAAAGCAAAGTTGCAGAAATTAGGGCATTTTTATTTCACTTATGTGATTGGCAAAACACACAGGCGCACACGCATACACACAGAGCAATCATTATAGCTGAGCTAGAAGCCCCCAAGAAACAGGAAAATACTCATTTAAGAATACTGCTAATGCTATAATACTTATGTTCTTTGACTTTGTGACGTTTATACGGTTCTCTACAATCCAGGTCAAACAAAACTGGATTTAAGGGTCCCTTTGTAAATAGGTTATAGTATTTAGGATTTTGGTGTTGGATACAATATTTATACCAGTAATTATGCATGGAGGACCAGAAACATTTTTCACCATTCATGGTTTCTCCAGGTCTTGGGAACAAATTAATTCTGGATTCACAAAATTCCTAGAAGCCAGTCATCAGTGGTCACTACTACATTACTTTCAGATAAAGCTTCTCCAGCCAGTGGTAAAAGAAAAAAAAAAAAAAATTCAGTTTAAAAAGTCTGACCAGGGTCGGAAAACCGAAGAGGTAAATTCTACTTAATTGCAATAAAATACTTTTTAAATCAGTGGAAACCAAATAGGGAACAAAAACTGGCCCACAAGGAATTCAAGAGCAAATAAGTGAAACTGAGTCAGGTTAGATATAAAGATTTTTCCCTTTCTAGAGTGCTAGGCGTGCTAGAGTTCAAAGGCGTTACAGAGCATAAGGGCCAAAATCAGAGTGTTTCTGTGACCCGTATGAAACAAAACTGTACTAAACAGAGGCCTAACAGTTAGGCGTTTTATCAGACAAAATCACTGGAATGTTATACCTTATTGTCAGCTTTGAAGGGAGAAGCCAAAGACTAAATGAGCATAGAGACGGCACTGATCCCAGCGGAGCAGAGGGGAGGAACACTGGCAGGGCGATGTAGAGATGCTACCAAGTAGTCTGCACTGCAGTTAAGTAGGAGCACTTGTGGCTTTGTGGTTCTTGCTTAAAGACCTTTCAAAAACACGGTATTTTTTGCAAATATTACAGAAGAAAGAGTTAAAAAAAAAAGTATAAAAATGGATTTTTGGATTATGGCAAAAGAAAAGGAAAGCAGAACAGAAAAACAGTGGAGAGAAGCATGCCATGGAGGAGGCAAAGCTGAGGTTTATTATAGGTTAGAAATCTGCAAAACTGTCACCAATTCAATAATAGTATTCAGCGAGGCTTCTAAAGATCATATCCTGCCCTTCATTCACCCTCACAACACTCACTGATGGGAGTCAGCACTTTGCTGCAGCTGGATATTTATAACTCATTTGTTCTGTGTAACATGCCTGTTCTTACTAATCTTAGTCAAGTAAGTAGTCCATCCTCATGTGTCATCCCACGGAAGTCAAATGTGCTATTAGCATAAGTGATGATTACTTATCTGTGTGAGGTCCTGTGAGGTTGGGTCTTTCAGCATCAGTATACTTGACATGGCAGTCTTTCTATTATAATTAAATAAAATGGGGCCCGATTCAGTTCAGAGGTGCCTTGAGGAATAAGCTGGACTTAAACGGTGCTGAGGCCTTTGACTGGACCTCTGCAAACCTTGAATTCCATTGAGTGAATACTAATTACTCAGAGGGGGGTTATTAAATTATAGACTCAGTTCTTTACCGTTGCTCAGAGCACAGTACCTTTGCACGTGCTCGAGCGAGGTAATGTACATCTGAACACGCTCCGAGGAAAGTTCTGGTAAGACTGCTTTCCTTGGTGGAAACAGGGACTGCAGAAATTTCATTAATAAATACTTCAGAGAATTTGTATATGTTGATGGGTAAAATTTCACCCTAGAACAGTACTATGCACTGAAAATGGCCAGTATAAACCAGTGGAGAAAACTGCATCTCACAGCTGCACTGAAATGGAAATCTCTCTTCCCGTCAGGTGGATGGAAAAGGCCCAATCCAGACCCCTGTGCAGCCAGTGGAAATCTTTCCCTTTTGATGAGCTCTGAGCAAGCACGCTTAGGCACCCTTGATGCATCTTAGTCTTGGATGATTGTGTACAGTAACGCACTTAGTATAACAGCTGTAAAACGAATCTGTTACCCATAATCAACTACTTGGTGCAAGAAGGAATCAATCAGTTCATTTTCTATGCCGCGCACCTCTCCTAAGGAAGAACTCCTAATTGCTGCATGGGTAAATCAGCAAAAGACATCGCTCATGCTAAGCACATGATTTTAAAGGGTTACATGTGTTTCTAACAGCTGATATTCTCCTTCTTTGTAAATTTTTCATATCTTTTTTTTCTTTACCTGATTTCTGAGCAGCTACGAGCCTCAGAGTGGCTCCTGTATTCTCTCTGAATCTTCATTCTGAGCTCCTACAGCTCTCATAGCGTTTACATCTTTCGTGAATACTGCAGCAATTCCTCGTGACCTTTGTGACCATCTCCTTAATTCATAGTTCTCCTGATTCCCAATTCCCAAAGCCTAATGTACGTAGGAAAATTTTGGATCATAATTTCCTAACCAACTAGCTCTTTGCTCTGCTCTTTGTTACACGTGATCTGCTAAAGCTACAGAATGCATCAGGAGTCTTCCATGTCACCCCAAAAGGGTTTTTTTTGAAAAAAGGTATTTGGAAAAAAAAAAGTCTTAATCAGTGTTACAAAAAATATTGCCCAGCTGTTAGATCCAGAGGGTTTGGCACACTAGGTCACAAGTAGTGGACCCATTATAACATCTGATCCTCGTTTTGCTTGCTGTATCTGTTAAAACTATCTGCCGTTTGCGTACCTACTGCCCTTCCAGCTTGCCAACCAGGTGTTTGTGAAGAATTGCATTTATTAATTAGTACATAAATCGTTTGCCAAATTATGAATGTTAAAGGCATATATGCAGGTCGATCCTGTAAAATCACACATATAGAGTGCATTTTACACAATAGATCACTTAGACTTTTGGTGAAAGACTAAAATCTGCGTATTAAATGACAAACAGGTCCTCACTAAATTAACAACAAAGAATCATCATTGCCATTATTAATGAAATGGTGCTCTAAAAACTTTTTTTTCACAGAACAGCGTAAGCTTTTCTCCTGTTAGATTTAAAATCAAGTTCAGACACTGTGAGAGTTCAGATGCCTTCGTGATCTAATGCCCTCGTGCAGCCCAAGAACATGCCCAGCTTCAGCCGGCTGTAATCCATGTGAAGTCAATAGGACTTTCTCATACGAAAATTAAAAACCTTTGGAAAAGACTTGCTTGTTTTTAAAAGATGTAAAGATCTTTATATGTCCACCATTATGTTTAAAATAAGCATTTTTTATTTGCTCGCCATCCAAGGACTTGATTTTTCTTCATTTTCCCATTAGCCTGGCAGTTTAGCCAGTAGAACCCTTTTATTCCTCCCACTGGAGTAGCACAGAGAAATTCATTTGATTCCAGGGGATAGTAGTTGATTTCATTATCATATTATAGAAAATAAAGATTACAATTCCAAATTATTTTGCCTGCAGTCCACACACTAACCATGTAAACGGCAATATGTGGAAAAGTTGACTACATCATAAAAAATTAACTTCCTGCAAGGATTTTCTTGACTTGGTTTCAAAAGAATCTGCTGTTTGGCATCTTTCCTGTACTGAATTTCTGGAGGGTAACTGCATTATGTGCATGTGTAACATGCAAAAGGAAACATTCACTGAGCTCTTTCTTTCTGCTACCAAATGTAACGATAGCACATTGTGTTTAAAAGAGTTGCCTGAAAGCAAAACTCTATACGTGTATACGGTTATAGATGTGTGCGTTGTAAGACAACTGCTAACGGAAGGTGAAATACTGCTCTCTCTCACTTGCTGCTGAGTGACAAAGGTTGCATCTAATGATAATTCGAATATTCTGCCAACAGTTGGTGATATTCTGCCCCTGCCTAAATAAATAAATAAATAAATAAATAAATAAATGTTTCCATCTCCCAGATCAAATGCCCTGTAAGTCTATAGAAAACAAATTAGGAATGCGTTATTCTCAATGAAAAAAGTCTCCACGAGGGCTATAATTTTATTTTTTTTAGTGCACAGAATAACATAAATCAAAAGAAGCAATAGTCTACCTTGTGTTTTGACTACTTTGACCCTCTTCAACCCCTGCCAATTTTTATCTCATTTTTGTTTAACTTTGTACATCAGAGTTTAATTTTAAACCTGGTCCTGAAGACAGTGATGTATAGGGTACATCAAGTATAGCTTAAATTACCCTCTCCCCAGTGATTTGAAGTTGAGGGGAGGGTCTTACTCCGCAGCAGGGTGGGAAAGAGAAATGGTCAGATGTTGCCCTTTGAACCTGACCACCCTCAGCTACAGAAACATTTATGCCAGAACATCATTTATTGATTTTATTATATTTTAGGATCTCTTAAAACTGTTGGTGAAGTTTGCCGTATATTAATTTTTGACACATGCATATAAAACCAGAAATACGGGTTGAGCAGAAACTATAAATATAGACAACACTGCCCAATAAACTCGCATCCTTTCACTTATAGGTTTCTATTTCAGCTGATCATTCCGAGCAGCCTGTCTTTGAAAATAAATGTTACCCCTCTGATAAGCTAACCAATTTGAAGATTAAAGCTGCATTTGAGGATTAAAGTTTTTCTTATTTGATTATTGTTGTGTCTCGTAGCAGTAGAAGATAAATATTAATAAAATGTTAAAGTCCAATTCTACTCACTTTACTCATGCGAGCATTTTATACCATGAGACTGAACAAATTATGCAGGATTTGGCCCTTAAACTCCGCACTGACTGCTCTGTTTTCTCAGTCCACTAAGAATAAGTCTCCCGTGAAATGTTACATGTACCCGGCAAACTCACGAACCCACTGCTGCCACAGAAAACTCACGCTGATGGGTAGCTCTGAAAACTCGCCGTCCAATTATACACCACGGGGCTATGTATGTGTTTTTCTTGAGGAGAAGAAAAACCACAAGAAGCGCTCTACGAGAGACCACAAAATGGGTTTGGCACCTGTGTCTCCTCGGAGCCCAAGTTTCGGAGTTGCGTTACCACGTGGCCCACTGACCCCGGGAGAGCAACGCTGACCCTGTCTTACACGCAGGAGTCTATTGCGATGGCTCCCCGGAGAGCACAAACCAGCTGCAAACTGCTGCAATGATTAACCCTTATGTGCTGTAGATGTTACATCAAGTCATGGTAATAAAGCTTTCACTGCATAACAGATCTCTTGCTTTGTAAATTGTTGCTCTTATCAGCTGCACTCTAGGATGTTATCCCTTTTCTCTGAAGCATGACTGCTGCGTTGTTCGCTGGAAAGGCTACCAGATCTATAAAGTCTGTGATATTTATTCAGTTGCTTTGGAGAATAAGACAGAGAATACGCTTTGTTTAAACTAAAAACGCAGTGTGTGAAAACAAACAAAAAAAAAAAAGACATGAAACACTCATACATATGAAACAATATATTAATTAAAATCCGGAATGCCTGTAGCAGATTTAAATCCGGGAGCACCAGATTTGCTGTAACAGACAACTGCGTTGTTCCATTGAGTCCAGGCTCCTGTTTGTGGAAGTAATTTACACCTAACGTTTTGTAAAAATGCAAACTCTCCGAGTCTCTGACGTACCTGGACAATTACAGAGCTTTGCTGTTTGGCTGCAAACAGGATGCTTGTAGCGATCAGCACTCATCTCCCCAAAACATAAGCAGTATAAGTCTTACTTTGCCATGCACTTCAAATATCAAACCTAATTCTATGCTTTCCTGTTCGCATAGAAGCTGATGGGAGTTTTGAGTGGATGAGCCTATAATCCAAACTATGGGAACCCTGGCTTCCTCAGAAACGTGATGCCTTTTATCCCAGCCTGCTTCCTACCCTCCAGCCCTTCCCTTGCCAAATCTATGGCCACATCAAGGCTGTGAAAGAAAAGGTGACCTTAATGTAAGCCACGGTATGATGTGATACTGTCTGCTTTAGTCCACAGAGCCAGAAGCAGTGTCTCTGGGAGATGGACTCTCTGTGTATCACCAGGACTGTCGCTGCCCGCAGTCGCTCTTTCAGAGGGACTTTCCAACATCCCACCAGCCAAGCAGAGGGAAAAGCGTTTGTTCAACGTATCCACCCATCGGAGCAGCAGCTCTGTGTGCTTCAGGGGCACCGCACTGCCGGTCCTTGCTGTCGCTCCTGCCCCCGCAGCTCAGAGGTCGGGCAGACCAAGAGCACTGCGGGGCTCTGTCCACAGCTCCCAGGGGCAGTTTGTAGTTTTTATACACAACCTTTTTCAAAGTATAAAACAGCTTCTAGGTTCAGGAACTAAGGAAAAAAAATCCCTTTGGTATGAACAGTGGAAAAGTAAAGTCAACTTAAGGAAACAAAAAATGGTTTCCCTAAAAAAACCCTAAGGTATTACGAGTTTTGGGAGGGGCATTCACATATTGTACAATGCGATTGCGAAAGGCCTTGCAGCGTTTGGGAGTGAAGTAGAGTAACCTCACCTGCGAGGTGCAGGTTGAGGAAAGGTACTTGGGAAAACTTCTTCAGCTCAGGAGTGACAAGTAGGAGGCAGGCTGCAGTGAAGATGGCTTTCCTTGCAAGGCTCCCTGGTGTTCAGAGGGAGAGCGGGTTAGTGCCTTTTGATAAGAGGGGAATTAACACCACTCTGTGGTCTATGGCTCATCCCTTTCTCCACTTTCTTTAATCTTTTTACTTTGGCCTGCCCTTAACGAAATAGAGGCCGATCTGCAGGAGCCCTGCTTGGGTTGGCCTTGCCAGGGGCTGCACGAGGTATTCTTTATTCCTCACCAAGGAAGATGCTGCTCCAGACTAATGATGCTTTGCTGTTTGGTATCCGGATTCATCTGCTTGAAAAACACTGCAGATAGATAGCTTTATTGCATAAGTGAGGCTAGACACAGTTGTTCCTCACTCATTAGCACAGGGAGCAATTTTCCTACAGGAACTGCAGATGAAAGCAATGAGTTTATTCTTCTCCTTCCCCACCTCCCCCTCCATAGGCATATAAGCGTTGTTATTTTAACACCAACAGCTGTAGTTAAAAAAACCCACCCTATCAAAAACTCTGTGAGTCCTGCTACATCAAATATAGATAAAAAGAAGTAACAAAACAGTTAACAACTCCAAAACCAGCAGAAATGGCAAGAGGCAGTAACTTCACGTACTCCCTTATCAACTCCAGCAGCTCCTGGTTTTCTCTGAGCAGCTGCTGTGGTCTCCCAGGTGGCGACCATTGACCTCAGAAGGGAGCAGAAGTTGCCTGTTCCCTCTTTAGGAGGATGGGGAAGGGTCTTTTGGTGATGGCACCTTGTGTCCTGGTGGCTCCTGCAGGTATGAGTGGCTGGTGAGGAGATGGGGGTGATGAGCTCTGGCTGCTGTGGGGCCGTGTCCTTTCTCTTGCGGCTTGCGTTTTGGAAGCTGGGGAGGCCCCATCTGCCCTTCCGTCTCTCATCCCGCCTCTGGCTGTCACTCCTGTTTGCAAGGTACAGCTACCCTGATATTGGGTTAATCAAAGAGGAGACAGAAGCAACAAATCTACTGAAATTATCTTGAGATTATTTTGTTCTCTTGTGGGGCTTCTGTGTGAAGGGGGTATCTACTCTATTAACTCCCATTAATATCAAGCCTCCACTATTAATAGGATTTGCATATGGAGAGGAAGAGGACTGACCTTTAAATTCATTAAATAAAGCAAATTTAAAAAAAATAATTTTAGTTAAAAGCATTAGCGTGATAAAAAATACAAGAACAAATACATAGACATCAGTATCTGGGCTTCCGTTAACACTAACGAGCAAATTATTACAGGGGAAGATTTGCATTATTGGAATACATATCCCAGCCTCCATACTGATATATGTGATGTGGGGTTATCTTTGTATGGCTCCTCTTTCAGAATATATTTTCTTCTTATAAAACAGCCTCTTTTTAACTCCCATTGGGGACCTCCTTATAAATGAGGAACTGGCCCTCAAGGGACTGGCCTGGCTAGAAAAGTGTGTTATTAAAAAAAAAAAAAGCATATTAGAATACTAAGCAATATAATTAGCTCATTTCTTTGTTTTTTTTTTAGAAAGTCTTTTTTTAAAAAAAAAAGTATAGCCAAGTTTTTAATTAAACATATTCTCTGGATGTTTGAATTGTGTAAGAATTAGAAAATCTTGTTGTATTTTAGAGGGATTAATTGCACCAATTTAAGGTTCTCGCCCTAATCTCCGTTACGCAGTCAGGTATCACCACTCTTCTTGCCGAGCGGCTACAGTGTCACGAATAAGTGATGTTTGCCCACGTTAGCTGGGCCACGAGCTGCCCCTCAGAGGGGCATCCTCAGCCCACGAGTGGCAATGAAAGGATTCGTCTCCTAATCTTTTACAGGGGAACAGAGATAGGTTCTCTATACCAAAACTGGCTACATATGCAGATTCAAAATATTATTGCTCCTAATAATAAATATTGATTTACACATGCTGAAAAGATTCTGTTGCCTTCACAGCAAGTAGTCTAAAATATGATTAGATTAGCAATGTTTTTACCACCATATTGCTTTTCGAGTCTGATTCTTGAGACACTGGTGCCCGATGGTCTCTGGATCTCCGTCATCACTCTGCTCTTAGGGCTGAACCCATCCGTGCCTCAGCTTTCTGACAGAGCCCTCTGTAAAGTACTTTGAGATACTCAGATCAGACTTGCTGATGGTTCAAAGCAGTATTAATCAGTATTTTGTGCTATTTCGTTATGCAGCTCAGTCTACAAATCCAGCTATTTATTCTGTCCCCGTTCTACCCCAGGCCCCCACAAGTGAGAAGAGGTGAAACCCTTCAGGTTATTCTTCTCAGAGCTCAGCTAATGTCATCTGCTGAATACAGCTCTAAACATCTGAAGTTGGTGAAATCAAATAAAGTGCGAGCATCCTTTGGTCTGTAGATCTTTGCCTTTAAAACAATTACTCATGGTAACCTTAACAATAGTATGTTAAAAAAAAAAAAAAACTCATAAAAGAATTTAGTGTTAGGATGGAGCTCTGCCTGATATTAGAACAATTATGGAGCAGATGCATCCACTCTGAACAAAGTGACCTTTTCATCAAGTTACAAAACATTAAAGGTTAAAGAATGTTTGAAAGGAAGTTAATACTTTTAAAACATTGGAAAAAAATTGCCATTCTTTCAAGACCTGACCAAAATCAGTGGGGAAACTATAAGATGACTGTTTAGGCACATCCAGTCATAATTTAAGCAACTCTTATTACAGAAGGTATTTTACATCGTCTGTTTTATTTTAAAATTAGGAGTGCTTTTTCAGAGGAGAAATGAGATTTGATAGGAATAAATACCGAATGAAAGAAATCTGCTCCAAAGCTGGTTAATTGCAATTTTAAAGTCGCGTTTCTTCCTCTCCATTGTGTACAGATGACACGAGAACAAAGAGAAGGGAATCAATGACGGTGTCAGATTTTTCGCCGTTTCCACATCTCGCCTGACCTGGATGGTGCAAAACTCCAGTCACCGGGTGCGGGAGAACCGAGCTCCGGCCCCGGCTCTTCCCGCACCCCCATGACCACAAACACCCGTTTTCGGCAGCGACCCGCTCCCCAACCGACCTCCTGGCCGGGGGACGAGCGCACGGATGGGGCTGCCGAGGGCATGGCGAGGCTGGAACGCGTCCTGGGGTGCCAAACAGCAGCGCGGCCCCCCCTCCCAAAGCATCCCCGCCGAGGGATGCTGCCGCCCGGCCTCCCCGGGAGGGCTCGGGGCCTCTTCGCTGCCTCGTCAGGGCGGCAGCGCCCAAACAGCCCATTTTTATAATTTTTTTATTAATTTTTCTTACAGAAGGGGCGAGGGCGGAGGATGCTGGGTGCCGCCCGGGTCCCGCCACACAGGGCCGAACCCAGCGCTCCGCGTCCCCCCACCCCCCGCGGGGCTCCCTCCGCACACGC